>VWZP01000483.1:79721-303619 GCA_013396995.1 Dicaeum eximium
CCTTCCCTTCCCTTCCCTTCCCTTCCCTTCCCTTCTTCCCGTTTCTGAGACTCAGAATAGGTTCTGAGACTAATATAGTAATCTGGGTATCTTAAATCTTCTTATTTACCTATATTTAGGTTATTAATTTACTGTGACATTCTTCAGCCAAGCTAATATTCTGTTTGGAAGAGTAGGTGTTCTACTGAATTCCATTGAAACCTTTCCCTTTTATTTTTTTCCTGTCTTCTCTGATGCACTTTACTTCCCACTGATTTCTAGTGTGATCACTTTCTTCACATTTATCTACGTTTTCTACATATGATGCTTGAAATTGTTTACTAGAGAGACAATAACAGCTTTTGTGTTGTTTATATATGTCATAGAACAGTCAAGTAGAAAAACTATGAAATGCCAGTGAACAGTCAGACATGGTTCAGAAACTGCTCTATGATTTTTCTCTTTCTTCTTTTCTCTAAAATCCTATATACCAGATCAACCAGCCCCATATTCAAATACTCAGTATAGATGTTACTTGAGAATAACAGTTATTTGCAGAATCTTTTTGTTTTTGCACAATAACATGTTATAAGAAGCATATGTTAGAAGTTGGTCGCTAATGTTTTATGAAATTATTCAACTTCCTCAATTATCTCTTTTTAGTAATGAAGTATGCTAAGAATTCTTGAAAGATTTGATAAAAGAGTCTGAATAAGGCATTTCTTGGTTGCTAGCAGTAAAGATCTGTTATTTTTTACTTGGTTTTCTGATGGTAGAATTAAATTGTCTATGACTGCCTTGCAAAAGGAAAAAAAAAAAGCTGAAAAATGGAAAAGCAATATTCTCTTATTCGGCTTATCCAATGGATTCTTGGATCAGGAACTAACAGAACTCTTTCTGTTACACTCTTTCTCACTGGAATTACCCTATTTAGATGTCTGATACTTTATGTGGCATAAGTGGAGTTAAGCAGTAATATAGGAAGACATCCTCCATATTTCCTCCTTGGTAAACAGATTTGTTGTAAGAAGTGGCTCTATAACTAAGATATTTGAATTTTTATGAAGAAGAAATCCATGATAACTCAGTAATTTTTAAACTTTTCTTCCTCCAACATAGACAGAGATTAAACTTACATTTAGAACTGCTAGAGTAAGATAACCAAAACCATTAAATGAAATGATGGTCTGGTACATATTCATGTAATGCTCTGTGATTGAGTTTCTGATGCTTTTGAAGTAGTCACTATGAGACAAGCCAGAATAATCAAACTGCACGTCTGCCCTTGTTCAGTTCTGAAATTACATATCTGAAATTCTGGAAATTGGTTAAGAGTATTAGTTTGTCTTCTCAGTTTTCTTGGGCTAAATAGAACCACGAATTTTTCTCCTTTTCTGGTGTATTTCTCAATTTTAGAATTGCATTGTGCTTCCACCTTTAACTTTAGGAGGAGAGTAATCACAAAGCAGCTAAATGAATTGCTGCACAAAAGAAGATGCAGCATAACATCAAGGAAAACAGGCTTTCCAATTAAGATTAGCACACCCCCAGGATTCAGCATGCAGTTGGAAAGGATCACCCATTAATTAAATTTATTTCTCTTTTAATTATTTTAATGAAGCACTATAAGATTAAAATTTAAATTAATTAAATCTTCTGTTCCTGTATAACTACTCTTATACTGAGTAAATTTAAAACAAACAAACAAAAAAAGTGTTCGCCTAAAATCAGATTTTAAAATTTTGAGATGCATTGATTTTATTGAATCTGCATAAATTTCAAGTTAAGTAACAGGTCATCTTGTTCTAAGCAGCCAACACAGTTGTTGTGCTCCAAAGGACTTTGCAGAAACTCTTAGGTATAGCTCTTAGTCTATTAACTATCAAATAAAATTATCTCCTGTGAAGACAAGCTGAGATACTTGGGATTGTTCATCCTGGAGAAAAGAAGGCACCACGGTGACCTTGCAGCAACCTTTCAGCATCTAACAGGGTCCCATAATAAAGCTGCAGAGGGACTTTTTAAATGGGCAGATATTGATAAGACCAAGGGGAATGGTTTCAAATTAAAAGAGAAGGGATTTAGATTAGACTCAGGAAAAAATTCTTTACTCAGTGCATAGTGAGGCATTGGAAATGGTTGCCCGGAGAAGCTGTGGAAGCCCCATTCCTGAAAGTGTTCAAGGCCAGGCTGGATGAGGTTCTGAGCAAGATGTCCCATTCTGTGGCACCCCTACCTGTGGCAGGCTGGTTGGAACTAGATGATATTTAAGGTTCCTTCCAATCAAAACCATTCTATGACTCTATGAATCAACCCATGCATGCTAAAATATGTTCATGAAATACCATCCAGGAACAGCTATGTCATCACTAGATGCTGATACAGTTGCCATAACTTAATCCTTCTATTACTGTTTTTTAAATTTTCACATTTTTAAATTTTGACTTTGCTCCTCTAATAACTTGGATTATCATACCGATATTTCCTTTAAAAAAGAAAAAACCACACATTATTAAAAGAACATTTTCATACTAAGACTTCAGAAAGAAGTCTGTAGGTAGTATAGCTTTAACATAATTTGGGTTTTTTTCAGCATCAAGTTCAAATTATTTCAGTGTCTTGAGGTCTTTTCATGCTATTTCCAACTGACTGAGGCCATCAACTGCAGCATAGTCACAGTATTTCAGGTGCCTCAAAGCTTGTTTGCTGGAGATAAATTAATAAATTCATTGCCAGGTTTGAGTTCTGTTCTGGATGTGTCTTTACAGAAAATTATAAACAACCAAGAGTTAGGTAAAGCTTAGAGCCCTAAAAATAAACATCCAATGCCATTCAGAATTCTCTGGAATATCCAAAATATCTACATAAACTGAAAGATATTAGTGGGAAACTTCAGGAGAAAACAGATACCTTTATTTCTATTCAAAATTAACAGCTGTAGGGAAGAAAATAATTTTTAATTAGAAAATGGCTTCTTGACTTTCAGACTTTACAGACTTTTCATCTGTATAGAAAAGTAATATATGAAGAGTTGGATTTAGGATCAGGACCTAAGTCTTCATAACTTCTAGGATTTCTGGGTAATTTTCTGAATTCTGAGGCATATAATGAAGCTGAGCAGAAAAAACTGCAGGAACATTGACATCCATTTAACAAAAGCAAAGGGTAGCTATTCAAACTTCTCCTGTTTGTCATCTTGTAAAAATGCTTTTTCCTAAATCTATTAATTTATATATATATAAAACTATAGCCACTTTATTGGTTCTATTGATCTGAAATATCTCAATTTAAACTTCAAACAGATTTGTTAGAGTGCCCTTGGAATGAACATCTTCATTAGTATTCTCTCAAGGAAGAAATTAGGCCTTCAATAAGAATAATAAGTGAAAGAGGTAGCTCATGGGACATGCATCTGTCTCTAATAAAAATTGTATGATGTTACTGTGGTAGCCTGTGCTAAAGAAAAATTTAAAGAGTTCTCCTGAAGTCTAATTTTTGAAGATAGTTTTGTCTGTTCTCAAAGAGAGTAAAAGCATATGACTGGAACAAATTTGCTGCAATTTCTTCTTTGTGCTGCATCCTTAAAAGTATTTAGTACTTCATTTTGAAATCTGTTCTGATTCCAGTGTTTGTTGCTGTCCTCATTTTTCATTAAATTTTTTATTAAACAAGGAATCAATATATAATGTTCTGAAAATTCAAAGAGCAATAAATTTTGGTTAGTTTCACACTGTATTTTCTCATCCTTCAAAATTCTGTATTTCAGGATTCTTTTATTTCATCTATGCAGAAGAGCTGCACTGAGGAACAATATCTATTCTCAATTCGAGTGTCATATGCCTTTTAAATAGATGTTGACTGAGATGGGAAATATTCCAAAAGAAGCTAGAAGATGTTTCCTTATCTGGTGGGTAACTGAACACAGTCTTCTAAAGAACCCTGTGAACTATAGGGGATAAAATTCAAAGGAAGAAATGAAGAAAAAGAATCACAGAAGAGGGCTGCAGGTCTCCCTTGTTCTTCTGGTCCATATCAATGTTTTAATGAAGGATTCAGGTGGAGGCCCTGGATTTCCTGCACCACAAAGTCCCTACAATCCCAACAACCCTAGCTGTTAAACAATAGCCAGGTCTAAAAGGGTTAAAACAGAAATTGCAAATCTTGGTATTGAAAAAAAAAAAAATTTGGCAAAACCAAATAGTTTCAGTGTCTTGAAAATATAATTATAGTTTTATTTTATTTAAAGCTGGACTTTGAAAAAAAAAAATATTTTTGTCCTTGTCTCTTTTCGACCAAACTTTGGAAAAAGAAAAGAGCTTTGCACAAAGGCCACTAAGCTCTGAGCAGCTTTGGGCCTGCCGTTCATTGTTCTAAGGCAGTCTCAGTGGCTTTTTGGAAGCCAGATAGGACAAAGAGTTGATAGAAACAAAGAATTACAAATGTGGAATAGGAAAGTGGTCTGTCAACTTGCATTAAGACATTCTCAATAACTCCTAGATATAATACATAGTAGGTCACAGGAGTATATTGACAGTATGATATTGAATATGTTTTTGTGGTTTTTATTTTCTGAAGTCGATCAATCCACAATAAGACTTTTACTGTTTTCTGTTTATTTTTCCAGACAGATAGCTGGATTTCAGAACCACATAGCATTTATCATCTTGCACTCAGATGATATTTTTTACCACCAGCGTGTTTTACTTTGCTCTTAGAATAATACAATGGACATAAGTTGGACACTACTATTGACATGAGTTATTTTTATACAGATGTATTTGCTTAGTGGGTCAGAAAGCAATTGTTTGTCATATCAATCATACCTGTTACATTTTACCTCTAAGGTTTATGATAGATACGGTGAAATTGCCTGAAACCAAAGTCCTATTGTTCTTTTTATTTATTAGTCCCTAGTATTACCTCTACTTCTGTGGAAAGTTTATCTGAGTAGTCAATAATTTACCTTCAAGAGAAAATTAATTTTATTTTTAAATTCTAGCTTACTTATTGAGAAACATATACATAGAAGCTTTGTATGGAAGACACAATGATTGCAAAATTAAGCTAATGCCAAAAATTACACAGGATCTTTTAAATTTTTTGTGGAAACTGGGAACATTTGGTGTGATGTTCAGTGAACATATAGACAGGTATTTAAAGTTTATGTTTTTAGCAACTACTGTAAACTCGCTCTATAGCCTGTCAATGGAAATAAGAATTTTCAGTGGCCAGTTTCTTTTCCCTAAATTGGTTAACCAAAATACTTCCTGGAAATATCTGGTTTTTTAATGAAGAAACCTGGGTAACTATTTTAAATTATATACCTGCCTTTTAGACAGAACTGCAGTGATGTAATTAATCAGTACCTTTAGTTCAAGACATAGTCACAGAAAACCTGCAGTAAATAATTATAGCTAGGCATTCATGGCTAGCTTGCTTAGGACAAAGACTTTGTCTTGATATTTACCTGACATGAGATGAAACTCAGTACCTGCTTAACCTCTATTAATGTCTATAACTTTACATATACTTTCAAAATGAGTTTAGGTAAGTCTTATCATTCATCTATTTTCGCAGGATTTTCTGCAATTGTATGTGATGTTATTAATATGAAGTAATGTAATGCTCATTTTCAAACTGTATCCATGCAATAAATCATATATCTGTCATACAGGTGACAGTTAATTTGTATTTTTAATCTTCTGTGTAAATGCAATCTTCAAAGGCATTTCTATCTTGCTAATACTGTTACAAATAAATTTACTTAAATATATATTTTTAAGTAAGCAGTGGCTTTGTAAGACCTTTTATTAATAAATGTTATCAATAAATTAAAAAAATGCTGGGCATTATTTTTTATAAAGTTATGCTAAATACTCATACTGCATAGTTCCTCACATAGTTTTATTCACAAGAATTTAAATATAACTATAAAGAAAATCTTATTGTTTTATTATATAGCATAATTTCTCATGACAAACTATGAAGTGATCAATTTTCATGTGCCTGTCAATGTCAAAACTCATTTGCGTAAGTGTCTTGTTAATCTAGAGAAATATTGTTTGCTAGTCTCAGAACAATTTATATTCTCAGAGAAATTAAGGCTGTCTAATGAACCTAACAGGACTGTTTTCATAGAAAGTGATTTCATGTCCCCTTCCTCTTTTTTATGGAGCCAGAAGAATTTGTGTTCCTTTGGTGATTGAAGCAAATGATCTTTAAAGCCTAACCGGCCCACAGATAGATTCTTCTTATGAAGGGAGCGTTGGTCTAACAGTGGTTGGGAGTCTATAAGTCTAGTCCAAATTAGAAAATAAAACAGCCAATATCTATTAGTGGTCACTAAACAATTGCCTTTACATCTAAACAAAAAAAAAAAAAAGCTTCATACAAGCCTTAAAACAAATTTAGGCAAAGCAAATTCAACATGACCTCAGCAGACCTGGTCTCAGCAGAACTGATGCAAAGTCTCTTAACTCTCAGCTGTTATCAGTGCTTCAGCCTGATTAGCAATGGTTCAGGCCTAATTGTGATATTATTCTGTCTGACTTTTACCCAGACATATATTGGAATATGACTTGGCAGTCACATAAGAGGAAGACAGCAGTATTTATCTTGTAGCTCTAAAAGGGATTCAAGTGACCAGCACCCAGATTCAAACACACAGCTGAACGAGCTGATACTACCCAGATCCCAGAAATCAGAGCCATCTGCTTTTTTAACTTATGAAAGCAACAAGTCATTCTTCATGCTAGGCAGATTTGACCTAGAGAGAATGGTTTATAGATACTGGTGATAGACACTGGACTTTGGGTCCCAGAGAAGATAATCTCTTTGCTTTTAGCTTCATTCTGCCTGACTCCCCAGAGTACGACTCTCCCGATCTTGGAAAATAAGAATCAGCAAAGACTGCAGCTATCAGAACCACAAATTTATCATGCATTTATTGATTCATCAGTACATGTTCTTAACATTTGATTCACAGTTGTTAAAGAGAGATTACATATTAATTGAATGCAACAAACACATGCTTATTTGAAGACCTAGGTTTTTGCTGGTGTCTCAGTTGCTAAGACATTTTCTCCCCAATTCCCTTGTATTGACAATCTCAATGATGGTAATAACATTTCTTGAGCTACAGGCTTACAATAGCCTTATTCCCAGCTGTGTCTTTCATGAGGGAAAATCCAGAAACAAATCATAAATAGTCATCACAGTTGATAAGAATTAGGCTCTAGGAAGAGCTCTTCACTGTAGAAATAGTCTCTTAAGGATGCTGCAAAATTTGAATGAACACTGGATCTATAAACATATGTCCATTAGAGATTTTTTTTGTGTGTGTGGCTTTTCTGTTGCAATTTTAATGAATCTTCTCTGTTCTGCAAAAAGCCATGATTCCCTTGCCTGCTACCAGAAAACAAATATCAAGTTTTGCACTTGTGGGCAGGCAGAAGCTTATGAAGATGTTTTTGAAGTAGGATATTGTCTGAGATATTTTCATGTAGAGAAGACCATCTTAATTAGAATCTTCCCTTATATCTCAAGACAAGCATTTTCCAGGATAGTGAGATATATATATATATTTGGAAGCAATATGTGCTAGAATTTTGCAGTCAATATCAGAGTGTATAATAAACATTGAAAGGCAATAGTGAATTTAAAGGCAAAGGTTTCATTTTTTGTCTTTCTCAAGGTAAATATTATACTAGAACATATTTCCAATATATCATACCCAGCTTCCAAGAAAAAAAAAGAGTATCTTTGTAGCAAATACCCCCAGCAGTTAATATACATATTTTTGTGATTATATTGATTTTTTCCCCCAATTTTAGAGTATAGCAGATTTCCTGAATCTTAATCTGATGTAGTGAGCAAATGGAAAGTTTTTCTCCAGGAAATCAAAACCACAATTGATGGAGGAGGGAAATGAGAATTTGCTGGGCATGAGAAATGTGAAGATAACTTAAGCTTTGGGATGAGATGTCCAGGCATTTTTTATTGCTTTTTTTTAAGAATATGTGTTTAGTTTATTTGCAGCATCCATTTTTTGTAGCAGACTTCCCAGTTTAATAGATATAACAAAGTTTTCCTCTGCTCTCAGACAGGAGACATTGTAATAATGGACCAAAGAATGAGAGTCTAAGGTATTTCACTGATAATAACAGCAACATGTAATATTAACAGCAAAGATAAATTTAGAACAACTATTAGATGAGTTGAACAATATTTTCTAGGGATTTTAATATTGAGTTGACATTGTAGTTTTAGAAAATTTGCTATGATAGAGAGAGTTCAAGCCTTCTAATGGCATATTCTGGTAAGTGTTAAATAAATTAGATAACAACTGGATAATCTATCAGTACTCATCCTTTATTTCCTGAAGAATTTCCAAGGTTACTTCTAGATTCAAAGTAACTTTAGGAACTGCCACTCAGTGCAAGCTTCATTTCACCAAAATTTATAATAATCTCTAGTATCTGTTACTACTTTTAATATGTTGATGGGCAGATTGAATTCAGCCTGTTAATGCATCTCACATAAGTTGCATATTGTGATGTCAAAAAGTCTCTGATGAGAATATGTTTCTGTCACATTATGCAGTGAGTCTCACCTCAAAGTCCTGTACACATGAATTGTCCCTAGCTCTCCTGTAAGATGTTCAGCAGCAGTATCCTACAGCTATCTCAAATGTTTTCCTGATGTCAAGTAATATGTGTGACCTGCTATTTTTCCCTCAAGATTATTTTGTGTGCTCCTGTCTATAAGAATGTGTATAAAGTGTAGCAAACACAAATCCCTCAGTACTCAGTGCTGTCTTTTCAAACATCAAATCTCATTGCATAATGAATAATCTGGTGATTCAAAGGTAAGAAATGGGAACTACCAAAATCTTCCACTTATAACCTTTCACTGAATATACCCAAGGAATATGGATTTATTCTCAATTCTTTTTTTCACAGTTTTGTGGCAGCTTGACAAAATATATCCTATATCATAGCAAGAACAGCCACATATGGTTTAAAATCTGCTACAGGATGACCACAGGCTCTCTTTCTTCATCCCCCTGCACTGCTCAGAGAGAGAAGAGGGTAAAGGAGTTGGAAATGAAGGATATACCATACAAAATACTAGAGATTAAAAATATTGTCATAACTGTGTGCTTAGTATAATTTTTTTTTTTTAATGTTCTTCCAGCTAACCTGGAACAAGTCTATGAACTGACAGGTCTTTATAAGAAATATCATGTCCACTTTTGACAAGGCAAGAGATGTTACAAAGCTGACCTCATGTGAGTTATGGAGAAAACCTGTGATACAGTAGTTACCACATGCAGATAGAGAGACTGTTGCAGAATTTGTGTACCAAACTCCTGGATGAACTAACTAATTCACCAAATTTTATTTGATTCTAGAAAAAAATAAACCAAAACCAGTAAGAATTTTGTAAAGACATGCAGGTCTCAAGTGATTTAATTTCTACTGCATCACAGCTGTTTTCTTTGAGTCAAAATAATGTAATGAAATCTTTCCATTAAATGACAAAACTCCTTGAAATTCCATAACACTATCAGAATAAGAAATCTTATTCTGTACACTGAAAAGTGTGGAATTGTATTCCAGTAATACAATGGGTATGAAAATACTCAGTTCTTATCAGGACCATTAATAGAGAACAAACTACTCAGGTCTACTCCAAACTTCAGCATAAAGTCTCTGTGCTTCTTGAAAGGCTGAAAAAAACATGGGCACCTCCTAATTTACAAGATACTGTCAGATGCTGGTAAGAAAATGTTTATCTCTAAAAAGTAGTCTACTGTGAATAATTAGCTATTTAAATATGTAGTCTTTTCCTGTTTTCCAGTGTATCAAAATTAATACTCTTGTCTTCTCCAGAATTATCCCTATATAAATAGCCTGTACTGTTCTTACTTTGTACCATACTTTTGTCTCAGAACTTTGTGTTATATGTGTACACACATGTAAAAGTCTGCTGCAGAATTTCCTGCTGAGATATGACTATCTAAAATAATTAGACTTGCCATCAACTGGAATATACTGCTGCAAAGCAGAACTGGAATGTGCTCTGGATTTCTTTAAAGTAAGAAGTCACTCTCTGAATTACAACAGTCACAGTGTATCACTTTTAATGTCCTCATCCTAATTAGTATTTAATGACTTATACCAAGTGACAAAGGTTCAATGGGACATAATGCCCTTTCCTGCCCTTTTCATAAAGACAATTTATAGGGCTCCTTTTGTACATTACCTTTTCAGGACTCTAATCTGCCCCACTGGGCCCTAATCTGGATCAAAATAGAGAATCATACAGAAATGTTAAAAGAGGTACAATAAATGCCTGAAATAGCAGGTCTCTGTTAGAGCATATTCCAAAAAAAAGAATAAATGTAACTCTAACCAATTCCAATAGGTACCAATGTGGACTCATTGCTTTAGTATTAAGTGAAAAATTAAATAGGGGGGGAAAAGGTGTTTTTTTCTTCAAATGTAAAAACATTCTGGTCCAGAGTTAGTTTTTAGAAATATATAAGATCAACTTTCCTTTCAACAATTTGCAACTCAAACAATGATGAATTGCCGCAGTGTTGTGGCTGTTTAATCGTTGTCCCCAAGAAATTACTGACAGCGCACAATGGAAAGGGGAACCCAGTATTATTGAAATGCACATCTAAAACATGACACTTACACTATTTCCATGAAGATGGTTTACTTTTCCCCATATATCATTCATAGTTTTACCTGTAGATTTAAAAAGAAAGCAACAGAGAAACAGACAGGCAATTTCAATGTTGGTTAAAGCTTGCTCTTAGCTATGCAATGCTAAATTAGACAGTCATCTGGATTCCAAGTAAATGAAGCAGTCCTATTCTGCCCGGGGTGCCTGGATAATGATCACACTCTAAAGGTTGTGGAATTAATGGATAGAGGAAAAAAAAGTAAATTACATCTCTGTGCTACACATGTACATCAAAGGTCTCCTTATCACTAGTGTAAAAAAAAAAAAAAAAAGTGTTTGTTTCTTACTGAAAGGGTGTAAAATACTCATTGGGATGTAGGAGAGCAAGGAATTGTGTGCAGTTATGCCTTGTTCTTTCAAACCAGCTGTAACTTTTTGACAATAAACTCCAAGAAGTAGAATCATAGAATCAAAGAATTATTTGGGTTGGAAGGATCTTAAAGATCATCTAGTTTTACATCCCCCCACCATGGGCAGGGACACCTTCCACTAGACCAGGTTGTTCGTGGCCCCATCCAACCTGTACTTGAACACTTCAGGAATGGGGCATCCACAACTTCATTGTTCCACTGCCTCACCTACCTCACAGTGAATAATTTCTTCCCAGTATCTAATCTAAACCTACTATTAGTTTAAAGTCATGCCCCCTTGTCATATCAATACATACCTTTGTAAAAAGTCTCACTCCAGCCTTCTTATAGGCCCCTTTCAGATGCTGAAAGGCTGCAGTAAAGTCACCCCAGAGCCTTCTCTTCTCCAGTCTGAAAAACCCCAACTCCTATTCTCTTATCCTTTCCTCATAAGAGTGCCTGTGATGAACTTGGTGGCCTCCTCTGAACTTGCTCCAGCAGGTCTATGTTTTGGTGGTGAGGATCCCAGAGCTGCATGCAGGACTACAGGTGGAAGCTCAGAATCCCCTCCGTGTCCCTGCTGCCCACGCTGCTCTGGATGCAGCCCAGGACACATTTGGCTTTCTGGGTTGCAAATGCCCATGGCTGGGTCATGTCCAGCCTCACATCCACCAGCACCCTCAAGTCCTTCTCAGCAGAAAGAAATTAATTATGTTGGAAACTGTCATTTAAATCATCCTAACCCAAAGAGGCACAACTATGGCCTTTTCCGAAATTCTCAGGCCCTATATGCCTCCACAGCTACTGACACAGGAGTAAATTATATTTTGAAAGGCAATACTTGTATTTCCAAACATTGCAGACAGAAGGAAGGTATTTTTTAGGACAGAAAGTACCACGGAGTGTTCTTTGTATATACATTTTCTGAAATCTTTTCAGCAGTATTAAAAGCAGCATTATTTCCATTTTTGCTATCCTTTTTAGCCTTGGACTGCTTTTACAGAGGACTATAAGAGAAAAGACCTACAAGAACTTCTTTGCATGACTTTCTTGCAAATACTGCAAAATTACCCAGGTGTTCCCATTTAAGACTCGAAGCGCAAGATGCAGTTGGTAAGTCTTCTAATGAAGTGTGAACTTCAGCTGATTAATTGTCTCTCATCAAGAGATAGAAAAATCAGTCCTTATGCACTTCTTACCTACAAAGTTCATCATCAGAGAGCAAAGTCACAATATTTTTCTAAATATTTGCTTGGATCTCTAAAGGTTTACCCTATCATGAAGGTTAACCTATAATGAAGTGATGTACCCAATAAAATCAGCATAAAAACTTCCAATTAATTTCAGTAAGAAAAGAGACTTCAGTCCAGTTTTAATTCTTGGACTACGTGCTTCTCCATTTTAAGTTTAGGAGTTTAAGTTGGAAGTTATATGAAATTCAGTCTTTTGTAGCTTCCAAAGCATCTGACACTAAATGCTGTAAAATCATTATCTATTAGAAAGTTTACTTAATTAATTTTGAAAAAATACCTTTGTTTATATTTTTTGCATGGCTAAATTTAATTTTGCTTACACTGTCCCTATTTCTTTACCTAACGAAATGTAATCCAATGGTACATCTGATTTTTAAGTCTGAAGAAAAATGAATGATAAACTTTTCAGAATGTTTTCTGCGGTGAGAAGATTTTTAAAATTCATAGAAAATAAATTTATTTGAGATAAATTTTTTCAAACTTTCTCTCATTTTATAAATTTCCTTTTCAAGCTACAGAAATTATTGTTTATCAGTGACCTGTCATATTTTTTTTATTCTGAAGTGTACATCTAGCTGCTAATTTCATTGGCAAAAATTATCTATTCCATGCAACAGAATTATTAGTAAAACATAACAAATGGAAAGATTTTAAGCAGACTTTGATCCAAATAGAGATATAAACATTGCCTGAATCATGTAGACTTGGGGTGTACATCTAAAAAAGAAAAAAAGCATAATTAATAACAAGTAGTGTTTCATTTGTTGCTTGCAATTAAAATCTGAATGAGATCCAAAACATTCGGCTGAACATTCAGTATGTGGCTTCAGACCCATTATAGCAAAGTATGGTTTCCAGATCAATGGACGGGTGAGATATCTCCTGATGACTTACATTCAGAGCCATGGTGTATCATTACTAGACTGGCAGCAAAAAGATGTGTCTGTATTCAATACATGTGTTTGAATAACTGAGCTTGACCTTGTTTGAGGATCCAGAGCACAGAGGTTTATTTCTCTCTAAGACAAATATCTTCCTTTAAGTTACAGAAGATGGACTTCTACCTACATAACTTTGGGTTGATTTGGGTACTCTGCCAGGAGTCACAGTTTCTTCTAAGTGTTCTCTGGGCATCTTTAAAAAAAAAAGAACATGTTGAAAAATACAGAATGGCATTTTAAAACCTCTTCTCAGTATACAACTCTTTTTCTATTTCTTTATTTTCTCTTTCTTTCTCTTTGCCTCTTTAACTATTAAATAAAATATATATCAAGTTTTTTTTGTCATCAACATCTAACCTCATTTTGCTTTAATCATGTTTTTTGGGTATATTTCGAACTTTTCTGGATCCAGTCTCTTTTATTCTCAGACACTTTGTTTCCTTTGCTCTTCTGTGTTTGAACCGGTTTGTAACACTCCTGAGTTGCCAAGGCTGAATTTCCAGAGCACTAGAATCTAAATGATACTTTAGTATTTATGAGAATCAGAAGTATTTCAGAAACACAATCAGTCTCTATTAATAAAAAATGTTACAAATTATGGACTTTTGAACATATTGGATATGTGAAATTAATTTTACCAATCTGAAAATGTACCAAGAACTCATTCTTTATGTTTCTTTTGGAACATAGCTACAGTTTCCACTGATATGTGGATGGCTTCTTTATCTTTTAGTTAAAATGTTATCTGCTAATGCTATCATCTTTGATGTGTCTAGCTGTCATGAAAAACTGTTGTGAAAATGCCAAATGGAAAAATACCACGTCAAAAAGAGTATTTGCCAGTGTCAAGAAGCATCCCAGACCCCATCACTCTGCCTTATTGTAGCAGTAGTTGTGTCACCATATAAGGTACTAAGGGACATTAGAGCCGACGGCTTTGGCAAAGTAAAATGTCTTCTCTGCTGATGAGTGCTTACAACGTAATTAAGGAACAAATACAACACTCCACTGTAATGGAATAGAAATGGAAACCACAAGGAGCATATCAGTCTTTTAATTTCAGTGTTTTTATCTGGTCAGTCAAGTGCTGAGGTAAACAAGCTACCTAGAAGCTGTGGAGCAGTGGCCACAGTTAGAGAAAGCGCTCCTCCAAAAAACAGGCTAGAAGTTTTTGTAATGATAGAGCCCATTTACTCCTGCCCATTGCCAGAGTGTTTGCTGGAAACAAGAAGGGGATAATGAGTATAAATGATGATGCAGTCTCTGTTAGTAGTACAGGCTCTACTAATAAAACTACAGCATTACAGTTCCTCAGTAATAGTGAGCACTACCAGATGGATTCAAAAACTAAATGATTGCCATATTTTAGAAGGGTCAGCTATTAGTTGGCAGAGGATCTAGAAACTGGAAAGACAGAAAAGTAGAAATGCTAAATACAGGGCTATTTCTCAATCCTAAACAAATTTTTAATTCTTGACTTTTGAACACATTGTTTCTTAATTTTTGAGTTTTGTGAGTTTGCTGTTGGTGCGATAGAAAGCAACTTTAATTTTTGTGTTTTATCCATTGCTTAAATCTTATAAGGTACATGTAGAAATGTCTACCTAGGTGCTTATTTGGAATCAGTAAACATTTTAGGAAGAAAAAATATCCAACCAAGCACCAAAAGAAAAGAACAGAGGCAGAGTCACAGCAGTGGACTTTATGGATGGCTCCTTACCAAAAATTTTCTTCAATGTATTTTTGCACCTCTGACCTATCTTGAAAAAGAAAGATGACTCGTGGTGCTTGGTTGCCACCTGGGTTAAACCCAAGCTATTAAACAATAGCTTGCACAAGTTTGACCTTTCTGTTGAACAGGCTGGCTGGCTGCAGAGTTAAGATCCATGGCTTTTCAGTGATGGATCGGTAGCATGGGAAGCAGTAGGTCATCAAACCTCAGAAGAGCCCCAAATATTATTAAGCAGGATATAACATCTATTCATCTGTCAGTAACAAATAAAGTAGACTTATACCATCTTTTAAATTTATTGCTATTTTTATGTTAATTGTAGTCTTTGCAAGGGGCAGATGGGGCATACTTTCAGGTTAATGTTAAGGAAGTGCAACTCTGCTTACATCAATATTTACTTCAGGGCTGAATTTGGACTTTCTTGATTAATTCATGAAGGAAAATGTATATTCATATCATCTTAATTTCTTTTGTCCCAGGAAATTTTGATATAGAGCAGTTTATTTTCTATATGAAATGCAGATGAATGTTTTCCTTATTTAGTCAGTACTTCCAATTAAGGTCTGAAAATAACAGTTCTATAGAAATAGAGAGCTAGTTAGCAGCTGAGTCTTCAGTATCTCACCAATTTTTTAATAGAAAATGCTAGCTGAGGGCATTTCTAATATATTTGACCTTGTATTAGTGTGCCTGTTAAGTTGCTCCTTCTATTTATTTACACACACACAGAAAATTATCTACCACTCACCTTCTTTATCCAGAAAAAGATAAACAAGTTCTTTCAGCTTACTGAAATGGAAAGATTTAAGGCAAATGCACTTTGAAAAAAATAGTTTTTCAACTCTCATCAGCAAAGAATATCAATTAAACTTTATTAATTCCAGCTAGGTTTTTGCCTCAACTTTTGGTATCACCTTTAAATAATACATTTACAAAATGCATATGAGGATGACTGAACGTAATAAAAGAAAGCAATGAAAATTATTTTCCTTTAGAAATTAAATTATTTATTGCTAAACGTGTTAATATTAAGTGCTTAGTAATAATGCAACTACATGAGAATGTAATTACACTTTGTTTTCATAACTTAATAAGGAAAATAAGAAGCCCTTTATAAATCTTGATAGCACATATTAATATGCATACCAAATTTGATAGTGGACCTTTATTAGAATAATTTATGTTCCTGGAAGAACTTAATTAATGCATCGGAAAATTTTTCTTCTGACCATTTTCTAAATAATTTTTTAATTTGCTTTTTGTTAAAATTTTTGTTCATTTGGAATATATCACTTCAACCAGCAGAATGTAAATCAGGAGGCTGTGCAATGTGACTGAGTATACCTTTAAGAGATATAACAATGTTAAGTTGGAATAAAAAAAGTGAGCTTATAGTTTTGTAGAATATGAATAACTATTTCCTCTTGAACCTCGGAACTTTTTTTTTTTTTTTTACCTCTTGGGATATGGATTATTTAATGACAAAGAAATCAGTGCAAACATTAGCCACAGAAGGAGATGATTGTTTAGTTTAAGGCGTTTACACGAAATTAAAATTAAAAAAAACAAAAACAAAATTAATTTTGAACCTCTGGCTAATTTCTTTAGGAAGAAAATGACATCCTAATGATATCTGAAAAGCTTATTCATCTTAACTGTGAAATACAATCAGTTTGTCAAAACCTAAAGATAGCTATTGAAGTTTGACTCCAAGGTATCAGTGAAGGCATTATTTTACTCTGAACTGAGAATTTTAAAGTATTAATTAGCAAGCTGTGGAGTAGGTGTGATATGCTGAATTAATTGATGAATTGCTTGTTTGAATAAATTATGATTAAACAGATTTATTTTTATTTCATAATCCATAAATGATAAATTACTCTAAAACTAGTTCCGTAATTAAGTTACACATACAGTAAATTAAGAGATTAATGTATAATTAACTAAGGTCCTAACTATAGCACTTTAGGCTCTCTTCATTAAGGAAAAGCTACAGTAACTGTGGTGGCCTAACCCTTATTTTCATTGAACTTCAGTAAAATGAAATAATTGTGTATGAAGAATTAGGCTCATTAGTGAAAGGGCTGCAGGGCTATCCTTTTTTTTCTCAAAGAAGAGACTTGTGGGTCTTGCTTGTTGTAAATTATACCTGTCTCTGTATTCATGAATATTTACTGATTTCCATCACACAAGATTCTGATGTTAAGCACGTTAAATAGCTGTTGGGTCAAATTAGTCTTGACCATGACTCCAAAACTGCATTACGATTTTATTGCACCCATCTTTTATTGAGCAAAGCTAAAGCAAGGTCAATTTGGAGATTGTGAAATGTCATTTCATACAAGGTCAAAATAAATTAACTGAAGACGTAAAAATTCCTTCAAACTTTTTTGAATCCTCTTTCTCATTAGTCAGAGATAAAGGCATAGACAGAAGCCAGTGCTTCATGAAGATCAATACATGACAATGAATTGTAGTTTAACTACATATGTAGTTTAACTACATATATGTAGTTTAACTACATTTAACTACTATGCATTAGAAGCTCACTTGACTTGAGGACCACAATGGATGCCTACAAATCCAAAAAGTAGTACCATAAATGGTACATGAAAAACAGAACTAAATATTAGACAAGTAACCACTTGGAAAAGTGAAGATGAAGTACTTTTTGTGTTGAATATATGCAGAGTGAATTTAAAATTGTTTTTACTGACTTTGTGTGGTTTTATTCCTCACAAACTTAAGCATATGGTTTATTCTTAGATTAATAAAGAGAAAAATGTATAGTTGCAAAAAAAAAAAAAAGGTAGGTATTTCTATTAAACTGTTTTAATTAATTGTTCCTGTGCAATAAGCCCCATAGAAGTTCAACATCTAGCTCTTCAGCACTGCAGCAGTTTTATTCTTCTAAGGTATTGTCACAGCTACAGAATACAGAATTTGAATGTAACACTACCTGTGAGTCTTACAATAAGATCATAACTTAACAAGCCCTTTTTTCTACTGTCATTGGAAATAACAGCATATTACAACCAAGCAATAACAACCAAGCAAAATCATGTATTCTCTGAGATCTCAGGGCAAGTTTAAAATTATCTCTGTCAATGATCCGTGTGGGATCGTGAGTTCAAGGATCAAAAAAATACTTCAGCAACTGTATTTTTACACTTGTTAAACTATTTCTTACTAATAAGTCATTTCTATTCTGAACTCAGACACATTTGTTATTAAAACCCTGGCATATGAAATTTACTAGCCCATGGAGAGCTATTTTTTCCCTAGCTGAGCAGGAAAACAAAGATATGATAACAATATTAACTAAACAAAAATTAGTTTTGTCATGAGATTACAATTGGCATCATAACGTTTCCAAGCTCAGCAACTAAATATATCAAATTATGTCTTCCTCATTAGATTATCATAAGCTAAATTGACCATGAGTAGCAGCAACATCATGAAATTGATTATGGAAGTGTATCTTTTCATTTTGCTTTCGAATTCTGAAAGAAAGAAATAGAGATATTTCAATTTTAACATTTATATTTCAAATACATAAATATGTAATAATTCATTTAAACAATTTTACAACTTTTGTCTGACTCCAAAACAGAAAAAAAAACTTTCCCATTTGGGAAGAAACTCTTGGAATTACTGGGAGTTCTGAACTCAAAACACATTTGCTGCAGTTGCAAGATGGTTCAGAGAGAGACTTACTGATAACGTGACTTGAATTAATGTTAAAATAATGCATTATTTACTACTGTAGTGCTGTTTTGAGTATTGTTTCTTTATAGAGCTCTTCACTAAATTCTTTTTCAAGACTATGCACACATATTAGGTTCCTACTTGCAAATGGCATCTTTCAGAATATAACCAAAAAAAAAAAAAAACGCAGAAATTCAGTACTGAAATTCTTATAGTTCCATGTGCAGTTTCTGACTGGAACAATGTAGATTCTTAGGAAAGAGTATAAGAACAGGATATGTGTATTGGTGTTTTCCCAAATGCTTGCATTCTCCCAGTGTACAATGATTTGTGGCTCAAGGTCTTCCTGACTCTTATGTGATTTCTTTCTTCTCTATAGCTCTCAAAGGATTTTTCTTCAAAAATCTGTCCAAATCTTTTTTTGAACACACATAAACTTACAGCATTCAAAATGTCCTCTGGCAAAAAGTTCAATAGCTGAGTATTTCCTTTTATTTATTCTGAATCTGGCACCCTGGACCTTTGACTAGGAATGAGAGTAAACAATATTCTCCATTACTCTCAGAATATTAGACTTCTTTTTTATTGCCCCTGTAGGTTGTAGATGAAAAAGCCCCAGTATAGACTCACTGCTATTAGTGCTATTAAGTCCTTCATTGCTTTACCTCCACAGTAAATGCATCAAATAAAACCAAAATATTTCCTCTCATTTTCAGCCAGGAACAAAGGGGGAAAAATCCAGCTTTAGACCACTTGCCTTTCAAATGAATTCTCCTTGCTTTAGTCCACTGATATGGAAATAGGGAAATGTGTCTATTCACTTTTCCTTTCTCTAGGATGTCCTACCACATGTTATTAGATGCAAAAAAAAAAAAAATTTCAAGGTTTTCTGGAAGGGAAAATGATAAAAATATCAAACCTGATAAAACATTAAAAATATCCAACCTTGACAAAAATATCAAAAGCCTTCAAACCAGTCTTCAACTATTTTCCTATTCTTAAATTGCATTATATCTATTTACATGCATAAAACACTGTTAATCACCTGATTATTGTATTTCCTTATTTTCCTCTTATCTTGTGCTGTTTATGACTACCATGCTCATTTTCTGTGTTTTTAATCTTCACAAAGAGATTTAACCTCCATGAAAAGAAATCATAAATGCACTTTTTTCCCCTTCCTTTTCTTGTACATTCCTCATTGCTAAATATGAAAATGGAGTAATATCTTGGGTCAACAAGCACTTAACAAAGCTTATTGAAAAAAAAGCACCCCTGCTGCACATAAGCTTATTTGGTCCACATTCATAGTGATTTCTATACAGTTTGATTTTTAATGTCCAAATTCTAAGTCTAATTCCCAAGACATATTCCAGTGATGATGTTGAAAAAGATGCTTTCCAGGAAAGGAAATAATTTGGACATATATTTGGAAGATGGAGTTTACACGCTTTTGCAAAAAGTAAGCAAGTAGACTAGATTTTTTATCACACTTCAAAGTACTTTGAAGTCAATACAGCTGTAGAAGTTTATATATGCCCAGTTTTCCTCATGTTTTTCATGGTAATTAGATAATTAGGCCTTTGTTACATTGACTTTCAGTTTAACATCCTGCTTTCTCTATAAAATACCCATATATTGTGCTTTTGAACATGGTCTACTTGTGTCCAAAACAAGTTTTTCCACAAGTAGTGTACATCTTTTTAAACATGACAACAAAAAATATGCATGCTTTGAAGCCAGGAAAGACATTTATAAACCAGATGATGCTGCAACACCATCAATTTGTGAATTATTGTTCCGAAAATATTTTATATCTCTGTTTTTCTCTTCGTCATGTGAAAGGGTGAAGAGGATGCACATGCATGAGCTCTGACAGGTATTTCATTTAGCAACTGTGTTTCTGAACAGGGCTCTACCATTATGTTATTTGTGTTTGCAGCTATGTGAAAATGAAAATAATAATTGCCTCTCTGAATTGTCCAGCACATCCAGAAGTGCTTTGATTGATACTTCCCTAGGTCTCTAGTTTTGCAGCTTTCTGTAATTCATGGTAGATGTAGTGAGTGTACTGTTACTTCATCACATGGTGAATAAGAACTATACTGAGTTTTATCTGAAAACCCTGAGGTATTTGTTTGAAAACCCAAAACATATTTTTCAGTGTTTTGACTATGTAAATTAGATAAAAAATGGGACTTTTGTTATTTGAAATCATAAATATTATCTTTTCCAAGCCTTTTCTCTGGAGTGTGCATGACTTTTTCCATAGTATTCATACCTTGTGAGTTCTCTTTTCCCATAAGATGCCAAGATCCACTCAACTCCACATTTAAAAATTATTTTTAAGTTGCATTAATAAAATATTGAAGTTCCCTGGAGCTTTTCTGTAATGTGTAGGTAGAATAATATTTTTCTTGTTCTCTTACTACTGATGAAGTGTTTTATACTGACTTTAATACTGAATGAAAATTATTATGCTATCCGCTATAAATGATTAATAGCACCTGTCAAGATATTTCACTGCAAAATAATGGTTGTTTCAAGGTTTACATCTTTAGTTTTATTTTCTACTGTGCTTATCCATCTCTTAATAAATTGCACTTCAACTGAGGTTAACGTGTAACACTCAGTATTTAGTTGAATAAACTGAATATCTAGATGTCTGATGTTTATGAAAGGTGTAATCTGCTAACTTTCTGATTCTCTCTAAAGTTTATTACCTGAATTAAAGTTTAAGTCTAATTCTTGACCTCCTGTCTTGTCAAAGCAGAAAAACAGATCCCACAAGAATGAGGTTCTATTATGACAGTGATTGGTGTGTCATTTTAAAAAAATGACAAATGAGATATTAAATAAGACGATGGCCAGGTGTCTCAAGAAATAGCAACAATTAAATCCTGCTTTTCTGCAGAACTTATGAACTGTAAGAGTGGGAAATAATAGATATTTATTCCCTTAAAGTAACAAACAACAAAAGAAAAAAAGGAAACTGAGTAGTTAGAGTTAGTTACCTACACTACAAGTATTCTACCACAAATTTTTCTTAAACCTGATATAAATCCTAGTGATGTGACATAACGTCTCACACAGGAAATATTGTTGCATTCCATCCTCCACAGTTCTTTTTTAAGAGTTTTTAAATGCTTTCCTGTCATATTTCACTAAATCCATACACTTGGGTTAAACTCCCTATATATATAAAGCAGATGCTTTATAGAAGAGATAGAAGTTTTGCTGTTTTTTTATAAATGTAGCCGTGTTGTGTCAGGCCTAATCACCTTTCCTAGTGTCTACATTCTGAATTCGATCAAGCAAATACGTAGACTGTCCCATAGATAATCTTTATTTAAAGAACTCAGCCTACTGCCCCCCACCCAACATTTGCAGTTCATAAATTTGCTGAGGTAGATTTTTATGACTTTAGTTACTAATAAGAATCCTCATAGATAGCTTCTATAAGTCTTCAATCTTGATAGATCCTCAAAGCCCTTGTAAACCCTTAGCAACAGAAGTGTTTTTTGGCTGGAAGTGTCACTGTTTTAATTGCCTAATGGATAAAAATACTCCTTTGCCTACTGTGAGATTGTTCCCTCACAGTTTCAACTGATGTCTCATTAATTCACCCTTTCCATGCCCGTCTCATTGTGCTGTAACACTCAGAGGGTTGAAATCCATTTACATGAAATAAGCAATATAGCTAGTGAAAGTCCTTTCTCAACTGGGTGCTGGTTTTTGCTGGGGCAGAGTTAATTTCCATCACAGGGGCCAGTATGGAGCTCTGTTTTGGGTTTTTTGCCAAAAACAGTGTGATAATATAGAGATGTTTTTGTTATTGCTGAGCAGGGCTTACGTAGAGCCAAGGCCTTTTCTGCTTCTCATACTGACACTCCAGAGGGGAGGCTGGAGGTGTTGGGAAGTGGGGAGAGACACAGCAGGAGCAGGTGACCTAAAATGATCAAAGGGATGTTCCAGACCATATAGCACCATGCTCAGTACACAAAGCCTGGGGGGAAGAAGGAAGTGATGAATGTTTCGAATGATGAAGGAACATCTGGGGAATGTCTTCCCAATTGTTGCATTCCTGTCCATGGGAAGCAGGGCATTAATTCCTTGTTGTGCCTCACTTGTGTGTGCAGCTTTTGGTGTACCTATTAAACAAGTTTTGTAGTTTTACCTTTCCAATTCTGTCTTCAATCCTACTGGTGAGGGAGTGAGTGAGGGGCTGCTTGTTGCTTGGCTGCTGATTGAACTTAAAACATGATTTATTGTTTAAAAAAAAAAAAGGCATTATTATTCATAATTTTCACCTAGGGACTTCTTTTTTATGCCTGTATATGTATACACATATATGAAGAAAAAACCTCCTGTGATATTTCTTCTCTTTTTCTTCTATCTAATTTATTTAGTTATATATATACTATAGGCAGAGAGAATATAAGTTGGATGCATGAACATTTGGTTTGCAAAAATCACAGGGACAGTTTGAAGGTCTTTCTAAATTCTCTGAACTGATTTTAAGGTAAGGGGAAGAGCAAGGAAAATGAGGTTATAAGGTCAAACTGATGCTATCATATCTTATTTCCACCTGGAGGAACATAAAAATCTTCAGTTCTGTATTGAAGGACTTGTAAAGACAAGGAATTAGAGACTTCAGCTGAGAAAATATTTTAAAATGAGGAAGACACATAATAATAAAACTGTTAAATCACAGAATGGAAGATAAGGTCTAGATAAAAATTACAGGCAGGGATTAATCAAATTGCTGAAATTCACATGCCATTCATACAACGAGAAAAATTTCTTTTAACGGGAAAAGTTACATTTAGAACTTAAGACTGAAAATAGTAAACTGGGTGCACCTTCACTGTTCAATGAGCCCAGGCTTGGCAATTCTGTATAAAGTATCCACATCTGCATGGCAACACACACGTTGTACTGAAACACCTGTAGTCAAATTTGTCTTTTATTTGCAGTGGTGAAATATCCTGTCCCATAACCACACACTGCTCCGTGCTAATCTTTTCAGTCCTTAGAAATGTACTGTGAAAGGTTTCTGATGGACAACTTATGCAGGACAACTCTTAGCCCATGCAGTCACATCCATGTGCTGTTCCATTCACATCACATTCTCTCACTGTGGATGTTGGAGAGTGGAATCTGCTGTGAGGATGAGGCATATTGAAGACAGAAAAAAATGTGAAAAAAAAAATTTAAAAAACACTTGAAAGAAAACCATAGGCAAGTTGCAGCATATTTTGTTGCCTTGTAAAGAGGCAGCATGCCCTAAAGACATCACACATGGACTTCATGAGATCAGACATAAACATGGCCTGAAAGAAAAGAATTCTTTTGCAATTTTTCTTTGTTCTGGAGCAGAAGTGAAAGCATAAAATATTATGGTTGCTTGGTCCTTCCAGCTTCAGATGCCTGAAACTGCATCTAGAATTTTAGATGTCAGCTTTGTAGTCCTGTCAGACCTCTTCTTCAGCACCAGAATCTATAAAAGGTGCTGCCATTCTAGAATCCATACAAGGTGCTGCCAGACCAGAATCAGGTTCTTATTATTTCTCAGTTACACAACCATAGTTAAACAGTCTGGTTGATGTTGACAGTTGTTGGGTCAGTGATTTGCAAAGCAAATATTTCTCCCTGTAACTGTGAGCTTTGAACAGACTTCTTCATTATGCTGTGTTTATCAAGGGTGTGCAGTCTGCTTGTGTGGTTCACATGAATATGTTAACTGAAAAGAACATTGATTTTAGTAGCTCATTAAGAATGCTTTGATTGATCAAGGAAGAAGGGTGGCATGCTTCATGGTGGCATCTATACCTCTAAAGTAATCAGTTTATTTAAAAAAAAAACAACAACAACAACAATATTATTTAGAGAATATTCTCCTGGTTAATTCATAAAATGATGACAGAAAAGAGCTTATCAAATGTGGATCTTGATGAGTGAATTCAAGATGGGAGCTAGGGAAATAAGGGATGGTTTTGAACTAATTGTATTTTGCTGAACCATCATCTTGCACAATGTCAGTACAATATATCAGTGTACTTTTTGCCCCAATGCTCTTCCACCAATTTCATGGTACTGTGAAAAATTTTAGAAGCTATTCTTCCATACTCCTGCATTTTGTTTTTTCTTTTTTTTTTTCCTCTTCATTATTACCTGTAGAGGGAAGTGACATAAGTCCTTGACTTACAGAGAATGTAGGAGGTGAAAAATTGACTGGAAATAGACAGGATTTTAGCCATTTGTTGTGGTTATGTGGAATGAAGGAAAGACTTTTAAGGGAGTGGTAAGGATTTGATCATTTACACACACAAAAAAAAAAAAAAAAAGTAAATAAGAACAAAATACAAGCCAAAAGAAAAGTGAAGAACTAAAAAGAGAAAAAAAGAAATACATAAAAACAGTAATGAAAGAAGATAAATAAAGTGTGAATTTATAGACAGAAGTAAAAGGGACAAAACTAAGATTCAAGGGACATGTGAAGATAAATTCATTATAAATAGGTAGCTGATAGAGAAGAAAAACTATTTACCCACATCTTTCTTGGAAAGTGGAATCTCAGTAGAAGAAGAAAAGTTGCTCTTTGCTGTACTGAGCTAGCAAGCAACTAGGAAAAAATTGGAGGCCAAATTATCCTGCTTAAATTTATTCACATAATTCCTTTTCAATTTTCATAAATTTCCTGACGAGCAAAGACTAGATTCCTAAATTTTTTTACAATAAGGAATAAATAATAATTAAATAGTACCAAATAAATTGCCATAAATGTTAATTGGTTTAGTGTAATCACATACACATACACAGAGAAGAAAACGAATTAACTTCTTGTATTTCCTTGAATGAGCTAAAATGATAAACATGCTTTCACTTTAATTTAAATCTTTGTGAGTACAGTTACTTTATTTACTAACAGGAATGATGTTATCTTCTGGGTCATTTATCCTTCATGAGCTCATACTTTCAAGGTGAATGGATTTCAGTTAAGGAGAACAAATATATCGCTTCCAGACACGCTCTGTAAATGTTGTCTAGTATCCTGTCAGTGCTTTAAAAGCCAAGTCATAAATAAAATGGCAAAGGTTGTTTTAACTGATGAGAACAAAATGCTTCCACTTTATTATACACCACCAAAAGGTAAAGGCACCTCAGTTCTGTAGAAAATCTATTAAGGTTCTACATCTTTACAAAATAGGAGGAAAGAAATGAAAAGCTATGTTTGAAATAATATATTTCAAAGAATATCTATGGAGGATTTACTAAGTATGACGTGACATCATCCAATAGTACACTGTCTAAAATTAATGTGCAATTTTAGTCTTGCTTTTCAGTTGTCAAAATGAATGAGACTTATGACAGAAGTTAATGAAGTAAGAATAAGGAACTATGAAGAAATTAATCACCTAAGAAACCCCCAGCTTCCTTGCCAGCATGACAATAGGAAAAGCAAAAATGCCCCGGGCTCTGTGTAATTTCTGATCAACAATGACAAGAACATCTCTATGTTATCAACCCTGTGTTCAGCACAAATCCAGAAGACAACCCCATACCAGCCACTGGGAGGAAAATTAACCCAGCTGAAACCAGCCCACATAGATATAATAAAATTGTTAGCTTGTTTTTTCTTTTAAGCAGAAATCAAGCAAACTTAAAACATTGTGTTTTGCATTGAGTGGCAACTCACGGCAAATTATAATTTTGTGGCGACTTTTATGTTCAGAGGAAGAATGAAACTGGAGGATAAGACAAGAACAAAAAAATGTAGTTCATTTTAAACTACATCAGCTCTTGTCAAAAGTGCCTGTACATTTCTTTATTCTTGCATTTTTGAATCAAAATTCATAATAGCTTTTACATGAAAATGAACATACAAACTTTCATGTATGTGTACACACATATAGACAAAGACATCGTGCTAAGGAAACGATAACATTTTCCAGGGATTTGTGTTTTTCTTGGGAAAACACAAAACTGTTGGATCTGAAACTTCTGGGTTGTAGTACTAATAATGTCTGTTAGAAAAAGAGCTTAAAGATGGGATTGTTTGAGCTGAAAGCACTACTTAGACAAAATAACTAATAAGAATGAAGGATGACAAAGAAACTAAAGGTTCTTCTTGAATATATACAATAGAATTTTGTTTTTCATTGTGGGGTTCTTCCATAGCAAACAGAGAGGTTCAGGAATTTTTAAAGCATATTTATCCAATTTATGTTAGATGTCTGTTTCCAGCCTTGGGGGGATACAACAAAAAAACTCATCAAACCCCTGTGAAACAACAAAAACTCCAGCAAATTTTTTGTCAGCATTTTTGTAGGTCTAAATGTATGTAGAAATTATTTCTTCTATGTACTTAGATATGTTTAGGTACAATAAGAAGCATATATGGTTGTTTAAATGAATTCCAGTTCATATCCTGAAGACTATCAGATATTTTAATTATTCCAAATAATGGGTGTCTAAGAAGAAACAGAGAAAGCATAGAACAACATACAGTGCTATGATTTAAATCTGTGTTAGGACATGGTGGTAAATAATATTAAAAAAAACAAAAAGTGATTCTGTGAGTTTGAAGTTAAAGTAAATAATTCATGTGATAAGCCGATAATTATTCAGTGGAAAATAAGACAGGTATTAACTCTCAGACAAATTTGTCACGGTGTATTTGATGGCAGGCTAAATTAAAGTATCTTTATATTTTTTTTATACAGAAATTATTATATTTTCCTGCAGTAAGAGGAAAATTGTGTAATCTTGAATAATAGCATGATATTTTACAAAACCTATATAGAAGTATTAGGTAAAATAATAATTATTACCTAATAAATGCTTAAATACTTTCATTACACTTAATTAAGCCTAATTAAGCATGAAGATAAATTTAAAAGAACAGAAAAAAACTCAGGGAATTTAAATGTAGATGCACTTTTTCTTTTATTTTAGCCATGTCTGCAGAAAAAAAAATATTATTGAAACATTTATGAAGATATGGAATTAATTAATGTTCCCCCTACTTTCCAATTGTGGTTTTGCTTATCTAAAATATCCATTTAGCACAGGTAACCTTTCATTGTTATTTCTGTAATGTCTTTGAAATCTATATGAGACCTTGAAGATAATATCTTCCTGGTTCAGAATTTCCCCAGGAAAGATAATGCTGATTTGTTTATTATTATTATTATTATTATTATTATTATTATTATTATTATTATTATTATTATTATTATTATATTGTGCTACCATAGTAACAGTGCTGTTACTAGTGATTTCTCTAGTCCCTTGTGTCCCAAGTGCAGTGCTAATAAGTGTGGAATGATTAGCATGGTGCTCTGGAGTTATCCACACCTGCTTTGACTGAACCTAATTTAGCTGTCGATTATTTCAAATGTCAGACTGAAATGGAGAGATCTAAACCCATGGACGATTCCTCACTGAACTAAGACAGTCTGTTAGAGACAAAAGTTTCAATCAAATGTTATCATTGTTTGCATGTTGTATTGGAAATCTCTGCACCAGGTACAATCCCAATAAGTGCAATATTGCATTAGTTGACTAAAACAAATATGGATCAGGACTCTACTCAGAAATACAATAAATGAAGAACATGTTCCCTGACTCCATTTGCATTCTAACTGGTCTGCACATTCAGATGAAAAATTCAGTACTTAAGCACTTAAAGAGCCCTGAATCCTTTTACCGGTAAAGAACAAAGGCCCCCATTATCTAAAAAGTTTTAAAGACATTTCATGGATAACTGTAGATAAAGATTCTAAAGTACGTTACAATCCAAACAACGTGAAATAAAAATTATTAACCAAGGTTAGGAAAACAACCTTAGCTCATTTAACTCTTGTGAAAATCCTGCCTATAAAAGAAAACTAGAAATGGTGGTGTTTAATACATTCTGGATAGTATGAGTACTGCTAAGTGAGATCAAATACCAGCACCACAGTGGGCAAGAGAAAAGCATATCAGGTCTCTTAAATGATACACACTTCCCTATGTGAAACAATGATAATATAAATATCAATTTCTGATAAATTTTTCAATTGATAAAGCTGAATTGGGGTAGCTTAAAACCAGTACAATAGTTAGATAGAGCATATACTGTTATTTGGCTACAGGTATTTCAGGAGTGCAGACAAAAATTTGAAAGGAGAAAATTAAGTGGTTTTTTTTTTGTGTGTGTTGGTATTTTATGTTTGCTTTTCTTTTTTAGTTTTGGCTTTGGGAATGGGTTCTTTTGCAATGTGTCTGTCTCCATCTTAAATAGTATTAAATTACTTCTGAGAGATACCTCGAATATGGTACATCAAAAAAAAAAAAAAAAAGAAAAAAAGGTTTAGAAACCTACTGGTTTGTTACAAGTACTACATGTTGTGAAGGAATAATGTATCCCCGCTTCCCTGTGAGATCAGTGGTACAAGGTTATATTAGATACATTGTATAATTTAATTCCTCATTAAAATTAGAGCAGTTGCATGGAAGACTGAAGATATAAACTATATATCTCATCAGTAAACATTCATGTATTTTTACAGAAGTAGGATGGGAGACTTTGTAACTGACTCTTATTTTAAGGCACATTTAATCTGACCTATTTTGGCAGTGTGCTTTAAAATGAGATGAGCCATGCCCTAAAAGTGCCTATTCATCTTGATTATTTGTAAAAGGAGTTTAGGGAGTTTCGGTAAGATACAGACATCTACATGCATTCGGATGAGTCCTGCATTGTATAACTGCAGAGACAAAATGTAGACCTTTGCCACAAGTGTTGACAGATGAGAAGATATGAAGAAAAATTACATTTAGCAATATTTGTATTTAATTGACTTGGAACCCAATTTTTCACTTTTGAAAAGGGAATAAATATTTTCACTAAATGCTTTAATATTCTTGGCATTTTGCTGCCTGTCAAACTCCATGTTTAATGCCTTTAGAAGTGGAGAATATTATGTAGCACATTGCTGAAACTTTTCTTCAGGATATATTTGGATGAGATTCCTTGTTGTAATGGTGACTACCTATGTTCCTATAATATATTTACATGTGGCTTCATTTGTCCCTATGGAATTAAGAATCAAGTCT
Source organism: Dicaeum eximium (assembly GCA_013396995.1). NCBI lineage: Eukaryota > Metazoa > Chordata > Aves > Passeriformes > Dicaeidae > Dicaeum > Dicaeum eximium. The sequence goes on from VWZP01000483.1 coordinate 109,543, forward strand.
TAGTATAACAGAATCCTTGTAAGGATTCAATGCCCTGAGTGTGCATACAAAGTACTCGTGAATTATTTTATTTTATTTTAAAACCAATTTCTCAAATGGTGAAAAAAAAAAACCAAAAAAATGCCCAATACTTGCTTACAGAATTAAACCCTGCAAACATTTTTTCTGATTTCCGCTTCTGAAAATTTGATGACTAAAAAGAACCTTATCTTTCAATCAGTTCCTCATGTTTCTCTTCCAGAAGCATATTTCTTTTAAAATAATTTTATTCTTTGTTTTAAGATCCTACTTTAGTTCACTGTTTTGATTGGGTTTGAAGTATTTGTTGTTTTATTTTTCTCTCCAAGGAGTCAAAAACCGGAATCCATCAAAGAGGTGGAAGTCACATGATTACATAAATAATTATCTTCTGTGCAGATATGTGACTCTGTTCCAGTAATTCAATTACATGTTTGTAGCTGAAGAACAGAACATACATTTTTAGAGAAATCTGTTTGGGAAAAATTAATAATTTAGGGGTAATGTCCTTCTTATTTTCCATTCAATAATAATAAATCAGCACCCAAAAAAGTGTAAAAAATCTATAATGGATGTATTAAAAAATAAATTTTTATATTACATAATAATTTCATAAGCTATTTGAGAATCCATTTTGACCCATTTCTATGACAATACTTCTCTTAAGCTTTCTATAATCTTTAAAAAAATAGAGCATTTTTAAAAATACTGTTATGAATAGTCTTGAAAGGACAAATACAAGTCTCAGGAATTTATTGAGAATGAATGAATTTAACTAATTTGTTTTTAAATTATCTGTATAACATTTTCTAATTTTTAATTTGCAAATATTATACAGATAATTTAAAAATGAGTGAGTATGGAATAATGTACACTCATTGTCCTGAATAGAGCAGGAAAAACATCATAGCTCATGAGCTTTGGCCTTGAGCCAATCTACAATCACTTCAGCAGCAGCCAGCCCATGAAAATTCCCTAGATTTCTCAGAACAAGTAACTAAATTATTATACCATAGTGTTTCCCAACAACAGGGTCATATGCTTCGGATATTGTTGCATAAGGCTCCAAGGAATCACTGAACAGGATTCACTTACACAGAGGGATACATCAGTTGTGTTCTCAGTTATTTTTTCATGTTCACTGTACAGGTTCCAATTTATTACATAAAACATGCTCCTCACACCTCCAACTAAAAAAACCTGTTGCATTCATGGCAAATAGTCATGGGATGTTTTCAAAAGCAAAATAATCTTCTGTGGTTATCAGAAGTCTAAATCAGATCATTAAGAACATGTTAAGGAAAGTTTCAGTTTGATGTCAATGTCATACAGTGTGTCAGTGAAAAATCTAAGACTCATCTCTTTCTGTTCACTCCACCCTTACAATAATTATATGCACTGTTCAGTCGTTTTGCTCCATTTTTATAATATGGTATTTATTTTATCTTTCCTTTACTCTTATGGAATATTTTTTTTTCTTTTTCCCTCTGGTCTAAGAAAAAAGATATCCTCTTGGTAAAGACCTCCTTTCCAAATGTTTCTGGCATTACTGGAGGAGGTTTTTCTGTCATTACTGGAAAAAGGTATATGTACTTTTACACCATTTCCTAAACTTTAGGTTCTGTTTATTTGTTTGTATTTGACTACTAAACCTGTAGCTAACTCGAGTGTACATCCTCCAATGTTTTTGTAGTCTCTAATTTAGGTGCTGGGGGAAAACAGGATGACACATAGAAAAGGTGAACTCTGATCTACTAAATAAAGCTATTATTCTTTGCAGGATGTAAAAGATTTTTATAAGTTTGGTTTAATATGAAATCAGTAGGACTGTGTGGAGTTTAACAGCAAGATTTTGGGAGACAGAAAAGGATGATTGCTAACCTCTTCTACCTTTAAGATGTAACAGCCAGATCACAGAGTGCCTGCCTTTGTCCATAAGAAATGGCGTAACTATAGGAACTGAAATCCCTCAAGAAGTAGGTTTTTCAAGAAGCAGGAGCTCTCAGACTGAAACCTTGTAAAGGATTTAGAACTGAATATTTTGTTCCTCCTCCTTAAGTCCCTGAAAAAATCATTCTGAGAGGTCAGTACTTCGAGAATTTTGTTCAATGCAGTGTTCTAAACCAAGGTGATAATCCTCACTTCAGCATCAAATTACAATAGCCTTTATAATTCAGTCTTTTTTTCTTTCTCTGAACAACATAAAAAGTAACAAAAAGACATAAAAATATCTACCACAAAGCATTAAATGTTCCCAGAACTCAACAAAAAGTTCTCCAATGTATACTATATTAGCATATTAAAAGTAATATTTTATATCTTTGAAAATCTACAACACGCAGGAGCATCACAGTGACATTAATTTCATTCTGAAAACTGCCAAAATACATAATATATACATGTATGTCACCATAAACCTATTTTAATAGCAATATTTTGCACTCAGTTTTATTCCTTAGAATTTCTAGTCCTTTGGGCAGAAATTTTTGAATAATTATTCTTTCAAACTTAAGAAAAATTATCTAAACCCTTATAATTCAGAACTATTTTTTTATAGGTTGCTTATGCTCATGACATTACCTCAGAGAATACCCTGAAAATACACAATATTCTTTGTAGAAACTTGTATAGTTGACATTCCATTCTGTTTTTCTGTTCTGAATAAATGTGTGAGATTTTTTTTTAAACTCTGTAACTACACAAGAAGAATTATGAAAAGAAATCACAAGCCTGATTTTGATTTTTCAGTGAAATGAACTAAATTTGAAGAATTATCTGAATTTATTTCTTCCAAAAAAAATTTAAATAAAAGCCATAAATTTTTGGAGTACTTTGTGTTCTCTGTTTCATCGCTTTTTGTCTGTCACACCTGTAGGTTTATTAAGACAAGTGTTACCACATTCTGGTAATATAGCTGTATATGTGTTGAAATCCCATCATTTGTCAATATAATTTTTCTCTCATGATTACTTATACCAATGAAGTTGATAAATTATGGGATTCTGTGGTTTTGTTAAAAGAATCATTGGATTTCTCATAATAAGGGTGGTACTGTTTTGTATTTCGAACAAGCTGGCGATAAATGCTAAGAACTTGTGTAGATATCAGTGTGTGGTTACTGGCTGTTCATCTTCCAACCCTGAGCTCCTCTTCCTGGGAATCCAATTTACTTGTGATCAGTCAACCTAATGAATTTATTTTCAACAAAGTCACCTGTAAAGAACATTTAACTGTGCTGTAGAAACTGCAAACAGACTGCAATTTAGAAGTGTTGGGGGTTAGGAACAGGTTTTTCCCTTCCTCTCTTGCACTGAACACTTCATTTCTTATTATGAAGTGTTATTATGAAGGTATTCTTTTCCATGCAGGTTCTGAATACCCCTTGTTTGCTTTTAGTGAATATATTCTTCTCTGGACTATGCATTTCCATGTGATGTATTTCCATATCATGCATGATGGAAAAAGACCCACCCCATCCCCCTCCAAAACAACCCCAAACCCACAAAAACTCAAACAAACCAACACAAAAAAAACCTCCAAAACAAATAAACAAACAAGAGCCACAACAGAGTATAAGATTTTGCCATAAGAATTTGTCTTAAAGCTCTTAGTTTCACCTATCTCTACTTGAAAGCCTATTGCTGTGAACCTACTGACATGCAGAAATTATATTTTCAGGGAGTTAGGACACAAATAAGGTCAAAAGACTAGAGAATTCTCATAGCTTTCATCTGCAATTGAATATATTAATATGAAAAGTTTTTATTTTCCTACTAGAAGGAAAGTCATTCATATAAGGAGATGATTTAGTAGAACTTCTGAGATCAGTTGCTCACTTCTCATTGAATGCAACTAACAATGAAGTCTTGCAATGTTTCCATTGCATGGTATGTGGATTTTTTTCATGATTTTTGATTTATCACTGGATTTAGTTTGATTAAACAAGATTTCCCTTTTTGTGTAACTTTATTTTCTTGATTTCTTAGTAAGACTTTCCTCATAGATGCTCAAAAGTCAAATATTTTCCAGATGTCCCTTTTTTAAATGAAATCACATTCTGAAAATAGATGAATATTCATATAATTTGTTTCACTTGTGGTGTTTAAAGAAAATTACAACTTTCAAACAGCAGCAGTCTAATTATATATCAAACGTCTCTTAAACAATAGGCTAAGTTATGCAGTACATCAGAAACAGAATTAAAAAATACTGTGACAGAATTATATAATAAAGCATAGAACAAAAAAAGGAGTTATTTAAAATATATGGCTGTTTACTTAACCAAATCTTTAAAAAATAGCCACACAGCAAAGTCACAAAATATTTAACTTAAATAATTATACTGTTATGAAGAATAATAATAGGAAGAATATGTTAAAAATTAGTGTCAAACTCTTCAGATTGCTTGTAGATACACAAAACAAACAAAACCAGTCATGTACTCCTCTGTGTTTTGCTGGTGGGTTTGTTTGTTTGTTTTTCTGTCTATTTATATAGAAATAACAACATTGTCTTTATTTTGTAAATTTTAGTTTGGCATAGGGCTTGGAAACAGGAGCACACCATCGGGCTTCTGGAATTGTTCTTTTACTCAAACATATGAAATAATGTAAGTGCAATATTTAAGCTTTTAGATGTAGACCATGTAAGAGAAGAAATATCTTGTAGGAGGCAAAGGATGGCAAGCTCTACCAGGTTAAACAGAATTCAGAGGGCAATGCAAAATTGAACATGAGGAAAAGATGCCAAACAACTGCTACATGACATTCCTACGGAAAATAAGTCAGTTAAACACTCTTAAGCAGATACGTAACTATTGAAAAGATTTAATACTGATTTACAAATGAAGGCAACACAGAAGGTCCTCAGGGAATGGTTCTGACATGGATAACAAGATAATTTGTTTATTTTATTAAATAGATATACAGGTGATACAGATTTGGTGTCAACAAAAAAGTACTGTATTTTTTTAATCTGGGTTTTTGATATGCACATTTTTACACTAGTTTATTTTAAATCTGTAAAAAAAGATAGAAATGTTAGCGATTTTGCAATTTTGCAATGCTTTAAGAAATAAATGTTTTTTCAATGTAACTACAGTACATTTCAAAATAGTATACCCTTCTCAATTTTGGCACTTATCTTACAAAATTCAAAAGAGAGATGTAATTTCAGATTTTCAGACTGCACTTGAAAATAAAAATATTAAGGCTAAAAAGACAACTTAAGGTATAAGATAACAAAGCTCTAATATTTTTACTGATTTATAAGTTGCAGCTATTTGTCAGCCAGGGACCGCTGTTCAGGAATTTTGCACTGTAGAATTTTACAGCTCTTAGATACAAAACAGAACTAACATAAAAGCAGGGTATTTAAACTTCAGTACTCCTGTTCCCTTCTGACTTTTGGAAGCACTGCCGAGAGGACTGTTCGTTTTCCTTGCTCTTTTCAGCATCAGAGCTCACATATCATGGCCTGACTTCAGGAAAAATGACCTATAGTAGCATGTAAAAAATGTATGTGAAAAACATGAATTTAAACAATTGGAGAAAGCCTGGAATGCAGGTATGAGTCTTCCTAGACATGCTCTGACAGTCACTGCCCACCCCACTCTACTTAACACAGAAATTTTGCTCTGAGATCTGAGTTGCATTAAAAAAGACCATGCCAAGTTCTTAGCCACAAGTTTTTTATGTTCGTATTGCCTTAGACAAACTGAAGTTGTCTTGAAGTTCAAATGCTAGTTCTAATGTATCAGGTGGTGATTTATCAATGCCAAGAAATTTTCCCGCTATCTATGTCTTTCATGACTTATTTCCCTGTCGGGTGAGACTCTAGATTTTATTTGATTTCGGTATAATTTTTTGCAGCTTAACTTCTTAAATCCTCTCCAACCTTCATGCTTGTGAGTTCAGTACTACCTGGTATCTTTCTTTTATCTGTAGGAAAATCTGAAGGGTTATGAAATCCCATCTCCTCATATCGGGTGGATTGTGTTTCCATCTTCAAGAATACTATTTTCTGAATTCATTCAGGAAGAGTTTATATCTGTTCTTTATCACACCAACATTTTCTCTATATTATATGTCTCTTTACCTTTTCTGATATTTCTGTCCCTGAGGTATTTATAGAAAGCTATCATATTCCATCTGTCTTTTGAATTCCATTTAAACTTTTTTTCCTAGACTAAACAAGAAAAAGTTTCTCTATTCTCCTGTGTAAAATAAGGACACTCCATTCCTCTCATTAGTCTATTCATTGTCTGTATTTGTTTTATTCTGATCTCATATTTCTTGAGCACAAGAACATACAAAATAAAGAATGTTTTAGTCACAGCATATAAGCCATCAAAAAAATCATATGGAACATTCCTAATTCAAGCAATAAATCTTTTTTTCAATATATGAGAATGCTATCTTTCCTTCTTGGAGGTATGGATTTAGGTGGTTTATAGTCATTCTCTTGCCTCTCTTGCCTCTTCTCTTTTTACCTTGCTTGTTCTACATAGTAAGGTTTTTGTTAATCTGAATTTTTTTCTAGTCTGTTTTTCAGTGAAATTCACCTTCACAGACTGCTCTTAAGTTTATTCTCTCATATGTGTTTTTAATAATTTAATTTCATCTCTATGACACTGATTAATACAGAGTATTTCATCTGGCTAAATCTGAAATCCTTAAAAATCTAATTATGCTTTAATAAATTTTCTAATTGGAGAGATTTGTCATTTTCCTGGGGGTGTTTATTAACGCTCTCCGACAAAATACAAGAAATGAAATCTTGGTTGGGTTTTTTGTTTTTTTCTCATCAAAATAAGTATAAAGAAGAAAATTATTTTTCTTTTTTTTTTTCTATTGTTGTTAGTTATGAATACTTTAAAAATACACTGTCATGATTTTCTGCCTAATTTCCAGTTAGACTATTTTTACCCTTGTAGATATTCAATATTATTCCTTTTTTTTCATTTCCACTTCATCATTTAAGTAAAAAAAAGATAAGGAAAAAAGAAATTGGATGTAAGAAGAAAGTTTCATAATCTGAAAGCCTACATTTGAGACAGAAATCAGCATAATTTTAAACTATATACTTCTCCAGGCAAATCTGCACTAAACTTAAACTACTTTAGCAAAAGCACTTTTGGTGGCGCTTCGCAGGTCACAGAGTACTTTAAGATTTTTTTCAGCATTTCTATGCAATGTGCTGCTGATATGGCACCAAGTCTGTTGCTTGTACTAGAAATGCGAACAGTTTTTTGGTTTTGATTTTTTTTTCCATTTTACTGTAAAAAATAAGATAGTAAGAGTGGGAGAATATGGAAAGTTTGCATACTCATTTTCGAACTTCTAAAAAAAGAACATGTCTACTGGACACTACTTACATATCAGCCATGTGTTGTCTTTTCCAGTTTGTCAGAATACTTTCTCTATTGTTGCTACTGTATTGAAATATACAGAACTCCAAAGAACCACAGGTTAAACAAGTATGTGTGTAAAAACAGTTTGTTTAAAAATGTGTCAGAATGAGAGAGAAGAGCTAAAAAAAGCCAAAAAACATTATTCAGGATAGCACCAGCATTTTGATAAATATCATGGGTATGTAGGTTTTAACTTTCTCATTTAGCTCAAAAACTTCATCAGTTCATGATATTCATGAAAATAGCTTCTAAATTATTCCATTTACATTTTTCTTTTTTATTTTTCCAGTGATCATCTATGTCTTATTTTCAGAAATATTTTAACTGAAATTTTTTAAAAATAAGTGATGTTTGGCTAACTCACAATATGAAACACGAATTCTTTCTGTGAAGAAAGAATCTGCATAAATTCTAATAACCTAGAATTCTAAAGTTACCAGAACAATAGAAAAGTTATCAGAACAGTAGAAAGAAAAGAGTTTTTATACTTTGTAATATTTAACTGTGACAATTCCCACAGAGTTTTTATACTTTATAATATTTAACTGTGACAATTTAACACAATTCCCAGAGTATGTTTATTAGGGGTAATTATCCACTTAATACTAAACTGGTATAACCTTAAATTGTAGAATAATTATATGTGCAGGAGAAAATCAATTTAATTCTTTACTTCAGGGCAGTCCATTATTTAATAGAGAATATGCAATATCAAATACTATAAATATTCATTCCAGTGAAAGGTACGTCACTTTAAGATAAGGGAAGTGTAAAAAGTTTTTCCCGATTGGGCTTATTTACAAGCAATGTTCTCTTGATGTTCTGTCACTCCCAGACCAATGTTGTAACTCCACTGTCAACAGTCAGCAAGCTCTAGGAATGAAAGACTCTTGTCACCACTATATTTTTGCCACTGGGTAAAAGTTTCAGTTGATTGTCTTTAAGTAGCATTTTTATTACAGTTATGCTGAGAGATTCTTCAGAGCAGTCATAATATAGACTGTGGATCATATAAGTACTTCAACCAGATATTGTTCTGGTTTTTTTGACAAATAATAAAGAGCAATCCTTTTTGATGTAATCTATATAGACAGAACAAATGTGGAAAATAAAAAGAAAAGCAAAAAGACAGATGTAATATTTTGACTCTTTTCTTAATAAGAGAACAGAAAATTTAGAAGACTTAAGTTATTACCAAGGATTTTTCACCAGACTTGAGATGCATATAATGCTTTATGTTTGGCTTTTTAATTGCCTACAAATAAACATGATGTTTCTATTAAAAAAAGAAAAGAAAAAAAAAAAAGAGAATGATAAGAGAAAGAAAATGAAGGGGAGTAGATACCCTTGAGAAGGAATCAGGCTCCAAACCAGTCTGATATTAGCTTATTCAAGCAAAATATATATTAACATAGTAAAATACAAGCTAATACATCCACATGTGAGGAGAGGGACCCTATTGACTTGATGGGAGGTTTTTAAGGAGCAGGGCTGCCAATACAATGTTATAGCCAGAAAAAAGGTATTGCAATCCCTGCACACATACAGAGGCAGAGTGAGGAGGGAAGGAATGTCACTGCTGTGTACAGCATTGGCAAGGGGATGGCTGGAGTTCTCAATGCAGATATCTACTCTAAATACAGAAGTTAAAAATCTGGAAAAGGTGAAAGGACAAAGAATAACATATACATGGACAAAATGCTTTACACTTAAAAACCTAATGCTTGTCATACAATTGATAGTTTTTTTAGCTTAGTTTGCTCTGACTCTGTAATATGGTATCAATTATGTTGTCATGCAGGAAGGCTGAAGCAGAAACACAACATACACTGAGTTTCAGAATTCTAATTTACTTAACCTAATTATGTTGTCATTCATAATGTTTTATGTATGACTGCTGTTTCCTCAGCAGAGAAATGTGATGAGGAGTGAATAAAAAGTAGGTTTTCTCCTTTGCTAGATGGGAGGGGTACATGCTGGCATTTAAGTAAGAGCATCCATCACCTAAGGTCCTCAGCCAGTGAGTCCTCAGACTGAAACAGATCTCTGTCTGCTGTTTTCTGTCCATTCCTGGACTTGTAACTGTTATATCTTCTTACTACCTAATTTATTTTAACCACATAAGAAGTTCACATCAGAAACAGAACACATCAGTGCATGCTATTGACAGGCCTGACAAAAGGAATTATGTAGGTGTTGTTGTTTTCATTATTAGTATTATTGTCATCCAGTATGGCACGATGTGAGACATGTCTCCTCCATATTTTTAGAGAAATAATAAGCAAGTTGCACTGACACGTTCTTAATTAACATTTCCTTTCAGTGAAACATTTTTGTAAATATTTAAACCACAGAGTAAATTGTGAAAAGATTTGTTCAATGACATTATAACATTTCTTGCCTCAAAAATAAAATATTTTTATTGAATATCACAGAGTTTTTTGGCAAGTTAGCAATCAGGAAGCAAATTGGAGCAGGACTGATTGACTAGTAGCTTGTAGTAATTAAAGATTTTCATACCTTTGAGCACATGGACCGTCAATATGTCAAGAGTGGCAGCTGTGTGGCAGCACTGTGATGTGTTGGCCTAGCAAAGATTCAGTGCTGTGAGCTAAACTGCACATTAACTTTGCATGGTGCTGTAGGATGTGCAGGGATAGATCGATCAGGCAGAGCTAAAGCTAAATATCTGGTTTTGCTAATATTGTCTTGTAACTGATATTTGATCAAACTCACAACCAAACATACATGGCCCTTCTCTCTGTACCGCTATATTACTCTATAGGGTAGCATCCAAATGGAAATAATTCAACACATGGAAAAGTCTAGAATCAGCACAAGTCTGGACTAATCAGTAGACTGAAGGTACTAGGAAAGGTGTCAAAAACATCACACTGTCTAGATGAAGTACTTATTTTTTTCTGTTTGTGGCACATAGAAATAGATGAGATAAGAGAGCAGGAAAGAAAAGTTGCTTTCTACGCTAAAAGCAATTCCTGTAAATAAGGAATTCCTGTAAATAAGGAATTCCTGTAAATATGGTCACAGGAATTGTACTTCAAGACTTTTTCCTTCTAGCTGACATTCTAGCAATGAAAGATTAAAAAAAAATCAAGTAGAACCATATTTAATTTTTGTGTTCAACATGAAAAAAATGTAAACTATAGATTACATTCACTACTTTTAAAACTTCCTTTTTCTCTCTAGTCTCGAAGTTTCTACAGAAGCAATAATTTATTTGACAAGCTGAAATCAACAGGAATGCAAAGATTACAGATTCATACAGTTGAAGCATCACTTTCACCTAATGTAAAAATGATGGGAATATGAAAAAGACTGCATGATTTCTGTTTCTATGCCTTGGATGTTATTTTTTAATGCTGAAACTTTACAGTAGGAGAAAACTCCCTCTGATTTTATCTGCTAAACTGCCATGAATCTTTCATAAAAAATATTTTTACAGGTATGACTGATTGTCATGGCATGAATATCTCTTCCTGTTCTGCCCCAGGCTTTATATATAACCTATCCAAATCACTTAAGTACTTTAAATACTACTAAATCACAGTAAAATAGGGTTGCTAGCTAGGGATACATGAAACGTTAAATGAAAATATTTGGTCAGCTGGAAGTTAACAACCTGACTGCAAGTTCAGGGAATGGTAATTATTATATAGCAGAAAGCTAACCAGGTTCTTTGTCAAATTGTCATGTTATAAAAAAAAGAAATAAAAATTTATGCTTGCTTCATGTTTAGTAACAAATTTAACTTGGTACACTTTTCAGTTTCAGTTAGAATGTTGAAAAGTTACTACAAAGAATTATAAAATGTACAAGGTTGTAGACTGTCCAAAGAACAAATGGGAATGCAAAACTCTACTCAGTAGCTGAATATGGAAATACAGAAGCAGAGGACTCCTTTCAGCCCTGAAACTGGTGGTGATAACCCATTTCTGATCTGTAGTTGAGTAGGAAATTATTAATATTCTAAAACTTCCTCCAGAAAATCACTGCAATTTTTGCAGAGATGAATATGAGCATGTTATCAGGTAAATTATGTTTACTTAAGATACTGAAGAATATCAAAATGAGAACAATGTTTGTTCTGAAAGAAAAACATCTAATTTTCTAGTAATGGGAACAGAAAACAGTTTAAAAAAGGTAGATTCTAAGCAGTGGTAAGTTGTCTCTACAACTGTTCCAGGATCTCAGTGGAATAATTGCTCAGCTTGCTACTTAATGTCTCCTTCCCATGAACTGTCTTGCCTAGAGGAAGTTACTGATGCTACATGAATATTTAAGAAGGAATGTTATTGCCCCTGGGTATTGAAGGATTTTTTTACTAGACCTCCATTGCCTATAACAGGAGATGGAATGGCTAGTTACTAAATAGATACATATATTTAGATAGCTAAACATATTTGAAATTTGCAAGTGAAGTGCATGAGTACAAGGCTTCATATCAATTGTATAACCATAACTCCTGTGCTAGTTGAGGTTATTAGAGGAATCTTATCCAACATTTAGCTGCTGACTGGGAGCTGATCTTGTGCAGCTATGGGTCTTGTGGTGTATCTTCCAGACACAGCCTCACATGGAGACACAGAGATCTCAAGCATCCTCTGCATCTTAAGTTAAACTATACACCTATTGCTAGGCAACTAAGCTGAATCCTGTTTTTTTGGTGTTTGTTTTTTTTGTTTGTTTGTTTGTTTGTTTTTTGTGTTTTTTTTTTTTTAAATACCAAGAGTTAGGTTGCATGCAAACCAATTTTTGTCATGAATACTCAGGAAAAAAAGGAAGATGAGGAAACAAGAAAAAGATTTTGAATGTGTAAGAAGGTATACTTTTATCATGCCTTGTAAGAATATAATTGTGACCCTGATATTTTAGCTTGATTGGTCAGAGCATGATGCTAATAATGCCATAGGTTCAATCCCCATACAGGCTATTTACTTAAGAATGGGACTGTATGAGTCTTGTGGGTCACTTTTTAACTCAGAATATCCTATGAAAACTCCTGTTTTCTGCATTGTTTTCTGAGGGGAAAAAAAAAAGACAAAAAAAGGAAAAGAAAAAAAATGGTTCATTAGACTAATTCTTGCTAATCAACTATTGAATTGGAATGAAAAGGTGAAAAACTTGTAACTCCAATAAGCACAAAGAAAATATTATACGGGTCTTAATTATTTTCACCTTGAGTGGAAATTATATTTCGTTGTCAAACCTATACAACATTTTCATCCATCTGCCTGTCTGAAGTACTGCAAATTAGCAATTATTCCATGAAAACTTACTGGTGATGTAGTGCTCAATGTTTTTGTCCCCATTCCCTGAATTTTTCAAATATAGAGGAAAAGCACTGGGGACAATTTGAAACATTTTTCTAACATACATTGCCAAAAGAATAAACTTATGTTTGTATTGATTAAAAGTTCCTAAGCAAATGAAACACAGAATGGAAGTAATACTGTATTCTCTCACATTTTTTTCACAAAACTTTTCTTTTCTATGATGTGAAAATCTGCCACTGACTTCTATGTGCATTTTTCTGTTATAAAATGTAGGACACTAAGAAACTAGGAAAGAACACTGTGCTGAGATAGAGTTAGTGTTTTTCATAATCGTTTATATGCAACTGTGCTTTGGATTAGTGATGGCAAAAATGTTGATAACACAAAGGTGCTTTAGTTACCCCTGAGCAACATGAAAGGTGGAAGTATGGGAGAGAAGTGGGAGCCCACCTGCCTTAATTATATTTATAATCATTATTATTCAGGGAACAGCTACACTATATCCTGAAAGGTCTTCTGCTCCTTACTTATTTGTTAAAAATTTTCCTGACTTCAGGCTGACATACACGCACATGCAAATAAAAATACTTGCAAGGGGTATAGTTGATGTCATATTTTGACTCTTATTGATACAAGAAATTTGGGGTAAAACCAAAACAAAAAGGGAAAAAGAGAGAAAGAGAGAAAGAGAATCAGAGACAGGGACAAGGAAAAGGGAAAGAGGAAAGGAAAGAGAAAGATCTCCCCAGTAAACAGCAAGGACCTGGAGTGGCAGGGGTCTCCCATATGAGTGTAGTTCTCTGGAGGGCCTCTCTAGTAGAGCAGGTGGCTGTCCCACAATACTTTCCTGATAGTATTTATGTAGTTTCTGCAGGAACCTGCTCAAAGTCCCTGTTGGTTTTTCCTCATTATGATGCTATTAGTGCTGACTGCAGAATGCTTTGATCAGATGCAGAAATTGCACTCTCATTTGGTGCTAAGTTCTGTGCATATATATTACTGATATGCTTACCACATATTTAGCTGACAATTATCTACTCTGTCATCCATCAAGTCTTGATTTTCCTCTTGGACAAGCTAAAAACTAAAAAAAGAAAAGGAAATAGAAAAATAATCAAAAAAGAGGGAATAGAAAAATTACAATCTATTATAAAATCCTCATCCCAGCAACAGTCACTTTCCACAATAATAATAATACACTCACCTTTTGCAAGTGTATGTACTGAAAAATAACAGCAAAAGAATAACTGTATGGTGATAATACTAATGCAACTTAATTTGAAGCTTATGCAGTTTCAAATGAAAGGAAGATTGCAGAGCTGAGAGTGAAGGCCTCCAAGTACCCAAGTGAATCCTCTTAGTATTGCAAAGCTTAAAGAGTTTAAAGCACAGTGTAACACAGAAAAGAAAGAAAATGGAATTGGAAAGAATATTCCAATTACAGTATTTAAGCCCTTCTTTCAATCATAAGAGTAAATCAGTGGAAATACAGGACATCCCGGATAAATTTTGAATTCACCAAAGAATTCACAGTCATATGGAGAATCCAGTTCTCTGAATTTGTTAAAATGGAGAATAGTTTGTTGGGTTTTTTGATGGTGATTGAGAAAACACATGAAACAAAGAAGAAAAACTGTTTTTGTCATTGAAATTATCTTCCCTGAATATCATTTGCAAGCGTGAGCTCAAAGCAGAGTTAGCATTGACACCATTTCTTCCCCCAGGTCATTCCATAGCCTTGTTTCCATCTTTGCTTAAACAAAATATCCTTTGGATACAGATTTCTTACTGAGACTCATGCCTGTTTTGTTTAATTTTAATCCTACAAGCACTTAGGTTTCAGAGAAATTCAGAACTATGAAGAGAGTTCATCAATACAGGACAGGATAGGAAAGAAGGTAGGAGATTGAAGAGCACAAGATGCTGAGATTTTCTAGAAGGATATCAATTCCATGAACACAGATCTAAGTTTTCCTTTAAATTCTGGTTTTGATTTTACTTAGCTAAACCTGTTACTGTGCTTAAGAATTTTTAGCTTGTTACAAGCTAGATGGCTAAGTATGTAAGACAGTAAAACTGTATAAGTCAGGAATAAAAATAAAAAAGAAAAAAAAGAAAAATGGAGAGTACCCAATTTCAGAGTATGTGACAGAAAATGTTAATTCAATGTAGCTTTAGATGAAAAAGAAAGGAGATTTTTTTGTTTGTTTGTTAAGTTGGTTAATTTGTTTTGAGGGATGGGATTTCTCCTGGAGGAGACAACAGCTAACTGCTGGATTTGTGACTTGATTAATTGTTCTTTAGCTCATTGTAGAAAAATCCCATATGCAATACAGATCCCTCTTTCTGTACATTAGAAATTAAAGAAAATTAATTATTTCTTATTAGAAACTCCTCTTGGTTTATTACAACAGGGTCTAGTTGCATAGCTGCAGTCAAACTATGGCAACAGACCCTGTATTAGAACGAATGTGATATATGCTTCAGATCTATTGTAAAACAGCTGCTTTTAAGTAAAAAATGAAGATACAACATCATAAAAAATGACAGATAAACAACAAGAATATTAACTGTCTTGCTTTTCTTAAAGAAACTTTAAATTTAATCCACATTCAGCTACTGAGCCAAATCATCATGTTTTAAAAATACATCATGATGCAGTAGGTGGAAAACATTTCATATCAAAAGCTTAATACATCAAGCTGCAAGGCTGGTTTCAGATGAATTACACCTGAAATATTTTAGTCAGCTGCTAGGATTTAAAAGCAACATTTTAATATAATGATGTATGACTCACTCTAACCACTGCCTTCCACACTACATTAAAAAGCTGAATAGAAACATTAAATAGCTTTTTTATTTTATCTTTTCTTTCTTCTTTTAAACATACTACCTCGGGCTTTTACTATTTTGTCTTTAAATTCACCAACAAAGTTATAAAGCACACTAAGTTTGTCGTTATCATAAAAGCCATGCTCTTACCATAAAAGCTTGGCTGTTTTAGACAAAGTTATAAATTCTTCTCTCTGCAGCTACATAATAAATACCCTCACTTGCCATTGAATGAGAGTCTGTGTGTCAACAAGATCAAGTCATAAAATCCCTTACAGTCAGATGTTGTTAAATAGTAGATGAAATAAAACCATGCTCTGTGCTGCCCCTTACTGTTTTCCAGAGCTGTTTGCAGGAAACCTTCAAAGGCTGCTTTGAAGGAACTGAGATATGAAAAGAAGTGGACAGAGGTAGAGGGAGAACAGGCATTTTCACTCAGGGCAACAGCATAAGCATTCTTGAGAATGGGGAGGTATTGAAAGGACTGGGACAAGGGCTCTGCAGATAAGGAGAATCTCACCATGTACACTGGAATATTATGAAAACATGGAAAAGTTTAGAAGGACTGATATGAAGGAAATGATAACTGGTAAAAAGGAGTCCCTGTAACAGCACTTTGTAATTAGCAGGACCAAGGGCTTCCCAGTGGTGAAAGGGTAACTGTTGAACTTAGGGCTGAGATTAATAAATCGAAAGTGATGATCAGATGTGAGGATGGAAAGGTTTGAAGAGCAGAGAATTTGATGTGATGAGGAAGAGATATGTTATGGGTTAATAAAAGACAAGGAAGACACAGTAAGTCAGAGCATCTGAGAAGTTAAAAGAACAAGGAAGTGGTGAAGATTGCTTTTTCTAATGAATTCTAGTGATTCTAAATAGACTTTTTTGGCTTAGGAAAGAAAATACTTGTAAATTTTATTTTATCTCTTGATGATGTTGTTTCATTTGCCTGCACTTACCACATAGACATCTATTGATACTTTGCACATGCTGGATGATCTGAGATATCCAGCATGTCTCCAGTGGCGGCACAAAAGAACAGGTGCACACAAGGTTTTTTGCAGTGTCAGCTACAGATCATATGAAATGCTACTGGATACCTCACAAAGTCAATTGCATGGTGGTTAAACCAGGCTGACATGCTTACTTTTGGGAAGCATGATGCCATGACACCAGGAGAAGATACTTACATGCTGTCAGATGCTTAGAAACCTCAATTCCACTGCAGTACCTGGTTTTCTCCACAGTTAATAAGGCAGGTTCAGGATAATAGCTCAGATTTTACATAATGGTTTTCTAAAGCCAAGTAACATAAAACCTGCTTCTGTGTCATGCTGCAAGGAGACACCTTGCAACTGTCCTTACTGCCTAGAGACATGGAAAGCATGAAATTAATATATTGCTTTTGGTCCTTAGTTACAGGGATAGCTTTATACAACCAGGGTGAAGTCCAGCTTATTAGAAAAGTTAACACTATGCTTTATCATTTGGGCTACATTTTTTTTCTTTCTTCTAATGTTAGGAGCAGGCTTCTTGACCATGAGAAATGTTTTAACTCCCAGAATAAAGGGTCTGGCCCTCATTCAAAACTTCCATTTGTTTCATCTAACTACTTAAACACTTGGTTAGCTTTCAGCAAGTGTCTGAATCCTCAACTGCCAATAAAAGATAACCCTAAAAATAAGTGAGTAATTCACTAAAATGGAGTAAAGAAGCTCTTTCTAATTCTCACTAAAAGGGAAATAAAATTCCCAAATTAATTTTGAATGTAATCCTCTTTAGTGGAATATTTGCATACCTTCAGGTATAAAGGCACTTTAATATGATTAATTTTACTTCATTCCCTGAGATGTCTTGCTTGAGAAAAATGCATGACATAGGGCTCAAAATGTAATTCTCTTCCCAACCCTGTGTTGATAATCATTGTCCATAGTTATATGCTCACAATCACATGGTTGTACACACAGAGTTGATATGTTTTCTTCATCTTTGCTAATGCATAAAGAATAGATTTTGATTTTTGATGCAGAAGATATTAACCCATCCATCCCAAAGGATATGAAGGAGGACAACAGACCATGTAGCAGAATATCATCAAAACTGAAGTTAAGCATTAAAACACTTACAGTGCTAAATTAGCAGTTTCAGGAAATTCTCCCTAACCCACAGACCAAATGTTAGTTCCTGCACAACAAAGTGAGTATGTTCTGTCTATATAAAGCCTGTCTTCTAAGTTTCCTGGTGTATCCTAGTGGCTCTAGCTTGTGTATCCCATACATATTGCGGTGTAGGTGAGGGAGTGAGCACACAGAAAGTTTTGAGGGTGTGCAGCACAAAGGCATGACACAGAGCATGGAAAAACATACCACAATAGTATTATTTGCACACTCATGGGTAGTTTTCTCCAGAATGAGGTATCTTTAGCACTCTGTATTTTTTTTGAACCTTGAACCTGTGTTTTGCTATATAGTGACTTGCTCAGGGTACTCCAAAAAAAGGTGGAAGGACAAACTGACAATTGAACGTAATGGATGACCATGGCCCTACTTCTACTATTTTAACACGATAATTACAGCTAAAGGAATCTGAGCTGCTATCTCATCCATCCACTTTTTTTTTTATCTCACAGAGACAAGTCTAAGCCTATACCATATTAAACATTTTAAAAAGCCAATTGAAAAAGAGAGGCCTTCTTGGGAGCAAAGAGTCTCATCTCAGACACAGATTTTCTTCAGGAACAACCTCTCCCACTCTTCCATATATGAAATAAGGACATTCTTAAAATTTAGAATCAGGTCTTCATTTTAAACCTTATGTGCCTTACTTTAAATTAAAGGACTATTTCTACATTTATAGATAGATGTACACTTATGTATGATATATATATAAGATATACTGAACATTAAATCTCTAATTAGTTTATTTATATACAAATATGGTTTTTCCAATAAAATCTCCTGAGGTCAAAATGCCCAGTTCACGTTATTTTTATAAGTAATGGGGAATATTTTAAGCTTGCTTGTGAATGCTTCAACCAAGCCTATAACTTCCTTTAAAGATGAGGAAATTGCAGGTTTTAAGCTTTAATGGGTGAGCAAGTACAAGCATAAGTCTGACATGTTCTTTAATGCCCATATACCCATATGCTTCAGAAAGCGGAGTATATTCTTGGACTACATGGTAATACAGAAAAAAGAGTGAGTCTGAGTGTCTCAAAAAGTACTTCACAGATTAAGCAGTCCTGAGAAGCCTAAATGTTGCAAAAACTGAAAAAAAAATTATATATAACAAGGGATATAAATATTGGATGGATACTGGGAAAAAATTAGTCATTCTTTTGAAAGTAAGTTCTTAATGGAAATTAAAGGAAATTAAGGACAGAGTACACCTAATTGTATTTTTTATACTCTGCAGCTGTTTTATGCCTCTTTATTATTCTACCTAGAAAATTAAGAGAGTCTTCCTCCACACAAACTTATACTTTAAGAAGTTAGAGATTCATAACAGAACTAGCTACTTTAGGCTATATTTATAGTCAAACAGAAATTAGGATTCTAAAATAGACCATTAAGACTAAGCACAATATTTTTGCAGGTGCATACTTCTCTGCTCTGACTATAAAGAGAGCATAAAATAGCTCCTTCTAATTTAAATATTTAGCTTTTTAAAATTTTCAGTTCAGTCTTCTGATCTAGGAAATCAGAAGGAAATATAGAAAGAAAAAACAATGGTATTGGACAAGGATAATGGGGAGGGAAAATCTTTGAGGAGGCAAACAGAAATGATGTAGAAAGCCCTGATATAGAGGGGAAAGAGGTTGCTACAAGGACATGACAAAAGAAATACTAGTTTCATATTTTGTTTGCCTTTTTCTGTGCGTGTTACACCCTGTCATCTCTCTCATACTGACACTTTTCCTGGTGTTTATATGGAAAGGTGACAAGAAGGTGAAACATTTCAGAGTGTTCTGTAAGTCTCGAAGCTCAAAATGTTCATATCTGTCACAAAGTGTCAAACTCATCAAGTTCACCATTTGGGGAAAAGATCTGAAACATGCTTTCACAAAAGCCTCAACTGCACATTGATTTTTATTCTTTTTTTTAAGACATTTTAAAAATTCAGCTGTACTGTAGCTGTGTGGTTTCTTTTCCCATGGGAAAATGCAAACCCATTCATGGGATTGTCTTGCTTAAGGATCAGACTGTACTCGGTGGATAATGCAGAAGAATGGAGAGACCCAGTGTGTGCCTCAAAGAGTTTAAACTTTGGGGGAGAAATAATCTGAGGTTCAAGTTGTATGGTGCAGGAAGTAGCAGGGAGACATTGAACTGACAAAGACTGAATTTTGAGAGGAGCAAGGAGAGTGCAACTCTGACCTGAACCATGATGGCGTCGATGCCCGATGATTGATTGTGCTGCTCCTCCTGTCTTAAGTATCCATCCTTGTGAGATGAAGCCCACATCATAGATCTGGAGAGGCAGAGATAGCCATGAAATGGGAAAATATTATATTTGTGAGTGGTGTACTAGTTATGAAATTGTATAAATCTGTATGTTGGGTATTAAAACGGTTTAAGGATGCAGTTTAAGTTGCATAAATTAGTAAGAAGGGATTTCAGGAATGAGAAATAAACACAGTGGAATAGTTCAAAAATATATAAATTGTGTAGAATCTGAATATAAAACAAATGAAGATTGTATTGGGTCTGGCTCAGATGGAGCTCATTCTGCTGTTGTAGCCCTCATAGTGCTGTGCTTTGCACTGGCACCTGGAAAGGTGTTGATAGCACCCCAGTGCTTTGGGTACTGCTGAGCAAGGCTGGCACAGCACCAGGGCTGCCTCTCAACATTTCCCCCACGTCAAGGGGTGGGCAAGATCCTGGGAGAGGACACAGCCAGGCCAGCTGAACCAAATTAACCAAAGAGATTTCCCATCCAATATGATGTCAGCTCAGGTATAAAAGCTAAGGAAATGAGAAAGAGAGGGTGGAACTTTGTTATTTACAATGTTTGCTTTCCTGATTAATCACTACACATGCTGAGGTTCTGCTTTCTGGGAATGGCTGAACACCTCTTGCTGAAGGGAAATACAGAAACAAACCTATTTTTTCCTTCTCTTTGCCTGTGTATGCACAAACTTGCACTTTTACTTTATTAAGCTGCCTAATCTCAACCTACGAGTGTTTTTCGACCTTATTTGCTCTCCCTTGTCCATCTGGGAAGGGAAGTGATAAAGCAGCTTGGTGGGTACCTACTGTCCAGACAAGGTCAACACAACAAAGTTAAACATGCCTAAATTTTGATGGTCTGTAAGTCAGTAGTAATAATGTCCACTTCAAGAGATGTGAGATGCTGTATTTTGGCAAAGAAGGAAAATGTACTGTATTTCACAATCAGAAAAATATTAAGTTCAGAAACTAAAAAAAAAAAAATTTACATGAGGTAAGTATAGAAAAGTTAATCTTCAAAAACACACAAGTTTGAGCTGCAGAGATTCTTTGAAGCTCCATCTCTTTCTATTATTTCACATAAATGATATAAAGACCTGGTATTATGAGAGACTAATTAAACCAATTCTGTGGAATCCCAATGAGATTTTCTGCCCCCAAATAACCAAAATGCTACTTTTGACAATAAATATGAACGACCTATACCAGTGAATTGAAAGGGGAAAATTATATTCTCAATCTATCTTTCAGTAAAAAGGGACTTAATTCTGGCCAAAAAAAAAAAAAAAAAAAAAAAAAAAAAAAAAAAAAAAAAAAAAAAAAAAAAAAAAAGAGACCCAAAAGAACAATTTCAAGCTCTTCTTTCCTTTTTCTCCTTTTTCCTTCACCGGGCACTCATTTAGCTTCAGTGAAAGTATCATTAAAATAATGACTGAAATTATCACTGACTGAAATTATCGTTCTGAAGACTGCAATGACCATATTTTATCAAAATCACAGAATCATTATCTGGCCCTCATTATCTGTCAATACTTTCCCCTGTGCTTGTTCAGTTCTTCTTTTGTCGGGACTTGAGTCATTCTCTCTCCTGTCTAAGAGTTTATCTCTGTATGCTCACCTTGAAATACCAAAGATGCCTAATCTTGGTCTAGACTGATGTGAAGAAGAGGTCAGAAAAGGCTCCACCATTGGCCTTCCCCATCACCTCCCATTTTTGCAAATGCATTTAACTCAGGCCCTCAGTCTTTGATTTAGCTAAGCTGCACACATGCTTTGGCTTGATTGTATGTCCTTCACAGTTTAAAAGGTTTCTCCATAAATCCTCCCCATTGACCACAGAGATGACAGAAAGCAGACATGATTTCACAATCCATGCTTTATCTGCTGGATTTTTAAAAAATATACATATTTTTCCCATTTCTAAAAAACTCGACAAAATTTAGACTAGTGGCCTGGTAAGCTACTAGGTATAATAACCTAAATTATATTATGAGTTGTTGACAAAGTTTCTTTGTCTGTCATCAGCTTTAAACATAAAGGAAATAATTTTAAACAGTAGGTCTTGTTTGGTGATGAAATGTTGTATATGTTACCGTCTGTAAACCATAAAAAATAAAGAAATCTGCAGCTATAACTGAGTGAATAGATCAAAAACAGAAATCAAAACTCAATTCAATAGCCTAGTATGGCACTAATACACTCAGATATCCTGTGGTAATCTGATTTGATCTTTAATTACAATTCCTGAAAGAGTTGTCTCCCATGTCTCCAGTGCAATGTCTACCACTCCCAGCTGGATGCTGAGATTATTGAGGACAACTCAAATACCCCTTTATGCTTACAATTAGGCAATTTTATCTAGTTCAAGATTCCTGATTTCCAATTATAGACATTCTATAACTCTGTTTAGCCACATGAGATATCTTTGATTTCCTTTAACCTGTCATTTGTAAATAGGACACAAGTTTGTCATTAAATATATTGCATCTGCCTTGGCTTAACAAAGCCACCCCAAATGATTGAAAATGTTTCTGTCTGAGCAGCTCCCTCATATCTATTGGAAGTTTCAATCCTAAATTAGGATGCCATGTATTGTGTTCAAATATCTAAATTAAGGTGTGTGCAACCTGGATGTGAACACTACCCCTAATGTAACGTGAAATTTATTTAAACTTCATGTCCACCTAGAATTTCAGGAATGGGATTTATTGTGTAAGCCTCTCCTAATCTTTCTTTCACTCATCTTCCCTTCTTTCCAAATCATGTGGTACCAGTGGGAACAGAAAGCTAGTTCAGTTTAAAAAATACTTTTACCCTCTCGTGCCTATATTTCTTTCTATGTTTGCTTTAATATAGTTCCTTGATCAAGTCAGAGAAGAACTTTGGGCTTCACTGAATCTCAGTAATCCTTCAGACACAAATTATCATATATAAACTAGAGGTTTGACAAAGGAAGCTAGTAAGGGTTTTATAGCAACAAGAAAACTACAACTTTAAATAGGAACAAAGAACTGAGAGTTTATGCAAAAATATGGAATAATTCCTGTATGCAAACAAGAATAGCATGCCATTAGAACAGAAAGGGAGAACACTTGACTCTGGGCTTATTTTGAAAAGTTAGTATACAGAAAAAGAGGGATAAGCTGTTACCTGGTGATGGGAAGAAATAGACACACAGATTAAGAAGTTTGATAATCTTCAGAATGATAGTCCAAAATGGCAAGATATCCTTCTGTTGAATTAAGCTGAGATTATAAAAACCTTTTATGATTAGCTTTCCAACAAATATCCAACAGAAATTAAAGTTCTATCAAGAAAGCACAAAATTGATGACTTAACAATGTTTCTCTCATGAAAAAGAGTGTAATGCATGAAGCATTTATAGATCAAGTCATCTACCACAGGATGTCTGAGATTTTCATGTTAAAACCTATGAGATTTTACTATAAAATGAACTTTAATCCTGATAATGTGATTTCAAAGTATTGCTAGGAGCAAGTATTTTCATACTTGCTGAAGAGAGGCTCTTAGCACATCTACGCTTTGTAAACAGGAAAAAGGTGGAAACTGAATCCCAAGATGTCAGGTACTTCAACATGTAAACTCTTTGAGGAGGTGCAATGCTTATATATTTTTTCTTGAAAATAACATCATAAAACTGACAAGAAAAGCCATAAACAAATCAAAGCAAAACATCATAGTGTTGTATTTATTGATAATAACTTAAGAAGAGTTGTAGAAGAAAATAATTTATTTCAAGCTTTAAAAACAGCAATAGCTGGATTTCTCAACTAACCCAGAAAAAAATTTAAATGTTTTGAAGCATTGTAATCCAAAAGACCAAAAACTATTGTAACAGCAAAGACTTTTTCAATCAGAATAAAAAATTTGAAGTATTTGAAGTACAGTTTGTTTGCTGTTTTTTTTCATTGCTGTGCTTCATGGTTTTAATTTGGTTATAAAAATTTCAGTGTACATCATTAACATGCAAAATTGGTATCTGAGAACACAAGACATTTAATTTTTTTTAAAATCTATCATTCTACTTATTATTTTTCTCATTTATTAAATGATTATCTTAAAATTTGCATGTAATTTTTAGTGTTTGTATTAGGGTTTTTTTTGACCAAAAAAAAAGTAAACTGCCTCTAAAAGCCTCAGGTGTCAAAATTGTCTTATGTTCTTTACCAAATTCTTTGAGAGGCTAATTTCTATAATGAGTCCTCTCTAGCATAAAAAATAAATAAATAAATAAATAAATAAATAAACCAATATTTTCACATTATAGGAATGTACCTAATACTTGCCAGCTAAAAATTAGTTGTTCGAGTTGGTCTTGGTGCTAGGTCATACGGAGATGAAAACACAGCTTTTAAATTCAAAACAGACTAGGAGCGACATTTTGCTTTATAAGGCTAACATTAACTGTGGAATTTTACTAGCTTATTCCTGTATCAGACTCCTATGTCAGATTGACCTAAAACACAATTTATGCACTAGGCTTATGACCTGTTTGCAGCTACCTCACTGGAATATACAGAGGAGAAGACAGATCTTTTTGGAAGATCATAGTGATATGATGAGAGGCGATAAACAAAAGTTAGAACATGGGAAATTGCAATTAGCTGTTAGGAAACTAGTTTGAGGTGGTCAAACAGTGGAAGAGCTTTCCCAGAGAGATTGTGATATCTCCACACTTTGAAGTCTTCAAGACTTGTCTGGACACAGCCATGGGCAACCGGACATGATTATATCTGTGTTGAGCATGTGTTGAATTAGGTAACCTGTGGATTCTGGTACTGAAATTATGTGATTGTACTGTGTGATGTGTTGAAGAGTAATCAGCTCTCATCTCTTTCTTTATTTAAAAATTTATGCTTTGGTGTCTACATGTTTTCTCAACCTTCTTATCTTCTAATTGTGGTAAATAATCTTGTAGTGTTAGCATTCAGCAAGTACAGAGTAGAAATCACTCAAGTATTTTTATCCCTTCCTGATGTTTTCATATCCTTCTGAAGCATGGAATATGCCATTACCTACAGCCTTAATGAGATTGTGATCTTCTGTCCAGTAACTTCACTAGATTTGTAATTACAGCAAAGAATTTATACTCTCTCTTGCTGTCTGGCTTTGCATAAAAGGCATGAAAACTTTTCATTTTTATATATAAATATTTACTATTTTTCATGTAATAATACCTAATCAGTACTATGATTAAAAAGAGAAATGTTGCTTTTATTAGAGGCAACATTTGAGTAAAAGGAAATTTTAGTCTAAATACCACTTGAAAAAAGTTGGAATTTTCAATCTTTAATGTGCTCTTGGCCATTCTTCTTAATTATTTCCTCAAGTTTTGCAAGAAGATATTCTGCTAATAGATTCTGGCAGCATAGTCTTTAAGAAAAATCTTAATTAATATGCTTATCATAAGCACTAAATTATTTTATGGGAGATGGAACTAGTCAATACAGTGATGACACCACCCCAGAGAGAAATAGAACTGTTGGCTCTATAAATAAAGAGACAGGCAGGGATTCCAAACCATCCAGAACGATGTCCTTATTTAACACAGATAATATCTTTAATCAGAAGACAGGAAGATTTGCTTTTATTAATTACTTGTGGTTTCCTTAATTAATTTTCTATTTGTGAACAAAGCTTTGAGGGCTAATGATGTGTGTGGTTGGTATAACACAAAGTAAAACATTACCTGTACTTCATGGCTTCATGCCCAGCCACTGTTCACTTTCTCATCTTGTTTGAGTATACTGTCACACACTCCTGCTGAAAAATGTCCTCCTCTCTGATCCTGACATTCAGATTTGCAGTCAGTCTCTTGTCCCATCCCATATGGGAGTTTCCTACAGATAAGATGTTCCTTCACACTGACAGCAAAACCCTTTCCACCACCTTCCCTGCCTGTCATTCCTAACAACTTTTATTTGCTCACTACATCACTCCATTTCCACCAAATCTTAATTCATCCCACAGCATTGCAGTTGTGAAGCAACACGTGCCATTCTGGTTCCTCCCACTTATTTCCCAGGCTGGGCACATTTTCATATGTATGCTTTACAAAGACATTATTCTGCTCTGTTTCTGAGGCCCCTTTTGTTCCTGTTGCCATGGATCTTTGGTTTTCCACGTGTCCACCATTTCCACACTTGACTGTGGCTTGTAACCTCTATTCCCTTTGCTTCCTAGTTTAGAAATCTCTTCACCAAGATGGCAAGCTTGCTGGTTCTTGCCTTTGGCCACTTTCATCTTTCTTCAAGCTGCTGGGTGTTTTTTTCTTCATCACTCACTTCAGAGAACTAGTAAAACAGTTTGAAGAAAATAAATGGCTTATCTTTTTCTCTTTTATAGCTCTTCAGTCCTTTTGTCATTTCATGCTTAAATCAGTCCCTTTAGAGAACTGCTAGCACTTCTTAAATAACTTCATTGTTACAGTGTTTTTGCAGTGCAGAAATTGGTTATTCTCAGAAGGGACGAGCTTATTTTTTATTGTATTTGCATTTGAATAGAGGCAGCGTTTGTTTAAAAAAAACATATACTGTGAGGTCTGTGTTACCTTTTTTAGGATTTCAACTAAATGTTGGGATAGAAAGGCAACAGAGAAATGAGAGTCTCTAATGCTGCTGACAGCACAGCATGCCAGTTAGAAAATAGAAATGGCAACTTGATAGAGAGACACACAGTCTTGTAACCTCAGCCATGCTTAATAAATTGTGTAGCGAGTCTTCAACTTGTCCTGGAATTTTTTTTCCCCATCATAAATCCATTTAAGTGCTAAAAAAAAGACAATCTACTCTTTTCTTTTCTATTATGCAAGTGAAAACTAATTAGAAGAAGACTTAACCAGATCATCAAACGGTATATGACCAACCTTTATGTCAATAGTACAGTGGAGATCATTGCTCTCTGTTGGACCTTCTGAACCATCTACTGGATTGTACAGGGAAGAATAAAGTAAGATTAGTAATATCTTCCATAATAAATTTTCTCTTTTCAAAAAAAGCCAGTTTTAGTCTGAATATAAGCAATATCTATAAACTCGTTGATATAAGGTTTAATCAATAGTGGATGCAGTATTAGGGAAATTATACTTAAAGGTAAATCACCACAAATACTTATTTCATAATAGTTTAATTTAAAAATTGGTATGGTAGAGACAGTGCCAGATATAACTGTGGCAGAAAATCATATGTGAGCATTACACTGAGCAGGATTGAATGTCAACACAAAGCAGATTTCATTTCCTCAGATGTCTTTGATGTTTGCATTGTTGATGTACAAACAGACTCTTGCAACTCTCCTTCAAAGACTGTTAAATAACTCCACTGAAGTAAAGGTAACAAAAAAAAAAACAACAAAAGAAGAAAGAAGTTTGAATTTTAGTGGTTTCTAATGGTCTACACAGAAATATAGAAATTCATTGAGGGTGCTCTATTAAAACAGAATATTCTATTATTTATAATTTAAAAAGAGGTAATTAATAATATCTTACACAGTTTCTATATCTCCATTTGGATAATTCTATCAGTTTAGACATTAAAGTATACAAATTAGAACTGTTTGTAGGACAGATGCAAGAGAAAAAAAAGAGGCAGAGAGAAAAAGTAGATGGAAGAAGGCTGAAAGGAAGGCCAAACAGAGTGGACAAAATAATCAAAATAATTTGATGCTTCTTTCCCAGTGGATCTCAAATAAGGGGAGTAGTATCATTATCTGACATACCAAAGCCAGCCTGACAGAAAACTCAGCCAAGGACTGAGAAATGCTGGCAGTGAGCATGAATGTAGTCAGAATATGAGAATCACTCAGCAAGTTTTAGGACCGTGTCTTTGTCCTTGGACTTCTGGTGAAATCAGCTTTGCTTAGCACCATAATTAGGGCTATGTACAATATGGACCCTTCCTTAGGAGAAGTGTCAGCCAGAATGAGTGCCCTTGCCTTGGAAGCTGCCCATGAGGATAGATGTGTGGGAGCACGACTGTCCTGGCAGAGCCGGACTCACAATGTCACAACAAGTGAGGCATTTGCTGTGTGCTGTGGGGGAAGGTGTTAAAACCACCGAGAACCTTGAACTATCTCTGGTACTCCGGTGCCACAGCTGTCCCCATGGCAGCAGGAGACAGTCTGTGCACCACTGCTGCTAAAGGAACATTATTAAAAAGCTCTGTCTGCACTGATGTTTGTGTCAAAAAAAGCTAACAACAACAACCTTGCAACAAAAACTGTACTAATCTTTAACAAAGACAATTCCAAAAGTGAAGCTTCCTGAATTGCAGAAAGGTGAAATATAATTAATTAAATGCACTTGTTATCAGAACTCTAAAGCTTTAGAGAAAATGAGATGGAAAAATTTGTTTTTCATGAGAAAATGAAGCAGAATATAGAAAATAGCTTTACTTGCTTAACCAGATGGTTTCAAATAAATGTTGAGAATAAATAGTTGCTTGAAGGCAGCATCCTATTGTCTTACTTAAATATTTTATGAATATATGCTTTCTCATTAACAAATGCATAAAATAAAATAAATTCTGAAATTTTTACCATTAAATAGGTTTAAAATTAGCCTTCAAACCTGTTGGCACTGGAATAAAAATGGCTATTAAGGAATTATTTCCAAAGAATAGAGCATAATACAATTTAAGAAATAGTTGTTTAATCCACTGAAAGATAAATATACAAGTATATGTTAACAGAAGATCCAATATATTTTAAAAGTTTATAGTTCTTGAACTAAATAAATAAAGTTATAACTTCAGTTTTCTTAGTCAAAACAGAACAAACTGGATAAAGTGGTTTTATTGATCTCATTAATGTAGAGAAAGTTTAGAATATCCCAAAAAAATACCTTCTAAGTGCTCAGAAAGTTAAAGATAAGCTCTTCTTCTACTGAAAAATACCCCAACCAACCAACCAACAACAACAACCCCCCTCCACAAAATCAAACAAAAAACCACCACCCCCCAAACAAACAAAAACCTGCCAACCAACCAATTAACCGGCCAGCCAAAAAAAAAAAAAATCCCGAACAAACAAAACAAAACAAAACAAAATCATAAAATTCCTGCTTTTAACACATTCTCTTGATTTTCAAAAGAATGAAGGTAACTGAGAAAATTATAAAATTAAAAGTACTTGTAAATGAGTTGTGCTGAACAACTTTCAGGCAACCTAAAAAGTTATTCTGAAAAGAGATAAATATTTTATCATACTTAATGAAGAAAAATATAGTAATTTATGTCCAGCATAATCATGACAATAAAGTTGGATCTAATCTTATCTTGAACTCTTTGTATTTCTGCAGCTGCTAAGAACCAAGACTGAATGTGAAGTATGGGGATAGGCTCTGATTATTAAGATGAACAATGTTGGATGTACAAAGAACTTTTTGTTCTTAACCTGTATATTTATATATGGTTAATTACAACATCAAAAGCTGCTTTGAATTGTGTTAATTACAGTAGGTTAAATCTTCCTCCTTTCTTTCATTTTACTGCCTTTTTTCTCTCTCTCTTTATAGATTCAGGCTGATTTCTGTTTGCTTGCTTAGGAAGGTTGTGCACATATGTGAGTATGAGCATTGCATACCTCTAGGCCTCCTGTGTTAATCCTAAAAGCACTAAATATACTAAATTCTTATCTGGCTAACACACACTGAGAACATTTGTCCTTTGGATTAGCAGTGCTTCAATACTGATAAACAGAAACTCTTCCAAAAATCATTGACTTCCATATTTTAATAACATTTCACTCTATTGTTTCCCAGTTATGCTAGAAGGATCCTTTCTGAAGCAGGAAAAGAGTTCAGGAAACAGGCTCACACTGACAGAGTTTAAAGGCTGTGCTGAAGATGATCTGAAATTTGTTTGGGGTTTTATGGTGTTTTGTTTGGTTGTTTGTTTTTTGGTTTTTAATATATCAACATGTTATTATCAATGATTAGGGGACAGCAAATTGTTTAGACCTAGATTCACTGGCTAAAGATTTTTGAACGACTTTGTGAATGTGGATTTTCATGACTGCACACATTGGTATTTTACCATGTTTCTCAGTACAGGGAGAAATTTAAGAGCTCACAAAGACAAAAACTCCAAGTATCACCAACAATATTCATTTATTTTCACCTATATCATATTTACAGGTGTATTCTGTACATGACATTAGGCTTACAATCTATTTCTGTCATCATAAGTGTTCAAATGCTAACAAACCTTTATAAATACCATATCTAAAGTTATTGATAAATAATGGAAGGAAACAAGATCTGTAAAAGCTGTGACAGTATTTTTTCTTGGAATATGGGCGAGGAGGAACAGGAAAAACAGTATACTTCCTGTATTCCAAATTCATATTTAAGTAGATTGTCTAGTCTGAAAAGGTGTCCAAAACAGGAGTTTGCTGTCCTGACTTTAATTACTGACAGTTCAAAAGTCTTTGTCAAAATAGATATTGCAGAAGGTTATGCCTCTTTTAAAAAAAAAAAAAAAATAGAAAAAGGAACAGATGCTGGCAGATTGGGAAGAATGCATTGTGGTATGAAAATAACCATCAAAACAAAACCTGAAACATGAAGGTTAATGTCCTTGATTATAAATTTCTATTCATTTTTCTCTTAAAATGAATTAGGGTAAAAGAACCCAGCATATCTACAATTTGTTTAAGTAATGTTTTCCATGCAGTGTCTGCATGTTGTTAGAGAAATAACTTTTTTTCCTCTTCCTTATTTTTTTAATATAAATATCTGTAGACTGAGCTAAGGTGTTTTGTGCTCTTAACAACTTCATCACTAAATGCTTTCTAGACTTCAAGGAGAAAACACTGTTTTGCTTTGGGGTGGTTTTTGCTTTGCTTTGGGGTGGTTTTTGTTGTTTTGTTCTTTTACTGTTTTTACCCAGTTTTATTATACTGTATTATACTTGAGTCCATTTAATCTCACCGTTTGTATCTGGTTAAGCATAAGAATTCAAGTGGAACACAGTAATTCTCTCTTGGTGGTGGAGAAGTTTAATTAAAGCTAATTGAATCTATTTATATCAGAATCTGGTTTAGTCTTTAAAATGTAGTTTGTATTATTTTTATTCATTTAGAAACACAAATTGCTTCATTACTGCAGCAGCAAAATTGTATTTAGAGATACATAATGACTTTGAGATATTCTTACTTCAAGAGATATTGCAATTTCAGAGACCATCTTCAGGTTTTTAAAATATTCACATATCTTTTAAAATAACTTTTCTTTTGCCTAAAATATCTTAAAAACACATCATATTTTCCTGCTTTAACTTACTAGCATTTTTTTTTGTTTTCTGTAAAAATTGTGCCAGGATCTAGACCCACAAATGATCATAATTAATAAAAATGGTTTCAGTAAGTAGGATAAGTATAAAATACTCAATGTACAATAAATGACAATTTCCAACAATGAGTGATTTTTTATTTTTATCCAGGTGTAGCTCTACTATAGTTTGGGGGGTTTTTTTAAAGTGTTTATTTACTTTTTTTTAATTTGCTTATTATTTATTTACTTTATAATTTTTTGATCCTAATAAAGTCTAAGACAGTATGATGCAAGTTAAAAGTTATTTCGGGTTTATATCTAAAACAACTAATGATGAGTTAAACTATAATCCATATATCACTAATGTCTTTATTATTCTCTTCCTGATTTAAAATTGGTCTCAATCTGATCATGTGAGCATCCCAGTTCAAATTTCTTGTTAATAAAATTAAGGAATGTTTAAAAATAAATGTAGCATAAACACCAGAAAATCTAATCTCAGGATAAACAGTTTTCTGACTTTTCTAATTCAGTTCATACAATAATATCAGTGGAGGAATTGTTATTAATTTTTATTTCTATATTTGGAGTTGGAAGTATTTTTTTTCATTGAGAATTTTCCCTGTGTACAATATAATTTACTCTTTGAAGTATCATACTAAATTATATGAGCCTAACATTTTTCATATAAAAGGAGTAAAGCTGCAGATGTAGGTGTAGACAGTTTGAAGATTATTGTCAAGGCAAGACAAAGTTTACAGGTAGAGGTATTCTATATATTCTGTATTCAACCAGAAAAAAGACCTGGGAAAATTAAACACATTTTTGGTTACAAAAAATTTTCATCAAAGATGGAAAGGAGACATCTTGAAGATTTCACATTTTGTTGTTTGCTGTCTAATTTTCAGTACATTTCTGAATTCATGTTTGGCAGGAAGAACATGAGGAGAGCTTTACTCTGGTTTCTGGTAGTGTTTTTGTCCCTACACCCCTTCTGCTATCCTGTGTAAGATGGGGTGAGAAGGTCAACACATGCCATTTTCTTACGTTAGTTTTGCCGTGGATCTATAGAACGATGAGACAGCCACGTTAGGTAGGTACGACTACAGAAGCAATTTCTCTCTCTAGCTTCCAGATCTGCATTTGAAAGTGAGAAGTCAGAACGACCTTAGCTTAGGATAGTGCCATTTAGTACTGTGGCACCCGACAACAGCCGTTCTGGATGCTTCAAAGACACTCCTCTGCTGGCGATAATAAGATAAGGAGGATGGGGCAGGACAGGAAGATGCGAGGAGACACAGCAAGGACAGCTGACCCCAAGTGACCAAAGGGCTATCTCAGACTATATGGTGTTATGGTCAGCAATGGCTTCTGCAAAGCTGGGGGGAAGAAGGAGGAAGGGAGAGGATGTTTGGAGTAATGGTGTTTGTCTTCCTAAATAACCATTTCACATGATGGAGCCCTGCTTTCCTGGGGATGTCTGAACACTTGCCTATCCATGGGAAGTGGTGAATTATTTCCTTGTTTGCCTTGCCTGTGTACATAGCTTTTGCTATTAAAATTCTTTGTCTCAACCAACAATTTTTTTACTTTTACTATCCCACTTATCTTCTCCATCCCATCATGGGGGATGAGCCAGAGGCAGGGGCTTAGTGGGGTTTAGTTACAAGTGAGGCTTAAACCACAACACCTTCTGAGTAAAAAGGACCAAGCAAGAGGTAGATTACAATTTAGCAGTGACTATTGATTCACAAGTAAAACAGAATGGATTTTGAAGAACAATTATTCTCTGGGGGAAAAACAAACAAACAACCAACAAAAAAATCCCCAAAGAACAGAAGATTAGCCTGCTGCTTTATCCAAAGCTCCTTCTATTTTTTTATCTTTGTCTGACAGAAGACAACAGCAAGATGAGTATATATTATGTCCTGGAATATGTTCCCAGCTTTTTTATTTTATTTTGAACAGATATTTTCTGTGACAGAATTAGTTTCCAGGTATTACAGCCCTGGGTTCATTTTTAGCCTATTAAATTATCTGATCCATTGCAGAACTCAGCAGAAAATTTCAGCAGACATAGCATTTTGTAGCTAAGATTTCTATAGCTTTCCAAAGTCTTCCTAGTTGTTTTGGTGGTTAATTGTACACTCAAATCTTCATAGAGATTGTGAGAACTGGAGTGTGTTTGCAAAAATGAATTTTGTGGTAATGGTTCTACTATGGAAGAAAAAATAAAAGAAAGAAATGCAAAAAATTAAGAAAAGTTCTCTTTCCCTTCTCTTACTCCCATATTAAAATCCCAAAAGAGAAATTATCAGATCTTCACTTAATTTTTCATTAAAATATTTCCCAAATGAGGACATCTTTTCAAAAATGCTAAAATAATTTTAGACAGATATGCCTGCAATTTTTAGATTTTTTTTCCCCTGGTGTTTCTGCAGATGATATTGCTACATCCTTTTACAGTTTATATTTGATATGTAATAAATAATGTGGCTTTAACTTATTTTTATAACTGACCTTTTTATTTTCTTTTTGTCATTCATTCTACCCCAGATATTTTGAGAAAAGATGAGGTATTTAGTAATGATCTGAGAGATATTTCTATGTATGATGTATTTCTTGAATTGAACAGGATTACGTACACCTCAGCGATCTTCCCTGTTTCTCCTTCATCTTTTTGCATCTATTCTGGAACCTTCTTCTGTACTTCCTTTTTATGTAAAATGTATTATGCTGTGCTTTATATGTATCTCACCTGCAAGATATCCATATCATATAGTAAAGAAAAGCTTTGCACAGAGCTTTATAATATGGAAAAATACTAAGCTTTTTTTTCCTCTCTTTAAAATTGTTTAGTCATTTACAGAATTGCTTCTGACTGGTAAATAGTTTATGTCACTTCAGACAATCAAGCAATAAAATTTATTTAAGTAGAGAGGTAGGCAAAAGAGCAATAAGAGGTCCTTTTTTATCTATTAATGCATCTGTTTATGTATGATGTTGCAACTGCACTGTTAGATATATTAAATCAAGCAGGGTTTCCTTAATTTGGTTTTGGATGGGACAAAGCTGGAGGCTTTCCATCAGGGACGCTTATTGCATCCTCCTGTCCAGTCCTGGCAGGGTGCAGGGTGGTGACCTTGGATCAGGCTGCTGGGAAGCAGCAGGGTGAGAAAGGGCTGGGAGAAGTGCAACTGAACTCCAGCTTGTTTGCATTCTGATTTTAAGCTCAAGTACTCGCCCTTGGCCATTTTTTGTTACAGATAATGTAACAGATTTCAGATTGTGCTGAAAGGCAATTACAAACTGAGATAATTCCTTTGGGATTTGGTACAAGGAGTGAGGTTATTCTTAATAAAGGATTCCAGGACTTTGTTTTCCACTGACATTTCTAATTTAACTCAAGTAGTCTTATGCACAGTCACCTCAGTATAGTTTGAGTGTGCCTGTAACTTGGTCTTCAATGTCTACTCCCAGAAATAACTGAGAATCTCACCAAAACAATGTTAAACTCAAATTTAAGCAATGATAAACACTGTGTTGCAGCCATAAAGATGTACTGGGCAGTGATTGGGGCAGCCATATTCCAGCTATATTTAAATTAGGGTGTAAGTTGTCAGTCTAGCCTTAGATTTCAGAAATAGGTATTTTTCATATGTTTTTATTTATGAACTGTCTTAACATTATTTTGTACACTTTTAACAAGTGCTTTGAAGAAGATTTCTCAAATATCAATCAGATGAGCTAGATATTAATGATAATCTTTTTTATTAAACAAATAAAAAGACAAAAGACAGAAGAGCAAGAAGAAAAAGAAAGGTGAGATACTATAAAGAGGTTTCCGTAAACAGTCTGTAAAATTATTGATTTCTTTGATTTTTCTAGTGTTTATCTGTTACATTTCATTAAATAAATTTCTCTTATTTGGAAATCGCTTTCTAAAGAAAATTGAGAAACTTCAGGGGTTTTATCCGAACCAATTTTTAACAATGGGGACTGAGTTAACTTTCTTGATGGACCAATTTATATAATTTTCTCATTCCTTGATTTGAAAGTACAGAAAGTAATGTAAGAGGAAAAAATAAAGTGTCAGCTTCACTTTGATACTAGCCTTGATAACCCTTTTTCATCAAGGCACTATTTGAAATTCTACCTTACACAAAATTGACAATCAGTTATTGCAGTCTTCCAAGGCACCAACTTTGCACAAATCATTTCAATGCTCTGACAGATAAGCTTGCATTCCTAATAAGACAGAGTTGCAGCAACCTGTTTCACGATAATGAAAACTGCACTCAACAAACTATATTTCTAAACTATATTTCTATATTTCAATGTAACTTAATTGTCATTTCAGCCTCTGAATTTCTTCCCATAGAGAGATTGGGAAGCACTGAAGAGGCTAAAGCTGATGACAAAGAAAATGCACTGAGAACAAAATCACTGTAACTGCAAAATTTCCACTGGAGTTTTACTTCTTTTAACAAAAGAAGAATGAAGTGCCACAGTATTACAGAATGATTTGATAGCTGTCACAGAAGTGATGTTCTTTTATTAGGAGCAGATTCAGACTAAAGCAAAGCTCAGTGACATTGGAAACAGGGAAAAAAAGAAAAGGAAACATACAGAAGATCTTTAAAAGATCAAAGATTGCAATTATGGTAGCAGGCTTTTCACTTTTCACTATTTTTTTCTATTTCCAGTACATGTTTCTAAACCAAATAGAATAACTGATTTTAAATTCTTGTTTTCTTAAGTGATACTTCTGAAAAGTATCTTTCTTCAGTTCATTATGGTACATTGATATGTAATTATGCTAATTTTGGAAATTATTTAGATTCTTTTATTATTCTTTCAACGTCATTTGTGATCAATAATGTTGCTTGTTTTTTCTTCCTTCAGATAGTTGTCATTTAGTTTCCCTTCCTCAGGGTAAGGCTGGTCATTGTTTTCAGGTGCACAGAAAAATTTCCTAATTAGAATCAATTACTAATCTATTCCATTGCTTTCATTTAGGCTACCTCTGGAAAAAGGTGGGATCCTCACATGAATTCTGAGATCAAAACATGGCATTCTTCTCTTGAAACAATAGTATCTTAGAGTTGCTCTTTCCTAAGCAGCATACCTCCAGGCACCAGCAACTCCTTGGAAAAAATAAATAGCATAAGTCTGTCTTTTTGTTTCCCATGGCAACTACATTTTCTCAGAAATCTACCAGTGCTTTTATGAGACAAAACATATATATAAATATAGAGTTAGTGCCTTTTATATTATAAGAATAGTTATATGGACTACTCCAAATCCCATATTTTGCTTTTATCTTCTAGGTGCAAGAATAAATAAATTCACATGTTTAGTGGGAAGCAAGGCAGTGGATTGTGGATTTTCTCTTTACAGAAAAATGAATCAATAAGGCTGCAGAAGCTATCTTGTAGAATAGTAACTCATAAAATATTTTAAAAGCAGAAAGCATTTTTTTGCAGCTTTCTTTGAACAGTACAGAATGAGGATGGTTGTTTTTTTTTTATTCTCAAAGAAATCCGAAATCCTTTACAACACAACATAATGTAAAATAATTTTTTTTCTAGTTCAACTGTAGACTTTATTAAAAAAAAAAAAAGAAAGAAAAAAAAAGAGGTGTATGCAAAATCTGAGTTAAAAATAACACTGAAGATAAGGAGTTACTGCCATAGTATACCCCATATATGAATTTAATTAAGACAAAGTAAAACAAAGACTTAGTTTTAAGCAGCAACTGGAACAATTCAATTTCAAGAATGACAGACTCATGCACCAGAATATGCCGGGGAATTAACCAAGAAGGTTTGAAGGAAAGGGCCTAGGAGTCTGGATGAACATCAATGTGAATATGGGTGTTGTGAGTTAGCCCCAGCAGTCAGCTAAACAAGACACAGCTTCTTGCTTGCTCCCTCACACAGTGGGATAGAGGGAGAGAAAATCAGAAGGGTAAAAATGAGAAAATTTGTGGGTTGAGAGAGTGCAATAGGTAAGGCAAAAGCCATGCACACAAAGCAAAATAGTAGTGAGTTCATTCACTACCTCCCATTATGAGGTGTTCACCCAGAAAAGCAGGGCTTCAGCACACGCACAGTGCTTACTTGGGAAGTCAAATGCCAGGAACATCCCCTCCCTTCTTCTTCCTCCAACCTGTTATTGCTGAGCATGACAACATAGGGTGTGGAATATCTCTTTTATCAGTTTGAGTCACCTGTCCTGACAGCATCCCTTCTTGTGCACCACCACCTCCTCACTGGGGGAGTGAAGTTGGACATGAAAAAGTCCTTGACTTTGGGTAAGCACTGTGTAACAATAAGTAAAACATCCTTCTACTACCAGCACTGTTTTGGTGATAAATCTAAAGCATAACCCCATACACAATACTATGAAGAAAAATGACCCACCCTTGCTAAATCCAGTACTATGAGCCAGCAATGTACCTTTGTGGCAAAGAGGGCTAAAGTTAAACCTATTAAAAATCTACTTCAATCTCTAAATGAGCTTAGAAATCCTTTAGGTTTTCCCACGTTAACTTTTTCATGACAGCTAATGATGAGAGAGTGCCCACTTTTTCTCAAGGACACAATAGCCAACTGATGAAATCACTTGGTCTTGAGTAATCCCTTCCTGAACCTGCAGAGGCCTGTACCCAAAAGACAGTCTTTATTTTTAAATGACTGGGTATAATGTGGAAAATGAAAAGGAGGGACAGAGAAACAGTTGTCTTCCCTTCCTGCTTAACCTGAACTTCCATGGAGCAAGATTTGTGTTGCTTGAGGTAGAAATTATTTATGCAATTTTAATGCTCCCCGGGGATGAAGATGGTAAGAAAAGGAGACCTTGACAGCAACAAACTGATGAGGATATTTTTCATGTAGTCAAAATGATTATTTAATCTATTAATTCCTACAGAAACTGCTCATTTGTTTTGTATTTCTGTAGAACATTTTTAACTTGCTAAGACATCTGCAGAGAGCCAGGAAAGCACTTAATTCAAGGAGAAGAATTTTTTATGAACACAAAAGCAGAATCTGGAAAACATGCTACACTGTTGCTCTGGTATGCAAACAGTATAAAATTTAAGAAAATGCTTGTAATTAATTAGAACTAGGTAGAGGAATCAAAGCTAAAGTAGAACACTGTTTCTGAAAGTTTTTAAAGTGAAAAAAGCGTAGCCAGTGTGAACTTGATAATTTCTAGGCAACATTGAGGGCACCCAGACAGTAGTGTCAATAGTATCAGATAAGAATTAAAATGTCTTAGCAACAACGTTGGAAACTCCAGATTTGGGTACGTTTGTAGCAGACATGGAGATCAATGAGGAAGAAACAAGCAGGAGAAGAGAAGATAGATCCAAAGTAGGAAAAAATTCAAAGAAGAAAAAGGAAGGCTTGAAGTTAGCTAACAGGCATAAGAGAGCATGATCTTACAAAGGGAGGAGTAAGTGTCTGCAGCCAGTAATAAAATTTACCTTCAGAGACAAGCCCAGCAAAATGTCCCTCAGTAGTCTATGAGACTCTCCATCATTTCTGTACCCAAAAGACTAGATCTGAGAGGGTGTATTAAAAAGGAATTTGATGGCTTGAGTGTTGTCTCAGAACACACAGGAAGGCAGTTTAAATATCTTCCTGTTGGAGAGACCCCTAATAAGATAAATCTAACAAGTTAAGCAACCCCAAAACTATTATTTCCTTTGGAAAAGAAGAAGAGTCTTTGTCTTTTCTTTCTCATTTCAGAAACTCCAGTAGGAGAACTCTGAGTAAATTATCTCTCCAAAGTGCATTGAGTATTCCTATACTGACACAAAATTTGTATTTGCCCACAGAGTGCACTTTGTGCCAGAGCTTTCTATATCATATCTAACAGCTCTGTGATAACCAAGGTTGGACTCACTTTGGACTCAGCAATATCTATCACATTCTGTTTGACTTTTGAGCTTTTCGGATGTCTCAGTTTCTATGGTGAATCTGGGCATAAAAGCACAGAAATTGTGTATTGGAAAGCCAGAATCAGATTATGTGATATAAATCTTTATTTCTCAATGCTAACTTCATTTCCAAACAGTGGAGTACTGGGAAAATTGGGGTGACTCATTGCATTTAAGTGCCAGTGTTAAGCAGAAAGAAAGCCAAGCTGAAGCCTATATGACTTTAGACAAACTCAAGACCTGACATATGAGAAGCCTGCCCTTGCAGTCTTTATTAAAAGGGAGTCAGAAATAATGTGTTTTTTAGAACATTTGCTATGATTTATGAAATACCTTACCTTCAAATCAGTTATTCAGGTTCAGGAATATCTTTGTCATGGAGTTATCCCCTAGGGGTGAAATTTTGATCCATTTGTATAGAAGAGCAAAAATCTTTTTCCTAGATACCTCCCCAGATAAGTTGCAAGCAAGTACAGCTGCTCCCCTGCTATCAGATAAGACAGAAGACTGCATAGTGCTATCTGTGTTTCACACCATGTGATACTGAGTGCATTACATGGGGGGGGGGAAATATTATCTTTAGCTGTCTCACCAGCAACCTCACTCAGCCCTGTTTTCCAATTGTGTAAAACGATTTCAGTTTCCCTTTTCATAATTTGTCCTTTATTGGTTTGATTCATTTTGTGTTCACAAAATTCTATCAGGATCTCTGTAATTTAACATACACATCTCCAAAACATTTGGAATTTTAAACAATTCCTAGCCCATAGTCCCAGTCAGAGATAACAAAGAGGGAAGAGACAAGTACATGTACATTTATGACTTATTACTGTGCTTATGTGTGATTTCAAAAGAGCCAAATACTGTAATCTCCCTGGTGGGTTACTGTCTTCATGGATGCAACAGATCTCTG
This sequence comes from Dicaeum eximium, assembly GCA_013396995.1. Taxonomy (NCBI): domain Eukaryota; kingdom Metazoa; phylum Chordata; class Aves; order Passeriformes; family Dicaeidae; genus Dicaeum; species Dicaeum eximium. The sequence goes on from VWZP01000483.1 coordinate 149,697, forward strand.
CTTTAGCTGTATATATCATGGATATATTATTTGCCTTGTTAAAAAAGTTCAAAAGTACTTAGTTTTACATCAAAGTGAATTTTGAATTTAGAGATTTTGCAAACATTTTAAAATAAGAATCCAGTAAAGAGCATTTTGTGATCTTTAATGTTCATAAACTATATATTCATTAAATATGTTTGAGAGAAATATGTCAATAAACCAGTACAGGTCCTGCAAGGAGTTTGAAAGTAGCTGGCCTGCAAAGCTGAAGTACATTAAAATATCAAAACACAGCTCTTCAACCTTTATTTCCTATTCATGCTTCCAAGCCTTTTTTACTTTATAACATGCAACTAATTTAACAATTTTAATAATTGAGAGGGTTTTTCTTCTAATTCTGTTTACTAGAATTCCCAAATGAAATATATCTAATTGATGATGGTAACTGATTTTTTTCTAGCATACATTTACTTTAGAAATTATGGAAAAGTTTTTAGCCATATACTAATAAATAATGGAAACTCCTATTGTCTTCTAACTACTCATTGGTAATATAAAGTTATTTTTGATAGAATTACTCTGCCAACATCAGCTGAAATACTATCTCCAAAAGTATTTCTTTAGTTTTGCTTTCCTTATATGTGTTTTCACTTGGAGAACAATTTCAGCAGCTTTGAAATAAGCAGTATTTTTACCCTTGACTTCAAGAGTGTAACAACAAAAGATAACGGATTAATTTAAATGGAAATTTGATTAAATCTAAGTATTGTTTTCTGAGTTCAAGTTTATTGATGATCTCTGAAGGATTGCTATTTTATTCAGTAACCAGGTTTAAATATTAAATATTGAGTGTTATGGGAATATACAAACCAAAGTTCATAGAAAAGAGAATTACCATATAATTTGGTAATTTCTAATGATGAGACCAGAATAATGAGATAATTAAAGATTTCTCTCATCATTAAAGACAAACTCAACAGAAATATTATGTTATGGGACTGCAATGGAATTTGGAAATGCTGCAGATAAAAATTCAAGAATAATCTGAGAAGTTAACTAAAGATCTCCTAAATTCAGTAACAAATCAACAATCTTGTGAATTATAACTACTAAGAATAAGGATTGGATTTTGTCTGTATAGCTAGATCTCACAACTGTAGGTAAAACATACAAGCTCTGTGAGAGCCCCATTTGAATGTGGTATTGAATAAAATGGATGGGAAGAGAGGAATTTCATTAACATGAAGCATTTATCATCCTGGTGATGTGAAAAGCTATAATGAAGACTTGGTTAGAAAGAGAAAACTACCAAATGGGAAAAAACACCTGCCAGCCTCAGAACCGGGTCTGGGAACCAGAAGCACCCTTGGAAAGTGCAGCTGGCCTCTTTGAAGGACAGTGGAGCACCTGGAAACCAGAGACATCCTGAGAAACCACCAGTAGGCGCTAAAACATAGAACTGGAATGACAACCTGTCATCTGAAAAGGTGAAAAATAGTCTGGAAAACACAAAAACAGTCTGGGAAAATAAAATTTTGTTTAAAAGAACAGAAAACTTCATCATCCCTTGTCTGCTATAGGTGAAAAATAGAAATCAACATCATCTTTTGGCTGCTCAAAGTAGTGCTGTTCTAAATCCACTTATGTCTCCATGATATAAAAAGGACAGAGTTTTTATTCAAAATGTAGCTTCTGTCTCTGAGAATTTCCCATAAGATTATTCAGAAGTTCATGACTGCAACCTCGAATGTAATCATATAACAAACTACTGGAAAAACCCCAGCCTCTGGGTATTTTCTGTAGGATGATCTGGCAGACAGATTAGAAACTCATGTACACTGTTGCTACAGTTATAGACTTTCAAAAATTTCACTTATTTCTTAATGCAATCACAAAACAATATGAGGAAAAAAAAAAGTATAGTGTGATATTAAAGGAATGTCAAATGAAAGGAATGGTTACACCTGTGGTGAGCTTAACTTTGAGCTTTACCTTTCTTATTTGTTGATCATATTTTTTCATTTATGATCTCATAATTCGTCATAATTCTTCTGCGCTGTTATTAAACCAGAAATTTTTAGTAACAGTATTAGTGAATAGTAAATTGTTGTCGGTATTGGTATTTAATAGTAAAATATCACCAGTAACAAGAAACTGTAGTATCAATGTTGTTTAAAGAATCATAATCATGAAGGCTGGAAGGAACCTCTGAGGGCTCTCAACAGGTCCAACCTATTCCTAAAACCAGGTCAGAACTAAATCAGGTCTGGCCTTATCCAACTGAGCTTTGAACTGCTCCAAGAATAGAAATAACCATCTCTTTTGGCTACTCATTTCAGTGTTTCTCTACAATGTTTTCTGGAAAAATCTAAAGAAATAATAACTATACATACATATGCTAAAATGAATTTCAAATGAATTTGAAATGAGAGCATTCTTTTGCAAAAAAACAAGAAATATATGGAGTTAGAATTTCACTAAGATTAATGAACGGTGTTTATCAACTATTTTTTTTTTTCATTATTACAAACTAAAGACCTCAAGGAACTATTTCAATCAAGAGAAGTTACATTACAAAATTAAAAGCTTAATGGTAATTTTGCTATGAGTACTACAGTATCAAAATACCATTTGGTTAGATTAACAATTAGTTTTTCTTGATAATAGTTTGGCCTATTCATGTTAATTTTAACAGTAATTAATTTTTAGTTAGGTATCATGTTGCACTGTAAAATATAAACATTTCTTTCTGTGAAAAAAACAAGCCATAAAAGTTGGGCATTTTTACAGAAAAAAGTCAGAAAAAAGGAAAAGACAAAATAAGCAAGTTCAAGCTGCAAACTTAAAAGAACCTTTAACAGAGTATTTTGCTATTGCATTCATTGCATTACATACATTTTTACAACACCTTTGATTAATACATTATTTGAACTATTTTTGCAGTCATCTTCACTGAGGCTGAACTATGTGAAAGAAGATAACGATAATGATCGAGTATCACAGTGATTCAAAGTAGGATATTACCCTGTAATCTCAGTTCATTAATCGTTCTGATAGTGATGTGCAAAGTACAGTGTTATCTCTATCATTTTCCTATGCCTATCACTATCCTATTCTATAAGGGCAAGAAGAGTAAATAGCTATACTGTCATTATTGTTCCAATTTAAGACAAAAGTAAAGAAAAATTTGACCCAGAAGAGAACAAATTATGCTGGGCACCTAGCAGCGTGGAATATTCTTCAGAAATTTGCAAAGGATTTTAGCAAATATCTGTACTTCTCTCTTTTTTTCCTCCTTCTAAATTTTTGCCTTTATTTTCTGCTTAGAATGAAGTAATTACATAACCTATTCTTCATCTCTGCCAAACAATTAATTATGAAGCCTCCATAAATTATGTAGTATTTTAAACTTTTAAGAATCACTGCAGTATTTCAAGCATGGGAAACATGCACTGTTTTATCATAGACACAGCCTGTACTAGGAAACCCATCCCAAACGCCAATATTGTGCCTTCAATTTCCCAGTTGATAAATCTCATAACTCAGATGTTCATAGAAGAATTAACAGAATAACCAGCAAAATGCATGAGGTTCTCAAAATAATGAAGCAATATGAGAAAAAAAAATTCCTCACAAGCATTCTGAGTTAGTAGATTCCTTACTTGTGTTCATGTAAACACATAATCATTGAATGTTTTGTGATCTGTTACATTCACTTACCTGACTTCCCTGTAGAACAAATAAACTATAAGATAGTACAGTATAATATATCAGGAAATATAAAGAGGGGTTAGGTACAGATACTTAACCCTTTGTTGGCTATTTCTGCACACTACAATATGACTTTTTTATACCAAAGTCACATTCAACAAGATGGTCAATCACCTAGTGCTGCTTAAATGAAATCCTGACATCTTTGAAGTAAACTGACAAGTAAGGTCACTGACACAGAAAGCCACAATAAAAATAAGATAAAGTGTATGAGATTACTGGTAACAGTGAAATTACTGCATTAAAATAAATGAAGAAACTGAAACCAAAAAGGGTAAGCTGCATGTTGATAAAGTATGTCTTTCATTAATTCCTAACACTGCAATTTAAAACATTTACAGTGATAATGGTGGAACTCTGAGCTTGAGGTCCTAAAGGCAAAATAAATTAAAAAGTATTTGAAGCTTCACATTGTAGCAGAAATAAAATCAATTTTGAGTCTATATAACCCAGCCTATTGAAGTTATATAGAAAAGAAAATATTTCTAAGATGATCTAATTAAGAATTTTGGTTTAAATATAACTCTTCATTTTGAATTGTGACAATTGTGTTTGGTGCATTAAAAAAAAAGTCTCCATCTAAAACAGTAGTTACCAAGCCACCAGTGTAACAGGTTCTGAGTCAACTGCTCCTCTCATCTGTTTAGAACATCTGGTCTACGTTTCTGATAACTGCATGTCAATTTAAAAATATTTGAGGGTCAAATAATATTCTTATAATACAACCATAGGTTTCAATTACTTACAATTAGGATTTAAGAGCATTGTTTTTTGGTGTGCCACGGCGATGCTTTCGTCATTCATTTCACACATGCTCTCAGACTGTTAAATACCCTTGAAGACTGGAAAATTAGCACAAAGTTCCTCTGGCCCTTAGAGTCTTGATTTCATCCTTTGGTAGGGACTACAGGTTATTTTCCTTCTTGGAGTTCCAGATATTCTCTGTGTAGGAGAGGATTACCTGGTTTTATCCCAGACTTCTTGGGAGGGAACATTCTAACAGATTTTTCTCCAAAACCAAATTCTTCAATTCAAATTTTTTACAGACATTTACTATAAGAACTTCTGAGTTTGTTTTTATTCTGTTCATAAAGAAAGAAGCTGCTATACATAATAAGGGCAAATTAATCTGGAAATATTTCCTTTAGAGAGTTAAACCAGCACATACCACAAACCTGCTTGAAGATGCTGGCCTTTTTTTTAAAATTTTTTTCTTTCTATTCATTCTTCTTCTTTTAATATCTGTTCTTCCAGTGTTGGACAATAACAAGTGGCATATTATCCAATTATTCTTCTAATTTCCTACTAACACAGATTGTAAATCTGAGTGGTGCATGCAAAGCAAAATATCCAGCATACCTGTCAAATAGTGTGTACCTTAAGCTACAGTCAAGTTCTCCAAATATTGTCACTGCTTCATCAACAAGCTTTAAGTATGAGAGACAGCTACAAAGGCTGTCAAACACGGTGAAGGACCTACAGAGACGTGCTCATCTAGAAGAGCAATACATGGTTGCACACTTGGGAACTTAGGGAATATTAAAGCACACTAGCTGTTTATTGCTAGATGAGTTCCACCCTTAGTTTGGAGGAATTGCTGAGTTTCTTTCAGCAATTAAACACATTATTTACTTTAGATTATTCATCTTCAAACTGCTGACATGATCTCTTCAAAGTCTCTAAGAAATAAAAATGTAAAGCAATAGTTGCAATATGACTAAACAGGATATAGCACTGAGGATGAATAGCTGACACTGTGCAATTAAAGTAGCACTCATAACAATTAAGTATAGGTCTTTTTTATTGCTAAAAATATATTGGCCAAATGTTGAAATTATTCCATGCAGAGCTATTATCTACAACACCACAGGGGTGATAGAAGTTTCATTGAGGTGAGAGTCTAATACATATAAATAAATCTGATATGAAAAACATGACAAATTAGACTATGCTTTTTTCCTTTCAAATATCTGACAGAAGAGTAAACTGGAATGAGATCTGCCTCCCAGTCCTTGCCAAAATCTTATTAAAAGTAAATAAAAATTTTTATATATAGCAGGTGCCTGCCACCCACTTCATATCTGTAAGACTTAAACTCAAGGCTATGAAAATAAAACAAGACAGGTTCAAATTTTAGGGTGGACATTAGACTGACAAGTTTGGTAACAGAATTGCACAAACCATTCCTATCTAAAGTTTTTAGCAACGAGAATATTTGTATTTGAGATGTTAGTGCTACTTCAGTAATCAAAGTGCTTCTGGGTACACAATGTTAAATGTTAATAATTATGGCAAGTTTCTTTTTTCCAAAGGCTAGGTTTTGAGAGTTAGGTTGTGAAAGTGAAAATAAACTAATACAGAAACGGAAATAAATACTTTGTTAAAAATGCAGCAGTGACAATAGAATGCTCCTGAAGATTTACATGTGACCAGAAGGGGTGTTATTTGGTTAGCAAAAAGACAAAATAATAATTTAGATATGGTGTTAAATGATAAATTAGAAGTTACCAATAAAATAAAAGTATATTCCAATTAGAATGCGAGCATCCAGAAATCAACATCAGCCTTGCAGGAAGGTAAAAAACAGAATTAGTTTCACTACAAGGAAGTTACCAAAACTACATCTACAGTTAACAGCCCATGATATGTACACAGGAGCAGAGTGAAGCCTGGTTCCCCATAGCTGTGATTCTGAATGACTGGGACCTGGAGGTTATGGTGACAGTTTGCAGGCTCTTGTTGAAGAATGTTCTAAAACCAAGGCATTTTTCATTCTTAAGGAGATCTCTAGTGTTCGTTAAAGTGTGAACTCACATTATGCTCAGAATCTTAGTAACTAGGTATCAAATTTTTACCAAACTCTCAGTAGATGCCATGCAATTGGAGAGAATGTGGAGATATATGTGCTGATGTTTCTGATTTCTCATAAAAGCAAGAGTTAAGAAAAAAAAAAAAAACAAAACCAAAAAATAGTGAATTTGTATCCCTAACCTGTATTTTAGCCATAAGTTTTATAGTGCAAAAACTTGAGAAAGTTCTTTAGCAAAAATGAGGGAATGATGCAATTAAATATTTGCTTCTAGCTGGAAAACACCTATACTGTAATTAAGCAATGATAACTAAAAGTGCACTTCAGCATGATTACAAGAGGAAATGAGAAATGTCACAGGACAGAAGTTTAATAGGTGAAGTTGTTCCTTGGTTTTGATGGGGTTTTTTTTTGGTACTTGTGTTATTTGTTTGTATATGTTACATTTGTGTGCTATTTTATGTTTATCACAGAACAAAGGAGGCTTTGCCAGAAATTTCCAATTTCCAATTCATGGGAAAAAAAAGAAATAAAACCTCTCCTCTGACCGTGCCATCATCTTTGGGAGGCAAATTACTGGGTTCTATGAAAGTTTCTCTGTTGCCATGTTGCAGTTCAAAATCACCCAAGGCTCTGGACTCAAACTTGTTACAGATGCTGTCTCCTATACAGAATATGGGGGAAAAAAAAAGCAACAACAAAGTATTAGGTCTTTCAGTCAGAAAAGTGTCAGGAAAAAGAGAAAATAAACTGTTGATGCTCTGCTTTTGTTTTATAGCCAAATTATATAAATTGGGGAAGAAATGATTGACTTAGAGATATAAAAACATAGTAAACTATTGACAAAACAGTCAGTTTTGTAGAAAGCCAGACCCAAACACACTTTTTGTTACACAACACAATAGTAGATTTAGTTAGAATTGATCATACTTAATTTTCTAGCTTGTAAGATTTATCATCTTGTCCATTTTCAACTGAGGAACAGAATAAGTTGTAAAATAGAAAAAAAAAAAAAAGAATGTAGGCATAATCTCAGTGGGACAAGAATAGGAACACAGAAGAAAAATATAAAAGAGCTAAGAGTGCTTTGCTTTCACAGGTGTTCCACCACTTTCCTGTATAGCAGACTGCCATGTCCCACTCCCATCACTCCTAGTTTAAAGCTGTTCTGAACAGTCTAGCCAGCCTATTGACAGGTTTTTTCCCATTTGGTCAGTTCCATCCTACCTCTTCTTAACTCTGCTTTCTTGATCATCAATGAGGGTGCCTTGGTAATAAAAACAAAACCTTTGTTATAACTGCAAAGCGTGAAGCTAGTTGTTGACCTGCAGAAACTTCCCACTTGTCCTTTCTGCTCCTCAAGCTCTTCCCCCTCACTTGCAGCATTGAGGGGAAGCATGGACACCTGGGTCTCCATGCCCTTGATCCTCAGTCCCAGTGCCTCACGTTCACATCTGCTGTTCAGCTGGCCTCCCCTGGTGATAAAGTTGATGCTTATGTGGAGGAGCATCAAGGACAGAGCCTTATCACTCTGTTCACAGCATTCCAGATTTGAGCAGTAAACCTACAAGAAAATAGGTTAGGTCAGCAGATGGCAGCCTCCATTGCCTGGAGTATGGAATATCCCACTGCTGTCACTCATTGACTTTCCTCTTGGTGCTGCTATACAGTTCAGATCCAGCTTGCTTGGGTGCATCCTTGAACACAGCCTACCCTCATGTGTTACCAGGACACTGAAACTCTTCTGTAGTTTCACATATACAGTTGTATAGATTCTCCTCATTCCTCTGGAATTAATTTAGGTGGACTTTTTCTTTGTGACAGAAGTTAAAAGCTCACAGACTTTTCCATTATGGGAGTCTCCATTTCCCAGCTCAGAGAACACAGACTCTGCTGTCTTCAGTACCGCTGAGCATTTAGGCTATTGTAGCTGCAGAATTGTAAGGAAGATCCAGACAACCTCCATCACAATATCTTAAATGTTGTGCAGTCCCCTGAGCTCCTCCAGCAGCTACTTGGCAATGCCCATTTCCCCCCAGCACACCTTTGCAAGCAAGGACACACTTCTCCAATCTCAGCAAGAGGCCTTAGGCACTGCTCTCTGAAAATCCCTGCTTTTGTTGACTGGCAGTAACACCAGCCTCTCTGCAGCACCTGCTGAAAGGGCACAGCCCCTCCTTTATTTAGGTGCAACAAAAGCTCAAAGAACCATTTCATCAGGAATAAATGACAGAACTTCTTAGACATTTCTGTAGCTTGCCGGAAGCTGGTAGCCTCCTGTAGCTATCCTCACCTATTTGCAGCACTGAGCACAGTGATATTCTTGGCCAGTCCTCATTCCCAGGATATTTAGGTGCCTAAACAGTGCCTGTAAACTGACATGCACACTTCTGCACCTGCTTCCCTGTTGATGTTTTTAAAATTTCAGAACTGTATGATTCTCAATTATGTGAGCATGAATCATAAAAATTATTAAATCAACAGCCTAAACATAAACGCTCAGATCTGTACAGATTTTGTACATATGTATTTATCTTCCCTTATAAGTATACAACCTCAAATTTTCTGAACTCTGTTCATAATCAGTTCAGAGAAAAAAAGACATATTTTTTACTTCTTTACAGGGGCCTATGCAATATTTTCATAAAGACACTTCTTAGTCTACATTTTGTATAAAGGGACAACTAATTTCAAATATAGATTTCTGTATTCAAGATACCAAAAGCCCAGTGAAATTCACCTCAGTATTAATGCCTGTGATACTTTGAATTTACCATCAGTTCAAGTAAATTGTTTTCAATTAATCTGAACAACGACTGCATGGACATTGAATTCAGCTGTAAATGCAGCTGAAGCTCTATAGTCTTGATTTTGGTTTGGGTTTTCTTCAGTGATTTAGGGTTTGAGTGGAGACTTGGACATCAGCAAAGGAATCTGGTATTTTCTGATATTCTCAAGACATGCATATGAGCCTTACAGGTAAGATTTCTCTGTTGGAGAAATGCTGATGGAGTGGAAGCTGAGGGCCAGAAGAGATATAATTGCTCATCAGTTCAGATATTAAACAAACAATTAAAAACCTTTTTGTATCCTGAAAAGCTCACTAAATCTCACTGTATTGACCACTTTGTAATCAATATCTGTTGGTTTTAATGTGAATCTGACTAGTCTAAAACCTAATTTTTATTTCAAACCTATCTTATTAAGAACCTGGTTTAAGTGTCTGAATTTGAATCTGAGTCCATCTCTGGGTTATCTAAGAATTCAAGTGATAAAAACTATTACTTACTTGGATCAAGAAAAAAATTCTGTAATGTGATCATACGTTTTTTGTAGAAAAGAACAAAAAATTCTTAATAGTAAAGTATCTAAAGGCCATATCCCACAGAACTTATTAGTCAGTGACAAGAATGCTGGATCTCAAAGCATATGCTTTTTAAAGAAAATCTGACTTTTTCTTAAGTCATCTTACTCTGTATTGATAAAGGAATGGAAAGGCAGGACACCATTCAGCTGTTGCCTAAAACCGGTGAAAAGTACAATTATTTGGCAGTGTTATCTTTCACTGATGTATGACAATTCTAGAAAAAGTCTTCTACGTGGTCTTCTCAATAAAATGCTTTTCACTATATTTAATCTGTTGGAAATATTCTCTGCTAGCTTTTACAATACCCTGCAAAGTTCAGGGACTGAACTGTCAGACTGTCAGGGAAAAATGTTTAGGTTTCTCCATGGTGCATAGTTGACAAATATTCTTGGAGAAAGAAAAAATGTTTGCTGTACACTTTGGGCTTGTCTTCAGCAATCAGACATAACTTCTTTAAAGAATATGCTGGAGAAGCATTTAAGTTCTGAAAACAGCAAAGTTGAAAAAATATGAAATATGGCATACTTGTTATGAGCATTCAGCAAAATAAGTATGGCAAAGTTGAAAAAATATGAAATATGGCATACTTGTTATGAGCATTCAGCAAAATAAGTATGGCTTCTGGTAATCAGTATGCTCTGAATATTACCAGTTCCCTCAAATAAATTCTGGAGAAAAAAAATCAGTGCATTAGAAAAGCCTTTTAAAGTTTCTAATTTCCTTCACTAGAGTTTGAGCCATGAGAGCTATTGAAAAGCAAAGTGAAACTTTTTTTCCACCTATTAACCTTTATTTTTCTTCTCCAGAATTTAATAACTCTTTTTTTTTTTCTGCCAGCAGAGTTCTTAAATTAATTTGGAATTAAATAAGGTGTTACTCAAGCTGAGGAAGAAAAAAAAAGTTGTTGTTTTGGTTTTTTTACTATTAGTAAGATTAGAATTAATCTTCTGATTTTTCACTGGGAGAAATATAAATTACTAATTCAGACACATAGAGAATCTATTTCTGTCCCTACTTGATGGATCTTCTTGAGCTAATAGGATATATTTTAAAATCCTTTTCTGACAAATAATATTCTCTTTTTTGCTGTTATTATTGTGAAAGCAAATTTTCCTTCAGAAATAAACTTGTCACCTTTGCTGACAAATTAGTAAGTCCTCTGACATATGACTGTAGCAAAATGAGGTTGAAATATCATACTGGGTTTCCATGAAAAAGAAAATATTAAAAAATGAATCAGTCAGAAATAAAAAACTGTTGGCAGATAACTTTTGTAGGAAAATATAAAAAGTAATTTAGACACAACATTCATTATTTCCTAAAAAAAAAAGTAGGGAAAAACGATCTTCAATTTAAAAACAAGTTATTTTTTTAATTTAAGTTACATTTAATGCATATTATCTGAAGTATTGTAACACTGATTGTCTCAGGGTGTGAGCCCCTAAAACTAGGAGTTATATAAACATTGAAATATTTTTATCTTCAATATATATTTTGCTCCTTGTTTCATGTAATCAATTAAAAAATAAAGGTGTTGATAAGTTAGCCAAAAATCATCCTCCTCCTTCTGAAAATGACCACAGGAGATCTAATGGAATGTTGTGAAGTTATACGTAAAACAGTAATTCAATTCATAGATGGAATAATTATCTTTCAATTATAACTTGTTACAAGTATGCCATATCTTGCATCTCTTATCAGTTTGTGTAAAAGAAATAAAAATGGTCAAGATCAAAAGATTTCTGGAACTACCTGTTTTCTGATAAACATACTTGTCTGGGAAAAATTGCAGATGGTTGAAGCCTTTCTTGTATTCAATATAAGAAGGAAAAGGAAAATAGTCAGAAACAGGAATTCATGCTCTATGCACCAGATGGTAAATGAGATAGTTCTGGTTCTGTGTCTGTAAAACTAGGTTTAACTGATCAAGTTGTTTTTTGAGGTCCAGTATGAAATAAAATTTATCCAACAATGAATGAGAGTTTTCAGTATTTAAAAAGAAGTAGAATCTATAGTTTAGAAAAAACTCAATATCCTAGTACTCTTTGCTCTAAATCTGATATTGGTCTGGGGAAGGATATATGCTGGACTTGAGTACAGGGTTGTACCTTGAAGAAAGTACAAAGGCACAGATAAGAACTAGGGGTCATCAAAAGGCCCCTAGGTTCCAAACAGGAAAGAATGGAATGTCTCTTTGTGAAAAGGGCAGCAAACCCTGGCACCAGGAGAGGCCAGCCTTGGCTGTCTCAGGAGCTCTGACCTCCGTGGTCAGACAGTGGCTGTGTCCCCCTGGAACCACAACGCGCAGTCCCACATGACACCTGCCAGACAAGAGCAGGGATTCCACAAGGGCTGTTGCTTGGGCAGGGCTGTCAAGGAGTATCTGTGTTGCATGTATGTAGTGAGTGAGGCTGGCTGGGAATCATCTCCTTCTTTGCTGAAAACTTTTACTCGTCTAAACCTTTAGACAAGTTAAGATGTGAACTGTCATGCCTCATATCATTCATTATTCTCTCCGCAGTAAAGGTTCAGAGGGGTAAACAGCAGTGACTGGAAGAATAAACTTTTGTAGACTACAAAAATGGAAAAAAAACATGCCAGGGTTAGGAAATTCTCAGAGCCCAAAGCTGCTGGAAATATGAAAAGAATCATAAATGCATCTTCTGTTAATTGTCTTCTGTAAGCACCTGCTCACAACCATTGTGAGCTTTAGGATATTATGTTATGTAGATGCTTGGTCTGGAGCCAAATATAGCCTTTCCTATATTTCTCAAATTGAAAAAATGTAGCTGCTTTTATGCAACACTGATTTTTGAACTACTAAGCACACTTAACTTGTTAATAAATTGTCCCTTAAATTAATTGTAAAATCTTTCAATATTTCTACCACAGAAAATTAAAATTTGGAAACTATGGTCATGCAGAAAGTGAAGTAGAATTACCTGAACACAGTATTCATTTTATATAAACCAGTGAATTTTGTAGACTATTACTGCATTATTGTGAATTATTATATTTTATTTATGTACAGTGGGTTTTGTACCACCTTACTTTGAACACCAGTGTTGACATGTGAAGGCAAATGACTAGATTTTGGCCTGAAGTTTGACTAACTGAATCTCTCATGAGAAATTTCTTGACTTGACATGAAAAAAACTGCTACATGGTACATAGCACAGCAAGAAGCTGAAAAAAGTTACAGATGTCTCCGTGAGGGATGGGTGGGTCTCAGAGATGGCTAAAGGGGATTTGTGCAAAATGGCCAACTGTTACCAACCAAAGAAGGGAGGCATTGATCATCTTTGAAAAACCATCAGTGACTCATCAACCACACAAGTGATACCATTTAAGGAACATATATGATCCAGGTAAAGGTCTTAGATTATATCAGTTCTGGGTATTTTTACTGTGTGGAGAGAAGGACAGAAAAAAAAAAAAAAAAGAAGTGTCAAGATTTATATAGGAAGAACCAGCATGGTGTGAAAGGGAATAAAAAAAGATGGTTTGGTATAAATAAGCCACTGGTCTGTCTGGACTGAGCCCTGCGCCTGATCACTGCTCCCTGTCCTGTCTTATGTGTGGGTATACTCTGATCTACAAGCAGAAGCAGACAGACATACACACAGACATAATTTCTACCAGATTCAGCTCTACCCAGTGATGTGAGCATCCATATAAGCGATCTGAAGGGGAAAAATACTGAACAGAAAAAATGTCTGCTGAAAATACTGATAGAGAAATTGCCTGCCAGCCAGGGAGCTGTGAGCCTGGGAACAGGAGCTAGGAAACAGAAACATCCCTGAAAAATGCAGCTGGCACCTTTGAAGAACAGTGGGTACCTAGAAACCACATACATCCTGAGACACCATTACATATAAATAGAATGGCAACTTATCATCTGAAAAGCTGGAAACAGACTGGAGAAACAAAAATCACTAAAAGAAAAGAAAACTTCATCAATCACTGGATGTTCACAGGTGAAAAATAGACATGAGGAACATCTATTGGCTTTTCAAAGTGCTGATACCCTAAACCCTCTTATTTCTCTATGATATAAAAAGGACTTAATTTTTATTGAAAATGTAGGCCTTTCTCTTAGAACTTCCTATGCCACATGCACTTTTCCTTTCCTAGGCAGCATGAATTTTCCACACAAACTTCCTGCAAAGTCTTGGACTCTCACTGGACACACCCGTCTGATTCCAGACCCTGTCATGTAGATCATCTTTGAAGTGGGACTCTGCCTGCAATTTTTCTGGTTCCTGCTCTGGGCCTCCTCCTGGGGTAGATTCAGTTTAATTTTGCACATCTGCAATTATCAAGGGAAAGGCAAGGATGTAAAGATCTCAATTTTATCCACATATAAAACATCCACATTTTCCTGAACTCAGTATTTTTTTGCCAGTTCAAGTGTCATTAGCACTTTTCTTAGCTGTATCCTCAATTATTTAAGGGCATTTCTGTTGCTTGCACCAACTTGTCAATGGCCAGTACTTAGGTTTGTAGATAGAGAAGCACCTTAGCTGAAAAGGGAAGTGCATGAACACTCCTGTTTCTTATAGCAATCAATATACTTGTGCATATGCTCATGGAAAATTGTATTTTGTACGCAGTATTAGGCCAGTAATTAATTATACATTGTATGCAATAATGAGGCAATAGATTTCTCCATTGTTGCATTGATTTTCACAGAAAAACAAATCGGCGAGTCTGCATATACGTACGGCTCACACCAAGTCATTAGCCTGGTGAGATTCTCTGCTCCTGAGATACAATTTGCCCTCTCAAAGAGGAAAAGTGCCATTCCAGCAGAGCAGGAAAAACAAAGAGGTGTTCATTATTGTAGGCGGAAAAAAAAAATCCCTCTTGAACCCTTTGTCCACATTTTGGATAATGTCATAAGCACCCTGAGCAAGCAAGGACTCCAATAATTCCAGGAATAAGATTAGACATAAAAAAGCCAAACAAAGCCCCCCACCCCACCCAAGCAGCCAAACAAAAAAAGAACAATGAAAAAAACAAAACCAAAAAAGCTCCCCCACACACCTGCAAATTTTATTGAAGGCAAGAGAAAAGAAGAAAAATACTCAACAATTTTTAACTACTTTCATATTCTTATTACCTCCTTCTACATGCCAAGTCAGTTGAAAAAGAGTATTGACAGCAAGAGAAACCCCAAAGAACAGCCCCTTATAGAAAGATCACATAAACAAAGTTTTTTTTTATAAAGATATAGTGCCCTGAAATATATTGGTAGGCTTGATAAGGAATAAATTTTTTTTCATCATAATTAAGAGCAGTGCAATACTAAAAATTATCTAAGTAATATAAAAACTCAGTTAATAATACCCTTAAAATTGCTTTCTCTTTCTGTAATATAATAGCTGTAATATATAGCTTTATAATGCTGAGTGAGAGGGTTTGGCTTTCATCAAGCAAAGACACACAGAGGTGCCAGTGCCTGGTGATCCCTGCGGGAAGGAGTGGTGGGACATGGTGGGTGCTCTCCCCTGGGCACAGGGGCAGGTGCTTCACTGCAGAATGAGTCTGGCTGGCTTTAGGAGGAGTTGAACCTTCTGTTCCCAAATAGCAAAAAATTCTCCACTTTGAAAAACCAAACTGAATATAGGCATAGCCTCTTCAGATCTTCAGATGAGATTCGTGCTCAGCAAATGGAGTAACCAAAACAGGGAAATGTGTGGGTAAACAGAAATTTATGATGAAGAAGTGCCAGGTAAGAACAGAATGTATCATGATAAACTTGTGTTTAGTAATAGCTAAAAAGCTTTTGAGTGACCCTGGACCATGTTTTTGATTGCATTCTGAGAACATTTGTACAAAAATAGTTGAAAATAATCTTTATTCTTACTGTAAAAACATACTCTTGTTCAAATCCCACAGCTGTATGAATTGTAAATATGTAATGAAGTTATATTATTATTGTTGTTTTGACAATCTATTCTTGCACAGACTAGACACTCATTTTACTTTTATGTGATTTCAATATGAATTTTTTAAATATAGAGTTATAAAATAATCATTAAATTTTCCAAGAGGAATAATTTTTTCCAGAATACATGTTTAATATTTCTGATGTTTTAATACTATGGAGGAAAAGAAGTAATCAGATTTTTTATTTTCTCTTTGGCACATGTTACATATTTTTGTTCAGTGAAAAAGAAGAATAGTAGAATGCAAGGGGACAAAACCAGGATCTGGCAAATATTTGCTTTCCAAAATGACAAAGGTCACTGAATTGTTAAACTAGTTTTTCTCACTTTAAAAAACAACAAAACCTCAATACGTTAGTATGTCAGGTTGCTTACATGGCACCTTGAATTGCAAAAATCCCTGTACATAAAATGCTGAGAACCAAAGCCTAAGACTTGGATTCTAGCAGAGTTTAAATGTTGGGCCACAACCAGTATCCAAAATTTCATTATGTCTGTATTAAATGATGCAAATTTATAAAACAGTCAGATTCAGTTCCTGAGCTGGACAAGTTTGATTTACATGGATTTGGTTAAACCATAAATCCTGAAGCAGAAGAGCATGACACTCTTAGAAGGTATGTTCATTTTTGGAAGGCTGTGAGTAGCAACCTAAGTAAAATGGAAAGGAAATTAATTTGTCATTAATTAAGCTTCAATGCAGACAAAAGCAATAATATAGAGACGATCTTTTATATTACTAGAATATTGTTATGCTAAAGTAATGGCAAAACAATGATGTAAATGCATAGAAGTACTCAAACTAATTATTACAGCCTGGCACTTCATTTCATCAGTAATTTATAAAACAAATATTGTTAATACTGTCAGATTCAAAGTATCTAAACACAGGAAAGTCTTATTAAAAGGGAAATCAAATCTGTTGTGATGACAAAAATTGTCAGAAATAGCACACTAAGCTTACCTATTTATCTAATTATTTTCCTTTTCTTTTCTTTTTCTTTCTTTCAAAGTCTATTCCTATGTTTAAAACACATTAAAGGCAAAGAACTTTTTAATTTTGCCATGAAACTTTTTTATTATAAAAGAGAAGATTGCTGTTTATTTTTATATCTTGTAATTTCCAACGTATTTCCTGATTATCACTATGAGTCCTTCCTTTTTCACCCATTTTGGTTTTTGTCTTGGAAATTTAGCTGTATTTTCCCCGAGGTTGCATACATTTTGCCTACATTTTAAATGTTTAAGCCAACATTTTAAATGTTAAGATCCTGATGTCTCACATTTTTTTTTTCAGTGTTATTGACCTATTTCTCTATCCAATTAGGAAGAGAAACTGGATATTTTATCTCATTTATATTTTTAATGCTCACGTAGTTTATTCTTATATACAACAGAAAAAGTAATAAGCACTCAATGGAATTATATTTTCAAAATAATTGTTTTGCTATATCATTAAATATAACATGTTCATTATTTTGGTGTGTGTTTTGCATTTTTTAAAGCAAGATGTATGAAATGAGAAAACATTTTGTTAATAAAACTTGCAAACACATAGCTCTTCATTATAAATAGCATATTTATTTTCTAAAACGTATGATGGAAAATGTTTTCTTCATTAAGCTATGCTAGAAGACAAGCAAACAAATCTTCCTCCTGAAATCCTGACTTTTAATCAAAGTACTACAAGATTTAGTTGACCTGTAATAGTGACCCCAACAGATAAAAACTAAGGGCAAGGTTTGTTTTTCATTTGCTTGGAATCAATAGTGCCCTATTAATGAAACTGGAATTATTAAATGTGAAATGGACATAGGCAGGACAAGATTAATGTCTATGAAATTTTAACTAATTGTTCTGGAAGACAATGGGCACACAAACATAAAAGTGGGAACGTTTTTAAAATGTAGTAAATCTGAAAATTTCCAGAATTTCTAATAATTCTCTCTAAGTGATGTTTTTGGGTTTATCTTTATTTGTGTCTATTCTGTTCCTAAGCCGTCCAAATTGCACCCACACTTTTTAATGGTTGCAATGAAACTTTTTCCAGGCAAAGATAGAGCTTCTTTACTCTGTTTAGGGTAATATAAGCAAGCTCAAGGCTCTCTTTAAAGTCCAATGAACTTCTGGAGCATAATTGCATAATTCACATTTCTTTAACAGAAATGTTTAAGAGAGACAGTTTGAATCTTCCTCTGGTGAGGTGTATCTCTCTTCATTAATTATGACTCTGATTAGATATCGAACTAGTAAGGGCTAAAATTAGACTGAATTAATTTAATGCTGTTCACAACCTGGCTTTATATACTGATCAATGAGAAAACTAATTTAAAAAATTAGAAGGTGTGGAGAGAAGTACTGAGGATGCAGAAGAAGTGTGAAAGGTAATCCAAATTTGGAAGCTTGGGGAGTAAAATGAATAAAGGGCTATAGAAATGCTGCATACAACTAAGTAGCTTGAAACGCTTGTTGCACTGACACTCAAGGTTAATTTTAAAAAATTATATTATTATCTCATAGTTTTTAAAAATTTATTACTATTTATTTCTTTTAAATTATTTCTTTGTAAAATGAGGGTGATAAAATTCCTCTATTCACAAAGTTTTAAAATAAATTCTGAAGCATATGCATACTGTCACAGTAACACCACATGTACAAGCAGGAGGAAATTTTCTTTCTGAAGCAGGATGTGAATAATATGCACTATATAAAGCATGGATGCAACACTGACAAAAAGCTTTAAAAGAGATTTTTTGATTGAGTAATAAATTCAATATTATTCTGTTTGTGTCAAAAACACGAACATGAAATTTGCATAGAACATCTGATTTCCATCTTTCTTAAATCATATACTTGTCCTTGCAACTTGTATGAAATTTTAACAAATATATCCTGTGTCAGTGTGAACACTAGTTTGCTCATGGTTTTGTCTGCACTTTATTTATTTCTATTCCATGACCCAATTTTTAATTAAATCCCCTTTTGTTTTAATTATTTCTGGAATTTCCTGAAAATGTGTTGAAGCTCTGTCAGAAAAACAGCATAAATAACAATGGTCCCACTTTCAGGAACAGATGGAGAAGCTGAGTTCTAAAAAGCAGATTCATCTGTACAGTTAATTATCCACCAGAAGAGAGGCATTCAATTTCTGTTACTCTATTGGCATGGTAAATAATAAAATGGGAAAAGCAGTTCATTAAAAGATATTAATTAGTGGCATATAATAATAAGAATACCTACACTATATAATGGATTTGAATAATATCATCCAAATGAAGACAGCATTATTGTAAATGTCCTCTAAATATTGGACAAATCCATACATATTTTTTAATATCCTTCTGTGCATACATACTGTGTGTATGATCCATGTGTGTATGTAGAAAAGATTAAAAGAATATCTCAAGTTGGAAGGGTATCTATAAAGATCATTGAGTCCAACTCCATGCTCCTCACAGGACTAGCTAAATCTAAACCATATTCATCTTGCCATCAAATCAGTTTCCCAGAACTCTTTCTGCAAGGCTCCTCTCCTCTATGTGCCTTGTGGACATAAAATGCAGTAATGAACACAGGACTTAAGACAGTTTCTGAATCAGCCTAAATATTTTCCTTTGAAAACAGTGTTGAATGTCATATTGATTAACTGAGCTCCTAAGGGGTGCACTTCATGTAGATGGGGCCAAAGAACTAAAGGATATAAATAATTCTGAAGGTGAAAGAAACTGGCATTTATCTCACTCAACTGTAAGCATTGCTGCTAGATGGTCCAGTCTACTTTTACAACATAAGGACAGAAACATACAAAATTTGGCTTGACTCACAAGCCCTTTTTGAAAGCATACTTCTGAATGAGATAATTTACATGTATTTGCATGTACTTCTCTCTACTGGTTATGAACAGTGTCTAGTCTGACAGTTCCTGTATAGAGGTCTACATCTTAAGTGGGTTTGTGTTATGTAAGGATAAAAGTGGAGCACTGTGGAATCAATTTGTGATGTTATTTCGCTGCATTAACTAAACAGTTTAGTGAAATGAACAGACGAGCACCTCATGAAGTCCAACAAAGGAGAATGCAGAGTCCCTAACATAAGAAAGAAGAAATCTGTGTGCCAACTGGAAACTGCTTTTTCAATTAACTAGAAAGTAACCCTGCAGGATGTGGAATTGACGGTGAACCAAAATTTTATCACAAGGCAGAATGTGTGCCCTTGTGGTAACAAAAGTCAAGAGCCTCTGGGTAAGACCATCAGCAGCAGATTGTGAGAAGTGAATTTTACTCTCTACTCAGCAATGATGAGGCTACACCTGGGCTACTGTGATGCTGGTACTACGGAAGAAGTCCTGGGAAGGGCCAGAGGGGCCAACCCCAAAACTTTGGGGCTGGGACGTAGTTTCTGATAAACACTGGAACTGCAAAACTGCTACTGATATTTCAGATCTTCCCAAGGATGCTGAAACCACATGCAAACCAGAGCAGTTCATATCCTGAGTCTCTATTACAGTTTATTCATATCTATAAGTCATACTTCTTTTATCTGAATAGCACACTAGTAGAGCTGTTCATTAATGCAAAATGTAATTGGATTAATAAAAGATGAACTCCAGTATCTGTTTCACTGAAATATATATTTTAAAGGCAATTATTTCAAAAGGTTTTTTATTTAAAAAGCTGATTTTCTGAAAACACAGTTATTAATTTCTTAGTTTTTAAAACTAATATTTAAACACAAATTTATCTGGCTGAGAAAGGAAACAGATTTATTGAAGTTCTAAAACAAATGGCAGCGTGGTTTTAGTTTTTCTGAGATGTCACAATCTTTATCAATTAACAGAACCCCTCAGATTTTATTTTCTTTTATTTTTCTGCCCCATTAGCAAATATGTAGAGTCTGAATTACTCAAAGTCCAAAGTCAAACAAAATACAGAAAAATAATCTCAGACAGTTTCTTAGCCTTCCCTCCAGAAGGCTTCTTAGCCTTCTGCACACTTTAATTTAAAAGCCAATGAGTTACTCTAAGGTATAACCATAAGTCAGCCTGAAGGAAATCTTATAGCTGTGTAGATGATGGAATGAAACTGTAACGCACAGATGGCTTCACTGTTACAAAAGTAATCAGCCCCTCAAGTCAACTATGGAAAAAACTCACATTTTCCAGACATATATTAATATACTCAAGTTTTTCTATGTGCATTAAAAAATGTGCAGTGAATTTAAATTAGCCCAGTGAAATATGTGTCACAATCATTAATATATACACTTCTAGGGTCAAAAAGCTGACTTCTCTTGAAAAGAATGGATTAAATCCCAGATATGATGATAGCCTATTTCTTGTTCAAAGAAGAGAATGAAGATAGAATATTTGAAAAACTGAACTTCACGGCAATATTTCATAATATCTGATAACTGGAAAGAAAGAATAATATATATCATCATGTATATTATTAAGGCAGTAATTAGTTTGCATCTTGTTGAACACATTTTTAATTGTAAAAGCTAGTCTCAATACTCACAAGTCCACTACTCTTGGTAATGGGGAATGAGAAAGAAATACTAGTGAAGTGCAGTTCCAACCTTTAAAATAACCTTGAATAGATTGATTTTAAGCATTAACTTACTTACTCGAACATACAGGATTACTACTAAAAAAAAAAAATTTAATCGGATTTTGTGACTTAAGATACATTTCTCTTCAAAAAGAAAAAGTTTGTAGGCCTGAATAATTAATTGCTCTTGTTTGTATTAAAAGTTACTAAAGCCATACAACATTTTGTATTTGAAGTAAAAAACACATGGAATGTGCAATGGATTGAATCTATGGACTGAATGAATATTTTAATGTTAGGTATGTTAATCTTCCATAGCCATGGCATCATAGAATCATAGACTGGTTTAGACTGGAATGGACCCTTAAATATCATCTGGTCCAGCCCTCTTTCCATGCAAAGTGATGCCATCTACTAGATCAGGTTGTTCAGAGCCACATGCAGCCTGACTTGAACACTTTTAAGGACTGGGCATCCGTGGTATGCTTGGGATGCCTCTTCCAGTGTCTCACTATGCTCACAGTAGTTTCTTCCTTATGTCCAATTTAAACCTACTCTTTTTGAGTTTAAAACCTTTCCCCCTTGTCCTGTCACTACAGCTCCTGGTAAAAAGTCCCTCTCCACCTTTCTTACATGCTGCAGTCTCCAAGGAGATATCGAACAGTGCAAACCCTTGACACACACCGCTCATGACTGGTTTCTACTTGGACATTTACTGTAACTATTTGGGAAGGGCCATTCAGGCAACTCTTTATCCATTCAATAGTCCATCCATCAAAACCTGTATCTCCAATTTAGGGAGAAGAATGTTGATAATACTGGTAACAGGAAAATAATTTTCTATCTTGCACACCCCATGATGGACTAAAGTTCTTATTATGGGTTAATATGCTTTAGAAAAGTTCAGTAAAATTAGGAGTCTTGCACAGTTTATGCTTTCTTACCCTGATCATGTTTATTTGGGCCATGCCTTAGAACATGCTAACAGTGCAAAATTTCTTCTCTGAAGTACTTTTCAAACAAAAATTAACAGAAAAACTTTTTCCCCAAATGCAGCGTAAGCAGTTAATTGTAAAGACAAAGACAGGCAATGAAACAATACAATAAGGTGTAATAGAGGAGAAGAGGGGATATTGCAAAAGAAGAATAGGATGTTTCTATAATGAGAGGGATTCCATTCACGGCATGTGAAGAGTTTTTTCCCATTGGCATATAATGAAAGAACCAGTAAGCAAATTACTATTTACAAATAATATATAAATGCAAATCTATTTTGGCATTTGTAACTGCTTGCCATTGTGGGAAATTTGGGGGAATTCACAATTTTTTGATTTGTTCTACTAGGTTTCTCTTTTGAAAGTTATGATAAAAATCATGGTGGGTAATAGGTCTTTTACCCTCTAGTCATTTTTAAATATTCCTAGGTAAATCTCCTTGGAAGATCTGAATATATCCAATTATTTCTCAGTCAGGTGCACATAATACACAAGGGGTTAGCCAGAATTTTACTTGTAAAAGGACATTTATGGCTATTACTAGTTTGACTCAAAAGGGTTTACTAGCAAATCTACCATTTAGAACTTAAAATTCTGGTAGTTTTAGAACCTTAAAATGTGACAATATGTAACAGAAATCCTAGACAAAAGTCTTCCATTGAGAATTACCTTATCTGTTTACTCAAACTTGTGGTTCTGCCCAGGCACATTTGTATGCATTATATCTGAGAATTAAGCCTTTAATTAACATTGGTAATATTAATTTTAAGTAAATAGATATGGCATCAGTCTTTAAATACTGTTTTTTTACTAACTTTGTTAATATCTAATTTACTTGCTCGAATTATCTTGCTAAACACTCATATAATGCTTTAGTACACTCTCCATTACAGTCTATTAATAGCAGTTCAATTACTTTTCTATTGCTTGTGTAATTTAGAAGAACTAAATAGCAACAACACTTACCTTTTATCTTTTTACAGCCTGTTAATGTTCTTAAAATATTTAAATGCAAAAATGAATTGTCTTATTTGTGGTGTAATCTGTTTCTGAAATACTCATTAATAGGAGCTAAATAGAAAAAGCAACAGTCTTACAAATAAACCAACAAAAAATAAGAACATAACATATAATAAATAACAACAACAAAAAGATGAAAAAAATGATATCTCAGTGTTCAGTTCAAGTTATTTGATAATATGTTTTTTCATCTCTATCAAAACATTTTTAATCAGAAAAACAAGTAATGAAATATATAATACATATTCAAATAAAATAATGACTTGCACCAGAATTTTCATGCATGCAATACTCTCTTATGCTAGATTAAATCTCAAGACCAGAAACTTTGCTGTGGAAAGTATTTCTCACTTTCCCTTTTCAATAAGAGGAAAATGATCTGCAAGAGAAATCCATTTTGGCACAAATACTCAAAAATATAGTTTCTCTGGTGATTCAGAGTTGAAGTCCACGATAACCTGAGACCTATTACAGTCCAACCACTAAAACACTGAAATCTACTCATGTGGCACAAAGCAAGCAGCCTCTGGCACACATCAAAAAATAGCAAAATGTGCATATTTGTTGCAGAGCCATTCAGACACCTGAGCTTGTCCAGAGCATGTATTCCCTCTGCACTTGCTTTTAGAAATTTTAATTTTCTGGATATCAGTCAGTAGCCTCAAGCAGATGTAGACAAAGATAAAACAACTTCTGGGCTTTTCTTTTCTTGCCATGAACCATTTCTCAACTGATTTGTGAATGAAAATTCCATTGCTATCCAAGCAAAGTGAGCCTCATGCTTACAAACAAAATTATATTGTTTCCATCACTGTGTTATCAGTCATAGACATAAAGCTTGTAATATAAAGGTATCTATAGCTATAAGACACTACTCAAACTGCAGTAACACTAAGAAAAGAACACTATATTCACATCTAATCCCTTGACAGTGCAGCATTCACAACAATCCCTGCATTCACCCTCTGCAACACAATTTCTGTTTCTGTATTAGAACAGAGCTGTATTTCAAGTAGTTGTGTTGTGCAAATCTGATTTTTTAAAAATTGATTATTATTTTCTTAGGTTTTTTTAAAAGGAAAAAGAACATTCGATGAGGGAGGTTGGGTTTTAATCATCAGCTAAAAGCTATCATAAGCACATTTGATCCAGACTTTTTCCTCTTGTACATTTGTTTTGCTGCTTTCGATTTTTTTCATGTTTGACTGCAATTATATCAAACATCTTAAGAGGGAAAAGGCTGTCCTGATATACTATTCCATCATAAAGGCTAGCCTGTGGAATGGCTGCAAGACCCTTAAAATGTGTTAAGTACTCATTTGCAGTGTCTAGCAGTATTGCTGAGAAGAGAAAGGATGGTACAGTAACTAAAAGACACCTCTAACAAAGGCCTCAGGGCTCGCTGTGATAGATATAACTAAATAGCAAATGTACACATTAATGTTTTGGTTTGGTTAGGTTTTTTTTGGTTGGGGTTTTGTGTTTGTTTCATTTTTGGTTTTTGTTTGCTTTTCCTCTCTGGATCCTTTATCTGAACAAAATCTTTACTAGGATATAGAGAGGATTGTCTGAACACTGATGAGGTGTCTTATTGTACAGCAGATTCACCAATCCACTCTTAGAGGAACTTCAAAGTTGGGGGCAATGGTTAAGGTAATGAAATTATACGTATTTATATATTTATTTTAAGGTATTTTAACTACCATTCCCAGGCTGAATTATTTCCTTTTATTTGTGTCCAGTGCAAGTCTGTTTATCCTCATGCTAAAGCTCTGCCACAGAGAAAACTGGCTTAAAAATATTCAAAGAAACCCTGTATCACCTGAGCTGGAGAGAATCAGATTAGGAATGGAGAGTTTCAGTTTATTATCCCTGAAAAAATTGTATGCACATACAAACATACACACGGACACTTGCTATGAATTTTTGCATGAATAACACAATATACTTCTATAAATCACACCAGGGACTGTGTACTACATGAAATTTTAGATTTGTATTTGTTTCCTATAATGATCCCAAACAGATTGAACGAAAAGTGGAATATAAAATAATTTATTCAGCTAAAACATATGGCAACTGATTTTCAAACTTAACTTTGATCCACCTAGTCAAGCATTGCAGAGCTTCTGTTAAGCATGATCCAGAAACTGAGCTTTGTGGCTTGTGTGCATACTGATTTATAGGGAAGGAAAGAATCATCACTGTATATATGGACTATTTCACATATTCAGTTTTCAGGTGAGTTGTTTGCATGAGAAAAATTAGAGCTCTATTGTTGCACTCTTTATCCACCTGCAAACAATGGAATCGGTGTACTTTATACAAAAATGACATACTTTAAGAAAGCAAAAACATAGGGTGAGCAGCCACCAATATCATGGAAAGCAGGTGACTAGATGTCAGTCTTATGACTCTCTCTCTCTCTCTCTCTCTGGTCTTTAAGAAATTGCATATATAGAGGACCTAAAGTTTAATAACAAATTTGCTTACTGGGACATAGCTGATGTTGCACAAGAATTCTTTCCTAACAGAGTAATAAAGATTCCACCAAAACCATGATAGCAAATTGCAATACAGTACCTGAAAGGAGGTTGTAGGGAGATGGGGGTGGGTCGCATTTCCCAAATAACAAGCAATAGGACAAGAAAAAATGGTCGTGAGTTTTATGGTTTAGATTTTTAAGTTTGGATTAGACATTTGGAAAAAGATCTCTGAAAGGGTTGTCAAGCCTTGGAAGAGGCTACCCATGGAATGCTTGAGTCACCAACCCTAGGGGGGTGTAAAAGATGGCAGACATGGCACTGAGGGACACTGTTTGATGGTGGGCTTGGCAGAGCTGGGTTTACACTTGGACTTGATGATCTTAAGGTCTTTTCCAGCCTAAACATTTCTATGACTCTATGACACTGGGTGTCCCAAGTCACCA
The DNA here is from genome assembly GCA_013396995.1 of Dicaeum eximium. NCBI lineage: Eukaryota > Metazoa > Chordata > Aves > Passeriformes > Dicaeidae > Dicaeum > Dicaeum eximium. The sequence continues at coordinate 176,070 of VWZP01000483.1, forward strand.
TGAAGGAGGATGTGGGCTGAAGCCAACTCAAGTCTGTTGCCCTGTGTGAAAATATTTTCTTGATTGTGTAATATTTTTGTGTAATTGTGTATTATCTGTTGAGTTTAGCCACATATTCACACCCCTTTTGGGTGTGTGCTGACTTTGGAATACATAATTTTACCACCTCTACATTATTCTTCTGTGTTATAGCCCATTAATCCACTGACAAAATTCTCTGAAGGCATATTCCAAACAGAAAGTAGCTAAATGTTTTATTCTATCCCATATAGATCTATTTGCACTCAAAAATGCTATTATTTAATTGTCTTAACTTTCTCATCCTTTAAGGTCTTTTGAAATGGTTACAGGAATGGCTACAAGTAATTTTAGTACTTGTCTCCAAACATAATTTCCACTTTCTTTGTATGGAATGTTTACATTTAGAAATATTTCATATTTAGCCTTTTCTGTTAAAAATAAACTTAAGAGTAAGAGAATAACACATATTTTAAACATTTTGAGCAAGTTGCAGTTTCTTATTATACAGGTTTTTGACACTTAATTCAATAAACTTCAATAAGCAGCAAGCATTATTTTTCAAGGAAAAAAAGACATGCCTTAATGAAAAAAAAAAATTACAGCAACAGATTTGGTGTTAGTAGTTTGCAGGGATAGTAAAACAAAAAAATTGAAATCACAAATTCATATTTTTTGAAGAACAAATAGCTCAGTCTAATAATTCACATAAAATTAATGAAGCATTATAATTTCTTCTCTAGCACTAGTCATAATACCTAGTATAAACATTCTAAGCTGTTATCCTTCCTTGGGAAACTACAGTCATTATCTGGGACTAAAGAAAATCTGATAAAAGAGTAATTCACAGTTTTGAGATATCACTGGAATTAGATTCAGCACAGAAATTAGTGTTATTATGGGGCAAAAAAAAGCAAGTAAATCCAAAGAAAGGTAAAATACAATGGTTGAGTTTAAGCTTTAAGTACTTATATCTTTTAAAAACCAAATAAAAACAACAATAAAACATTTTAAGAGCGGAAAGACTATTCAGTGGCAACCGCTATGAACTGTTGTCTTTCTGTTATTTTTTTCTCTATGAGAAGTAATGCATTGTAAAGTGGGTATTTATTCTGAAGAATAATCTCTGATTAGAGTTTTAAAATCAGTTGTGTAGTCTACATTAATTAATTATTTTATTTTTATTTTTCAAAATACCTTTTACAGAGCTCATTGACTCTCTGAGCTGAATTTTAAAAGTGTTAATGTAAGAAATAACATTTTTGAGAATTACAGTAGAATAATAATCCTGAAGATGTGATCAAGAATGCAAATTAAAATGTAAGAATCTAAAAGTGGAAAATTCGGTCTGTCAGTTCCCAAATACTTTAATGCTGCAGTTTCAAACACACAAAAGATATATGGATCTTTTCCTGAACAGCCTGAAAGACCTCTAACTGGAAATCTCAAAAGGTAAAAAAACTTTTCTATTGTTACAATTAAATTCTAGAGAAAAAATTTTCATGTCACTAAGTCTAAAATCATTAAAGATATTTTTTTTTCCTGAAATTTTGTAACAAAAAAATCTATTCTGTGGAAAATGTAAAAAAAAAAAAAAAAGAAAAAAAAAAATCAGAATTTACTTTTCTTGGCTTTATATAGGTTTCTCATATAACATACTCATAACATAAGTGCTAAAATAGCAACACTACTCCCTGGAATGATGAAAATAATAATAAATTTAATATTTGCCATCTGGGGTTAGATTTTATATTAATAGGTCCGTTATGAAAAATGAGCTTTTGACCATGATAATAATGAGGAAACCGGTCTTTTCAGATATTAACTTTTCAACTCATCACAAAGAACAAACAATGCATTAAATCAGTGGGAGGTTATTTTGTGCAGTTGGTAGAGTAGGTCCCAAAACATAGATGTACAGGTATGTTAGCAAGCAAGAAACTGAGAAAAAACTGATTTTGTAATAAAGAGTATGTTACAGACTCAGTTTGCATTTAACCCAGCTCAGTAATGATGTAAGCATTGATGGGGGAAATTTGAAGACCACCACAAATAGGAAAAAAATGTTTAGTGGGGGTCAACTGGCTGCAGCAGATGTGATAAGCTCCTCACAATATTAGGTGTACATGTCAAAAGTTTTGAGGGGCAGGAGGGGTGACCTCTGTGAGAAGAGGCCAGGAGTTTCCTAGAGCAGGACACAAATGTTTCTGGTTCAGCAACAGACCTACCACTGTCCAAAGTCAACTCAAACAGTCCCTGTGAAAAATATAGTTAAGGGTAAAAATGCTGAGGAGCTGTGGTAAAAAAGTCTGAGAAACTCCCACAGACGTTGGGGGCAGGGAAGAAGGAGGAGGAAAAGGAGGTGCTCCTGACACCTGAGCAGAGATTCCCAGGTAGAGACCATAGCGAAGCATGTCATATGGAGAGCACCATGACAGAGCAGATATGAGTGCTGCAGCCCATATGGAACAAGTGGATATGCCCTGAAGGCAGCTGCAGCCCATGGAGAACTCCTGCTGGAGGAAGTGTATCCTGAATTACTACAGCAATGGGAACAGCCCATATCAAAGGGAAAAAATGTGAGAAGTAAGGAATAACAGAGAGCAGCTGTTATGAACTGACCCTAGATCCCCATTTCCCCACCCCTGTGCACTGCTTGAGAAGGGTGGAAGGAAGTAGAGGCATTTGAAAATGAAGGAGTGAAACACAGCCTGGGAAAACAGGGGAGCAGCATAACCTCAGTAATCAGGGAGGTGAGTAAGATCTAACCAAATTAGGATAAACAAGTTTAATAAACACGTTTATTTTCTGTAGACATGGTTAATCTTTCCTGTATTTCTTGACAGATAAGTAATGTTTTAAAGCAACATGGTGAGAGGGAATAGCTGTTTGCCATCATTGTAGAAATTTCTTTCTCTACCAGCAGTAAGTGTACCAGAGGAATTCCCTCCATTGACTTGCCCAACTGCTAAGTGGCAGTGACATTCCACTGGTGTTTAGCAGAATATAAGGCAGCATTAATTGATCTAATTTTAGGCATTATGTCCCATTGAAGGCATGATATACCACTGTAAAAGAAGCACTATACCTTCAACAAGAGGTGGCAGAAGACACACTTCTCCAGGTTGTGTCATCCTGGAAGCAAGAGGACACAATTGTTCACACAAGTTATGCATGAAGCCATCCTTGGAAAAAGACTCTTTTTCTCTGTTTCTACAGCAAAATCAGAACTCACATGAATCTTCCATTAAAAAATGCTGATTCATTCAACTTAAGCCTTTTTGCAGGAAAGAAACAAGTATACAATTTTTTCCTATTTAAGAGGTTTTGAAAACCTTAAAACTAAAAATATTTTGAAGTATGTGAAGAAGAGCAATATTTTTTCTTTTCTCAGAATGAGCTTTCAACTTTCAACTGACTAGTAGTTAACCAGATGTAACTTTGTTTATTGAGGATTACAGTAATTATTTACAAGGGAAATATTGAAAATAGTTAAGGACAGAACATATAAAAGTAAGAGATTTGTACTTGCACTTCCCCTACCCCTCATGCAAATGTTGAAGGTCTCCCATTAGCTCCTCCAGGCTGAGCAAACCAAGTAAGGTAAAGTTGCGCAGTTGAACCATGTCAGAGCACACCCAAAGCACAGGTTACTAAAGCCCAAGGAGGGGCTGGAAATGTAGTACAAAGGGAACTACAGAAGAAAATACTTATGGGGAATTGGAGTCTCTAGGTCCACTTGGGGCCTACAATTAGAGAATTTCAGGCTAGGAGGCTTTAAAGAGTCTGATTCGGCTTCAGCTGCAGTTTCATCTGTTTGTTTTGCACTCAAATAATCTTGACAGTTAGTTTTTCTGTTAGTGTCTAACTACAGTTCTTTTTCTGTTTCTTAATTTCTTTTTCAAGTGCCTGACAAAGAATTTGAATACCAAATCACTAAAAAAGTAAATGTTTCATCATTTATGGGTTGTCATGTTGCATGAGCAATCAGGCTTCATTCTTAGATTTAATGAATTATAAATTTGCTGCCAGGAAAAAAGTAATCACCCATGAAATGAAGGTATTTTCAATTGCTCATGAAATACATATACAGAGGATACATAAGACATCATTTTAATATTTTAGCAGCATGTATCATGTCATTGGTCAGTTCTGCCCAGAGTGCATTGGTGGTCCAAGCATCTAAGTGAAAAGGTGGGACCACCCATTTTCATTTTGTCTGGGTTTGATGGGTAAAGGAGAAAATTACAAGAGATATTTAAAACGGAAGCTTTCATGGTATAAAAATGTCAGTGTTGCACACATAATTTTCTTTAAAAGCAAAACCTTTTCTTCAAAATTATCTAGGGTTTTTTTTAAGCAGCTTTTTAGAATGATGACTATCAGACTTTTGTCTAATTATGTTTATATGCTTAATTTAGCTGCTGCCAAGAAATTATAAGACACAAATTTTGAACTAACTTCAAACAGCCAAGACCTCAGTAGTTTCAGGTGTAAGGGTTACCACACGGAATCAGAGCCGACCTTTATCATGTTCAGTATTATATTTTATGAATTGTAGTACCAGTCTATGTAATTTCTTGTCATAAGGAAGCCATTCATTACCTTTATCATACCAACTTAAGTGGCTTTTATCTGTCATGAAATCATGTAGAAAAAAAATGTCAGTACTGCTTCTATTTGCTCTGAGATCCTAAACACCTAAGCACTGTGTTTTAGATTTTTTAGCTTATGTCCATGTTCTGCTGCAATATTTGGAAAATGGTTTGCTTCTGTCCTTTATGCTGCCACATATTTTTCAGTGTGCTGAAGGGTTTATATAAAAGCTTTTACTGAAACTCATGTAACACCTGCTGTGTAAATTCCTTTGCTCCCCATCACTGTCTTCAAAACTGCTTTTTTATTTTTTTGTGTTTGTTGGTTTTTTCCCCACAGCATTGAATGGGACTTTGCAGCATCATGAGAATAACTGCTTTTGTGTCTCTAGTACTTGAAGCCAGGTAGTATTTGGCATTTATGACATATAAAATGGATTATTTAATAGGCTTCCTGTATCATGTTCCCACATTGTTTTCTCAGGGTGGGAAAAAAAAGAAAGCCACCAGATATTTTTCTTTTTACAGTCAGATGTAGTTTGTGCTCTTACAAAAATTTTCTGTCGCCAGACTAGCAGATTTGTCTCCCCTGCTCCAAAAATATATTTTTCTGTCAGCAAACACATCTTACTTGCTTTTTTACCCTCTGTAATTATTTACTCAAAATTGAAATCATCAATAACTTATAAAAACCTGGTACTTGCAGTTGTATATGAGGAGTTGAAAAGGGTGTACATTCATGTAAAACTTACCATTTGCCATACAAATACATTAAAAAATGTTGATTTGGAGAAGCAGAAAAGTAAATACAAAATACGCACAGTAAAATTAATACAAATTTAATATTCAAGTATGAATGTAAGTCTATGTATATTTTGCATACAATATATGTAAAATACTGTGATGTTAAATATGGGCGCATTAATATGGTAGCATATTCCAATCTGTGTATCAAATACAAATTTTAAAAATCTTATCACAAATAGATTTTTGTTTATAAAGGTAAAAGAAGAAGAAATTCACATTCTGCCTTTTTTCACAAAATAGCCAGCCTCTTTGAGATCTGTTTCACATCTGTTTTGTGTTTCTGACATCTGGGAAGCTCACCCTCTGCAAATGTGGGAAGAGAAGGCATTTTCTGTTCTCATCCCACACAACCTAGTACAAATGGTCCATCCTGAACTGAGGGAGAAAGAGGAAGTATAGGTAATCATCTCCTCACTACTAGATAGTGACACAGAACCAGGAAATCAGGCACAGTAAGTTTCACCTCAAAAGGTATAATAATTCCTCAAACCAGTGTAAAAGTTTTTTCTTTTTTTTTCTTTTTTTTAATATTAGGCTCTTTTCTAAACCTACCTAACCCCTACAGTGAAGCACAGTACAGGAGTAAATTTGCCAGAAACAAAATATTGGTAAAAAGTGAAGTTGAGAAGAGAACCAGGATACTAGTCTGATTTCAAACAGAAAAAACCCAACCAACCAGAAAAATATAAAACCAAATCCAAAAAATACTCAGTTTTGGCTAAAGAAACACTCATGTATTGAAGAAATTCCACTCCATCCTTTGTCTACTCCGACCAGCCTCATGACAAAGCCATTTAAAGCACAGAAAGCTTTGTTCCATGAGCAAGTGAACATATGCAAAGGAACATCACCAGCCTTCCGTACATGGCAAATAGCTATTACCACATGCTGAAAGTAACAGCAGCATGCACGTTGCTAGAAGCAGTCCTATAAAAGAGTTCAAACACTGTTTCAGACATCATCTCACATGCTTTTATGTTTATTAGCAGCTGGTGTATGGTAGCAATATGCCCCATGTTTTCTAGAGAGAACTAATAATTTCCAAGTGAACTTTCAGAAATATGGGAGTGATTTTGAAGATTAATATTTATTTTCAACACTAATGCCTTTAAGTAAAATCCAGAAACAGATCCAGTATAACTTAGCTAGAAGACCTTGCCTAAGGACATTCAGCTATGTGATTGTTTTCAACTTTTATCTGGATTTGTAATGCACTTCTACTTGGATGTCATTGATTAAAAATTGTAAGTTTTCCTAGTTGTATCATCCAAATAAAGGCTCAAGTTCCCTCCTATGGCAGTTTCTTTGGTCAATAGCTTTCTATAATTTTTTATATTTTTAAAATAATTTTAATAGATACTGATAGTTTTTGATAGTTCTGTTTCAAAATTGATCTACTTTTGTCTCTATACCTTCAGTCTAGTGGATTAGTGTATCAAAAGACTCTTGGACATGTTTTCCTTGGTTTTTTTCTCCCCTTAGCTTGTGTCCTGGTCTAACCTGGGGTAGAGATGTTTTGTTCTCAGTAGCTGTTTCAGGGCTGTGTTTTGGATTTGGAATGAGAATGGTGCTGATAACATATTGATGTCTTGGGTTTTGCTAAGCCAGGTTTCTCCTAAGGCAAGGACTCTTTGTCATTCCCTGCCTCATGCTGTGCCAGTGAGGAGCTACGCAAAAGAAACTGGGAGGGAGCATAGCTGGGACAGGTCATCCAAAGGGATATTTCACACCACAAAAAATCATGCCATCAATAAACCATGGCATATAAACTGGGGGGAGTTACCTGGAAGAGGAACTGATCTGGATTCAGGAAGGAGTGTCTGGAGTCAGTCAGCGAGTAGCAGGCAATTGCATTGTGCATCACTTGCTTCTTTCCATTTTATAGTCATTATTATTATGATCCTCATTTACCATTATTACTATATTGTATTTCATTTTCAGTTTTCAATTATTAAACAGTTCTTACCTCAACATGCAAGTTTAATTCTGATTCTCCTCTTGATTCCACTGGGGGTGGGGAGGAGAGGTTGCTGAGCAAGTGGCTTTGTGGTGTTTAATTTTCAGCTGGGCTTAAAGCCATGACATGATATCCCATTAATTCTAAGGACATTTGTTTCAGGAATATGAGTAGATAGGAAATATGACTAAACATAGCTCAAACACACTTGAATGGATTAGCAGTATTGTATAAAGGAATATATATCACAAAGGACTTCAAATAATGGTAATGTCACTGGCAAACTAGAAGTGAGGCTTCATCTCTCTCAAGTACATATTTTCTATTTTTTTAAAGTAGTTGGTCCATGTTAGATGTTTGGATATTTGTATATAAACAAATGAGATAAGCCTGTAGAGAGTTAGGAACACTTTTGGGCCTGTGTTTTAGTCTGTGGACTCATGTTCATTTAATAACTCCCACCAATTATTTTTATGAGTTCACAAAAGAATGACAGACCAGTTCCTTAACAACTGTAAATAGCCTAGTTACCTCATATAAGTTTCAAAAGAATGTTTCATTCTCTTTAAATGCTCTGTCTTTTAACATCAACATTTGACGTAATCTCTAATTTGTTCCTTACGTTGTGTGTAGATAACTGACTTTTTCTTTACAGAAATTATAAGCAGAAATTTTAAAATATAATGAAGAAGTGAAAAGACTACTTTTTAATATACATAACAGATCAAATATTTGAGTCCTCTCCCTGTATCTTGCATGTTTCCTCTCACACATCATTGTTAATAGCTTAGGTTATTGATTTAGGATTTTTTTCTTTTTCTTTGTTTTCAGACTGATACTTAATTTTCCCAACAAACTACAAAATCTTGTCATCCCATAAAATAAATTCTTATTAATACATTTTTTAAATTTATTATATGGTATGATTCTATCAATAAAGTAACCTGACATAGTCTACTTCTTTCATAATTTTACTGCCACATCTTACCAAAAATCTGAAGTGTGGTCAGCTAAAAGCACTTGGCTGCACAAATCTCTATTGCTTTTCTAGGAGATATTAGATGCAGTTATTTACACATTCATCTGCTCTAAATGTGGTGACATCAGTGGAAATATCTTGTGTGTCCATATGTGTTCATGATGTGTTACCAAACCAAATGATACTAATGGATTTGACTGGGTCAGCCACAGAACATCGCAGCCTGTCTGCACTTTAAAACCCTTCAAAACACAGCAGGCACTTCACCTGGACATGGTCTGTTCAGCAGGGCAGATTACAGTGTGACTATCAGCATATTTGACCATGAAGGAGATCCTTAAAGGTAACACAAGACAAGTTTACACTCAGGCAAAGGTTGAAATGGGCTTCAACTGCTCTTGCAGTCACATGCACCTATTAATCCGTACAGTACATTTTTTGTTTGTTCCCCTGTTTTACCCTCTGAGCTTAATATGGAATCAGATAGTTATTTTCTACTACTTGACTGTATAAGGAAAAATACTTATTGTATGGAGCATTCAGACAATCCTATGTGTCAAGCTTTCTTTAATTCCTGTTTAATTCAATTTATGCATTATACATTTTTTCTCTTTAACTTATAGTTAAACAAGCAAAAGCAGGAAAACAATTTTTTTTTTAAATTATGCTAAATGAGTTTTAGCTTTTCTTCAAAGAAAATAATGCAGCAGCGCTGTGCTGCTATTTCAGACTTTTCAGTTCTCATCTGGCCATGTGTAGATACTCTCTCTGGTGGCATTTACACCCCAATATATCTCAATCCACACCCCTAAATGATGAGCTTTAAGAAAGCATGATAGCTTTCTCCCTGCAATGTAGGCATTTGTAACAGATGAGAAGAATTTCTCCCTAGATATGCCTATTTCCTCTCCCTTGAGAATAATAGGAGTCTATAATTCTTTCAAATATAGGTATCTAAGTGTGACGAATTCCAGAAAAAAATCAGAATTTTACATCCCTTTTGTGCATGGGTATGAAATAACAAAACTCCCTATAATAAAAAAACAGCCAAGATACTGCTTTTTACTTATTGAGTTACTTGTGTTTGTGCTGTAATTCACTAAATAAAGAAAATAGTTACATGATGTATTATTTCAAAACTAAAACATGTACAAGTAAAGATAACAACTATGAAATAAGAGTCTATTTAAGCAGAATAGTTGACATGGAGCTGTATGTAAAACATTTCTGACATTAATTGTACCCAGTAACAACCTTCAAGATCAAGCAGACATTGATATTCACAGAGCACATTCACTGCCGCCACAGAGCTTGCACAGAAGCTCATTTAGTAACAGAAATAGAAATGGAAAATAATGACCTGCCTGAATTAACAAGGGAATGGCTGTGGAATAATTTTCTTTTATACATCAACATATTGACACTGATATTTAAACAGGATGATCCATCTCACTCTCTAAAATGCCCTACTGATTTTAGTAAAGTTATGAGGAAACAATTACTATTTTTTTTTTCTTTTGAGGAATTCAGATGGCAAGACAGCAGTATCCCATGTGATAAGGTAGCCAGTGCACATTTCTTTCTTTCAGAAGAGAAAGAAAATATACATGTGTAGTGGGTTGACCTTGTCTAGGCATCAGGTGTCCACCAAGCTGCTCTACCACTTCCCAGTGGGACAGGAAAGAGAAAATAAGATGGAAAACAACTTATTTGGCTGAGATAAGGCAGTTTACTAAAAAAAAAAAAAAAACAAAAACAAAAAAAGTTTGCATAAGCAAAGAGTAAAAATAAAATTAATCTCTACTTCCTATCAGTGAACAATGTTCAGCCACTTCCCAGGAAGCAGGACTTCAGCACACCTAGTGGTAGCTCAAGAAGGAAAACATTGTAGAATTAAAAATGCACCCCATTCTTCCTCCCTCCCTTAAATTTTTTGTCTGAGTTGACATCATATGGTGTGGAATATCCCTTTGGGTCAGCTGGTCTGGTTGTGTCCCCTCCCAGGATCTTGCCCATACCAGCCTCTTGATGGGGGCAATGTTGCACTGGTGCAGGGCCAGCCCTGCTCAGCAGTACCCAAAGCTCTGGGGTGTTATCAGCACCTTTCCCGCTACCAGCACCAGCAAAGCTCAGCTCTGTGAGGACTGCTAAGGGAAAATGAGCTCCAGAGTCAGACTCAATACAACATGATATCTTGGTTCTTGAATACCTCAAAATGACTGAGACTGTCTGTGTTTAATGTACTTTTATGTTGTAAGTCGTTCCAAAAGATGTAAATCTATCCAGTGAGAAAAGCTATAATTGCTAATGTAGAATCATGATAGAATTAATAGAACTACAGAGAGGCTTGGGTTGAAAGGGACCTTAAAAATATTGCAAAGCCCTCGATGGCCAGGGCCCCAAAATATTCTTTTAAATTCTGTTGTATGTTAATAATACAATTTAACATGTTTTCTACAAGACACAATGGAAGCCTGTAGTCCCCTTTCAATGTCTTTTTAGCATTACTACTGAAATTAGCCAGGAAGAAGTAATACTTATCCATGAAGGGTTATGGTTGTTAAATATTTTTCAAATTAATATATATGTAAGATGATAGACATTAGAAAGAAAAAATCAACAAGGTAATATACTAGTTCTTGGTCCTTTTGTAATCATAGGGTTTTGACCCTATATTTGATGTCAAGTATCTTGATATTAAAAAAATTCTTAACTCACTGCATACACACTTCATCTTTTGATCTGAAGTTCAAAGGATAAAGTCATTATTTTAAAAGAAATATCATTTTCTATGTTAAAACCTAAATATTCTTCTAAATTAGTCAGGATTGATGTCAAATCTAGGATGCATGGAGCCTTGATTTAGTGAGTGGCACCCCTGCCCGTGGCAGGGGAATTGAAACTAGATCTTCAATCTCTTCTAACTAAAACTATTATTCTATATATATAAAGCTGAAGGAAATAAACAAAATTGGCTTTATGAATTAAAGGTGTTTAATATAATTTCATTAACAGTTTGAGAAAATAATTTTTATTTTCTAAGAATTTATTTATACACCTGTACTAGATTAAAATATTCTGAGTTTGAGTCAGAAACTCAAAGGGAATAACTGGGAACTCTAAAAGAATTGAATGTACGGTTTTAATCATAGGTTAAGCCAATATAAAATATTTTTTTAATGTACCTGTAAATTTAGTATTTCCTAACATTAAAGGTCAGCAAGGAGCCAGGTCAGGCCCTTCACACTGATGCATGGTGTGGGAAGATGAGAGGCAATGGGCAGAAAATGAAAACACTATTTCACTTTGAAAGCAGTCAGTCAGTGCAGCAGGCTTTCCCAAGAAATCTGCTCATTTTCAAGATCCAACTGGACAAAACACTGAGCAACTTGGTCTTATCTCAGAGCTGCCCCTGCTTTGAACAGGAGGGTGGACAAGAAACCTCCTGAGGTACCTTCTCAATTGAATTATCCTATGGACTTACAGTGTTCAGGAAAGGAGCCTGGCTTAATTTTTTAACTGAAAAGTTGTTAGAGAAGGAAAGATTACTGAAGAATTTCTGGGTTGCTTTTATTGCATAGTAACAACCACTGGGTCTGTACAACTAAACAACATATGTAAAATCAATCAATTTTTGGGGATTTTGATAATTCTAAAAATTCCCAAAAATGCTTTTAGAAGGCTTGATGTGGTAATGTGATTCGTGAATTTCCTGTTATTTCCGTATTCACAGCAAATTTTATTCTCTGCATATGTAAGAGCTCCAGAAGTCAAAGCATGGACGTGCTCCTCAAAAATAACTCTGGAAAATCTAGTTAGCTTTATTACAGGGAATTCTTCTGAGTTTAAATATGTTTTAGTCTTTTATGTTTATTTGCTTCTTTGCTACATAGTCTGAAAAAATATCGCTTATCTCTTCAAAGCTTATTTCAGCTGCCTCTTATTTTCTTGTCGCATGTATTTTGTAAGAGTCTGCTATAATTAGATATGGACTAGTGGATGGTTCTGAAAAGCTGAACACTACAGGCAAGGAAAGTGTCTTAAAACAATAAGAAGAGGTTATTTCTTTACCTATACAAGAGAAAATGCCACATTCTAACAAGGTTTTTTCAACTTCTTGAAAATTTCTTTAAATTAAGTGTTCTTAAAAGTTTTTTAAAACCTTTATTATTAGAAAAGGAAAGGAAAAGATTCTCAATCATTACAGCGACATTTAAGCTACATGCAGAAGTTTGATTTTTAAAACAATCTCAGGGGATATCTAGGTTTTCTTTCTACAAATATGGCAATTACCTTGATGCAAATAAGACTGCTCTTGCAGAAATGCTAGATTTATGCTATAGTAAGATCTGGCATGCCTGCCTCCCATTCTATGGGATTGGAGGGAAAAAGACAAGATAACAGTCATAAATATTTAGGCAAATTTGCAGTGTTGTTAATTTTTTTTTTCTTTTCCTAAGTGTATACAAAACATTTCTTTGTTTCTAATACAGGTCTGAATCTCTGCAGGAAGATTGCAACAAAACCAGTCCACAAAATAGGCTCAGATACTGGCCCAGGTCATGCTCCCTGACATGATTTTGTATGGGCTAACCAGCATTTTTCCTAGCAATTGCAAAGCCTGGTCTAGTGGGAGAGCCCACTATCCATCAGCACAGAGAAAGCAGAGCTGTTATTTCGTATCTTGACGCTGTATGTGGCTTTGGTTAATGTTTCTAAGAAAAATACCAAGGAAGGCTTACTCAAGGAATGCCTTCCAGAAAAGACACAATGGAACATGCACCTTGTGGAGTCCCACCATCCTGCCAGGCTCCCCAGCACAAAACCAGACAGCTATAATGCTTCCAGGGGTGTAGATGCAGCTTGAATGTAGAGGTAAAAAAAATTTTGATGGAACAGAAGACTACTAATATTACTTAAAACAACAATAATTAATACTATTCAGTAGTGTTACCAGTAGGAATCAACTAAAATCTTTAAACATAATGAGTGCCAAAAAAATTTCTAAAAATGTCTATTCAAATGCAGTAAAAAAAATGCAGAAGCCAAAAGTCACATTATTAAAGACTAACTTCAGAGGTATTTAGAGGTGTAATGATGGCTACTACGGGAAAGTATTCAAACAATTTCTATTAATAATATATTCCAGAGAATTCTCCTGTTTACATTATATTTGATGTGAATCTATATTACCAGGTCATTTTTTATAGAAACAAAGAATTAGTTTCACTGAATTGTTTGAGGGTCTATGGCTTTTCCTTAATTGCCTCTTTAACCATTTATTTCCATATAGCAAACGCAAATCTACTCATAAACTGCAAACTATTCTTCTTTAAGCATAAACAGGACTTTACTGAATTGAATAAGATTCTTTAATCTTACCTTTAATGCCTATAACTTCTTGGATGAATTCACTTAGTTATAAAAACCATTAAATTTTTTGTTAAACTTTTCTGGAGATAAATAAGAAAGCAGCTGAGAACAACTCCCGTAAAATAGTGTTAAATGACTTAATATGTTCAATAAGAAGAGTTCTAATATTTTAAAAATCTTTTAACTGATTCTACAAAGATAATACCTATAATTCCATGCAAACAGCATTTTCAAACATCCTTCTTGGTTTTAATGCTAAAAAATAGAAAAGAAATGTTTAACTTTTAGTACATTAGTAATTAACAACAGCAAATGAGAATTACAAGCTAGAATCAGGTCAGATACTCCACTGATCAATTGTTTTATAATCTTCATTACATCAAAATACAGCTTTAGGCCATGTCATTTCCTACAGAACAAATTCTTTTAAGTCACTTGTTAAAAACCCGGAGTCAAAACAACCATCTGCAAATTTCAGAATGCAGTAATTCTACTTGACACATTGTGTAACTAAGTTTATATAACACATAAATTATTATGGGGTTGTGAGGATTTTCTGGTGCTCCTTTTAAAATACTATTGATTATAAGGGGTTGTTTTCTAGTTCTTGATTATATTCTCTTCTTTCAAAATATTACACAGCAAAGAATTAAAAAAAATTTACCTATGCTATCAAATACATAAGTGTGTGTCAAGGTTTTTTTAGTTATAAATACATAAAAAAATATATATAAATATCTGGTTTTACATTTAGCAGGTACAGCTGATAGTCAGGAAAAGAGTAATCTTAATGACTATCAAATGAAAGTGCAGATATCTATCTCCATGGTTACTATTTGATAAAAAGTGCAAAGAAGAGAGGATGAACCTGTGAAGCTGTGCGGTTTCTAGAACTTATTTCTCCAGTAGTAGTTTGATTGTAGTATTATTCTCAAAGTTACACATGTACTCTTGCATTTTTTGTACTTTTTCTGAAGACAAGGTCTCTGTCTCTTCTCTAAATTTTTTATATGTACTAGAAAACTAAAGCTTAATTATTTTCAGCTTTTCCTTATGATTATTAAGAAATGCCTCTGCTCAAAATAAGGTGAGATCATATGCTGAAGTCAATAATGCTGATTTTATTTAACAGTAAATGAGAGGAGAGAAATAGGAAAGAAGAAGATGGGGTGAGAGAGAGAGAGAGAGAGAGAGAGTAAGATTAAGCAGAAGATAGTCACCACCACTGCAGGGATCCTGCAGTGTCCTGCAGATCCTTCTTCACCCTGCTCTTTTCAGTGGTGGGGGTCTCAGAATTGTTCTGGAGATTTTGCCTTTATACAGTCTAAGTTTTGGGTATCCACAGAGCATAGATGCCATTGCTGTAACTTCTGATGGCATGTGTATAAGCAGTTGTTTCCTTTCCCACAGATTTCCACAGTGGCAATATTTGTTTGGATGCATTAACTAGGAGGATATCTGGATCTGTCTCACCAGGCCTGGAATTAGCACATTCCTGTCACAATTTTTTTTCCTTTTGTGCTTACCTCAAGTTACCACTTCAGCGATTTAGCTTACGCAGAGTTTCTTTTGTGGCCTTGACAGTGTTTGAGATAGCCAAGTGCATTCTTTAAGTTCTTGTACTTTTACCATCTTAAAGTTGGGGTAGCTAATATAAATTCTCATTTGTGAAACAATCTTTGAAATGTGCTGCAGATGAGAGAAAAAGTTAACAGTCTTAGGAGGTGACAGGATAGCAAACAAAACGCAAGCAAATAAACCAAAACTGCACCCCAGAAGTCTAAAAACCTTAGGCGAAAGGAAGATATTTTATTTAAGGATTGAAATGGGAAAATGAAATAGACTAGATAGAGCACATGGATTGTAATAAATTTAGCAAGGTTACAGCTTGGTACAACCACTGGCATGAGGTCATCAATGCTAACTAACTACTCCAAAAGTCTCAGGAATTACTGTGTCCTCTATGAATGATTATTCTTAAAAACAGTTCTTGGCTACTCAGTTTTTTGTGCAAAAATAGGTTAGCTGTCTAAACTATCTCAGCTAGGTTGCAAGTTGAACTACACCAATTCACCTTAAGGACAGTAAATATTTATTTATATAAATATAGCCATGAAGTATGGTACTAAAACACTTGGCTGAAAATAAAAAATGAAATATCTTTTGCCTGTCAAGTAAGGAACATATTTTAAAGAGTCAGAGTTGGGCTGAACAAATTTCCTCCCTACAGTGGCAAACAGCATCTCTGTAGATCTCCTATGTTGCCTGTCTTTGTTTCCAAAGTGCATACACTTTCCAGCTAAGTTTTAGATTAATATCCCTGTTTAGACAAGACAACCTTCTACATTGCTTACTTGAGTTCTGAAACTTTGAAGCTGCACTCTCTCCTTTGTAGCTCAGCTTGAATTTAATGCTGGAGATTGCTGTCCTAGGATATGTCATAGTCTAATATTTGAAGAACAGTTGTAAAATAAAGAGGAATGAATTCATACACACTCTAGTAGAAGGAAACTTTTAGTCCAAATTTTATACATGTGGGAACTGTTTTGACAAGCAGGGGAAAAAATGTATTAGACCTTATTTGCAAGCATTCTGAAGTCTAAAACCCTAGCTGACTGTATAATCAGATGTGACTCATAGAACATACACGCAGTCAGATATTCCCCCAGGCCATTTTTATTTGGTTTCTCACTAAATGTGTACAAGCATTTAAACTTGCCACTGAAATGTCTTGTTTTCCTATTCATTGACTAGAAAAATTCCAAATTGTCCTCAGGAGGCCATCAGAAGTCCCTAACACTATGCGCTGCCTATACAATCAATGCACATATTCTGTAGGCACAGGAGCATCTAGATTAGGTGACTAATTTAGTAACCTAGATAAAAGTTGTGCAGTGTTAAAGAGCTTTTATTTCAGCATAATGCACAAGATGATATATAAAAGGTTATAATAAGAGAGATTTTTATTTTAATTAAGAAACACTCTAAAAGGAATTGTCTGAGTGATATAACTCCCTTTCCTGGTGTCATGGTTTAGGAATGTATTCTCAAATTTAATACTCCTGCTAAAACCACATCACCACTCACTTCCTCTCCTGCTCTAATTGGAGGCACAAAAGGCAAAGATCACAGGTTGAGATAAGAACAATTTTCTGGAAATATCAATAAGATAAGAAAATAATCAGTAACAACAACAGATTTAGTAACAAAAGGTATAAGTCAAATAAACACATTAGACAGAAATAAACCAAACAATAAAAAATAAGGGACCAATCCACCCACCAAGTTTCTCCACCACAAAGAACACCTTTCTCCTTACAAGGAAGTATTTTTAACCAGCCCTAGCAATTATGTGATGCATTGAGTAACACCTGGTACCTAGGCACACCTCCTCAGCCACTGCTCCTCTCAGCTACTGCAGAAAATTAACCCTGTCCTGGCCAAAACCAAGACACTTGCACTTTTTCACCCAAAAAGTCTTCCATTGGTGTATATTTTTACTTCGGCTGAAAGGTGTAAAAATAGTTGGTGTCCAGGAGACTTTTTTATGTTATCAGCTGATATTAATAAATCATTAAACCACTCACTCACTTCTCCTAAAAAGATGCATATTCTTGTGTTTCATGACACCATCTAATCTTAAACAAACAGATAAAATTAGATTAATAAGAAATGAAGGTACAAACCATTTCCTAAGAGATATTTGTCATTTCATAGAATAATTTACATTGTTATTAAGTTGCTGGTTTGCATAAATGTCAATGAAACATTACAAGCAATCTGTTCTCAGGATCTTACCCTCAAAATTAAATAGAACATGTCTGGTTCATGTTCAGCCACTGCCAACCAGCACTCTCAGGTCTTTTTCTCCTCAGCAGCTTTCCAGCCATTCATCCCCCAACCTGTGGTGATGCTGTTGTGACACAAAGGCAGGACTTGGCTCTTCACCTTATCGAACTTCGTATATGACCTTGACCCATCCAGTTGTCCAGATCCCTCTGCAGAGCCTTCCTACTCTCCAACAGATCCATGCTCCTGCCCAGCTAAGTTTCATCTGTGAA
The DNA here is from genome assembly GCA_013396995.1 of Dicaeum eximium. NCBI lineage: Eukaryota > Metazoa > Chordata > Aves > Passeriformes > Dicaeidae > Dicaeum > Dicaeum eximium. The sequence goes on from VWZP01000483.1 coordinate 193,860, forward strand.
ATTACTGAGGGCGCACTCTCTCCTCTTATCCAGATCATTGATAAAATTATTGAACAGAACTGGCCCCAGCACTGAACAACACTGAGCACAAGCAATACCACTTGGCCATGTGGGGCCAGTCTGTGCCTGCACCTTTAGAATTTCCTTCTTGATGAATATTTAAGCTTTCAATTTCCCTTGCCCTTTAGAGCTGTTTCCCAAGGAACCCTTTCAACCCATCCCCTAAACCCACCAAAGTCTGCTCACCAGAAGTCAAAGGAAGTTCTGCTGACACACCTTCAAGGATTGAAAACTCTGTAATTTCTTGATTGCTGTGCCCAGCAATCATATCACTCACAAGCCCTTCTGTGTTCACAAACAACAGGTTCAGTAGAGCATCTGCCCTAGTTGGTTCAGTCACCAGCTGAGTTTGGAAGTTATCTTCCCCACACTCCACGAATCACGCTGACTGTTTTCTCTCCTCTGTATTCTATTTCCAGCAGACATCTTGGAAATTGAAGTCTCCCATGAGAACAAGGGCTAGTGATAATGAGATTTCTCCCAGCAACTTATTGACTGGGTTATGGCTCAGAATAAGGAATATTAACGTAATTTACTGCATTGTAAAACACATAAATAAACTGCTGATACAAAGTTTTTAAGACAGTCAGTCATCACAGGATTTTTCTATAAGGCTAAAAACAGCTTGGAAAGTGGGACATGAACCCAGGATTCGTTATTGTGCATCCATCTTCATTCTGAGGTCATTCTGGTTTGAACTGGCCCTGGTTTGAACTCTGCCAACCAACTCTGTCTAAAACAGATGTGCAAATTGACTGTCCAGTTCCTGGCTTCCACCTGTTTAGCAGTACAGACTTATCTACATTTGGTTTATCTGGAAATGTATCAAACCTAGATTTAAATCTCTTCATGTAAAATTGAATCACAGACCTTGCTGGGATACATTTGACACTCTGAGATGTTTTCCTGTGTTTTGCAATTCTTTTGAGCTGTAACTCATTGTAAGAGATGTTTAATGAACAAATAAGTTAAATGACAATCAGGGTTTAAAATATGTTTCATAATATGCCTTTTTGATGACCTTTTAATAATGCAACAATGCTGATTTAAGTTCAAAATAATGTAGCATTTATTATTTATGCATTGTAAACATTAATAATTTATTAATTACACATTCTTTATAACATGCTGTAAACGATCTGGAATGAAAATGAAAAGTTTTTGGAAAATGCTTACTGCATTTCACATAAAGACTTATAGAGCCCTCAAATGAAATTCTTAATGTTTAAAAAGTTCAAAATTCTCTTCTACATGCTGACAGAGTTCTGGCGAAAAAAAGACCACAAATTCATAGGATTCAAATGTTCTGTCCTACTGGAGTGTGATTTGAATGTTTAAGCATGTTCCTAATGTCATTTTAGACACAATTATAACTTGCCTGCGCACCAAGCAGATTGTGGGCCTTCTTAAGTTCCTATGTCTGTTCTGACAGGATAGCGAAGCTATCTCAGATACTTGATGGTTCAAATAGAAGTATATATCTAAATTTAGGCACTTGAATTTCTCCCTTGGAACCCTAACTTGGGAGTGGTTCAGCCTGAACAGAAATCCTTTTAAATAACTTTCTTGTTTTTGTCACCATCATGCAGCCCAAACTCTAGCTGATCAGTTGTACTACAGTGGTTTTCCACTGCTTAATCTTGAGTGGATGTATTAAACATAATTTTTATTTCTTTGGGTAAGTGGTTTTAGTAACAATGCTGTATAAACAGAAACATTTTTTAATTTTTAAATAAGAAAACAACTGTTATTCCATTTTGTGAAGATGTAGTGTTTGTATGTGCCCTGCGTGCTTTGATAGCAGCTTAGGCTCTTGGGAGTATTCAAATGACTTTCAGATTAAATGAAGCATGTCTAGGCAGCTACTGGGGTGTGATGTTTGAATTGCTATATTTTAATTGTCTAGCTCGAAACAGGCCAATTTCAATTAGAGTTTTTCTAAATCTGGCTAGAGTTCTCCAGCAAGGAAAAAATGAAGTAGATGGAAATAATATTTATTTTTGCTTTCTTTATCAACTGGAAAAATGCTAAAAAAAAGTTGAAATGATTTCACTTAAATGTACATTCATTTTGATATCAGTTTATTAAAAAAAACTCATTTTTTTAAAGACAATCCCAAGAAGCAAAACATTTTGATCTATGCAGAATCTGCATTTAATCCTGCATAATTATTCATTGCAGCAAGTTGGGTGTTATAGCAGGCTTATATTAGAATGTCTGTAACAAAATCACCATAATACCCTTTGATTGATGCATTAAATAATATTTTTTTACAGAAGGTTTAAAATAAGAACACAAATAGCACTATTTCCTCAGTAAATTATATAGGGACTCACATGTGGCTAGGAAAAAAGAACTCTTTTTTCTTTTCTTCTGTTCTCCTTATTCCTCCCTCCCTTCTATTTTCCCAGCTTATATTACCTTGAAGCTTAAGGTCTTTGTGTTTGCAAATAATGGGTAAACATGTTATAAATGTCTTTTTTTAAACTTGTGTTCTCTATAGAATGGACTTAAAACTGTTCTGATTGCAAACACAAAACCTCCATGTTTTAAGCAGGCATTAAGCAGATTTTTTTAGACTAGTACTAAGATACAGCAATATTGGCAAAAATAAGGGTGTTTGCCCTATTTTTCAAGAACTTGCTGGTGGGCATGATCTCTGACTTGTCCTGAGAGAATGAAGCTGTCATGGAGAGTGGGGTTATTCAAAAGTACTCTCAGATTCTTCTTCTCACAGACGCGTTATCATTGCGGTTGCAGACTTAGCAATCTAATCTATTAAATTATATATTGTACCGGCTTGGGATGGGTGAGAGTTAATTTTCTTCACAGCAGCTCATATGATTTTTGGTTTATGAGCAAAACAGTGTTGATAGCAGAGGGGTTACTCTTTTATCAACACTGTTTACCCATTCCTCAGCAGCCACAGAACAATGGCCTTTTCTGCTTGTCTTGCCTGTCTGCTGCTCCCCACCAGTGAGGAGGCTGGAGGTGCACAGGAGCAGGGAGAAGCTGCCAGGACAGCTGAACCCCATTAACCAAGGGATATTCCACAACACATGGTGTCACACTCAGCATATAAAGTTGGAGGAGGAAGAGGGGGAGACATTCGGGCTTATGGTGTCTGTCTTCCCAAGTCACTGTTCTGTGTGATAGGGCCCTGCTTTCCTGGAGATGGCTGAGCACCTGCCACCCAGGGGAACTGGTGAATGAATTGTTTGTTTTGCTTTTCTTGTGTGCACAGTTTTTGTTTTACCTTTTGAGCTGCCCTTAATTCAACCAGCAGGATTTCTCACTTTTACCTTTCCAGTTGTCTCCCCCATCCCACTGAGGGGAAGCAAGCAGAGCAGCTGTGTGTATCTTAGACACTTACCTGGGCTAAACCTCAACAGTTTAACCAAACAAGGTTAAACCCAACAAGGTATAAATAACAGCCCTCATTGCATATATACAAATCTGCTTCATATTAATAGCACCTGATCTGATGATATGCTTCTGGCACAGATATTGGTAGCAATATGAGTGGGTAAACTGCTGTAGCTAAATGCAAAATTTCCCTTAGTAATTCCACAAACTAATTCATGTGCATATGCGTGTGTACATAAAACTGTCTTTTACAGCACTCATAATTTATTCTAAAATTTTAAATTGCTCTGTAAATATATATGCGTTTTTCTGCCAAAAAGACTATAATAAGTGCTCTTATTTAAAAAGAAAAAAAAGAAACACTACTTGAGAATGACCTGCACAAAATGAGACTATTTGCCAAGTTAATTTTCACCAAGGGTATCACGTACTTTGGGTATACAATTGTTTAAATTTGTATGTAAAATGTTCAAATCGAGATGCTTGCGACTTGTGTTAAGTGACTGGAGAAACCATCTACAATATTTATGAACCTGTAGTGTCCTAGTGTCTCAGTAGAAAAGTAAATCTGAAGACTTTGCCTGAATTAATTAGCAGCCACTCAGTCAGGTCACCTACTCTACAGTCAGCAGCTATTTTTTCCCCACTTTATTTAAGTGAAAATCACATCATTATCAATCAGTTTGATGGTTGATAAGACTAAGGGTATTAACAATGCAAAAAACAAAGGGCTAAACTTAATGAAAAGGCTAAATTAGACCAATTTTGGAAAAGGTTGATGCCTAATATCACCTGGTGATATTGGCAGTCAGTAATTAGCCTAACAGCAGGTATAAAAGTCAAGACATACAGGTCTAACAATTCTGAGTCAACTTTCTGCAAGAGTTTAAATTGAGAATCCCACATTCAGCTAATTGGTTTTCAAGAAATATACATTGACTTTAGTATGAAGTGGGTATTTTGATATCTTATGATACTAATGTTTTCAGGTACAATTTGATTTAGTTTGGGCTTAGTATGTACCTTAAGAATAATTAAATACTGAGTATTGCAGATTTTGAAATTAATAGCCACAAGATTCCTACACATATTTTCTAAAGTGCAAAAGACTTTTTGCCCTGTTTCTGCAAAGTTAATCAAAACAGAGGAAAATTTTTTAAATTTACCCTTTTTCTTATGCTTAAAAACCCAAAATCTATTCAGCCATAATGTCCAGTGATTAGAGCTGTAAAATCCAGGGCATTCAGAGGGAAACAGAATAATATGAATAGACAAATGAAATAATCAGGCCATTTATTCTAAATTTATGGGCTTCTCCCAACCACCCCATTTAATTCTTTGTGGCAACACAGCTCCCTGTACTACCTATCTTGCAAAAATGGTTTTAGACTATGACAAGTAAGGGGATAGTTTCAGGTTTCAACTACAAAATTAAATGTTATTGTGTTCAAAACCTCCTGAAGATCTTAGTTTTTATTTATGTTTTATCTCCCTTAATAAAATTGCCAAAAACTTCATAGCAAAAATGAATGGATTTAATAAAATATTTTACTGCAAGCCCTCCTCAACAAACAAAACAAAACAAAACAAAATGGGAAGTGAGAAGGAAAGATACTAATAGTAAAAAACAGTGGGGGCCATGATGGATAAAAAAGTTCAACCCTCTAATGATATAAGTCAGCAAAATTATCTAGCTCTGAAAATATATTGTCATTAATTTTTTATTTTATTTTCTGAATGCAGAACTTTCATTCTGATAAGACCAACTTTAGGCTAGATTGCTCTACTCATAATTTTTCTCATACCATCATTTCGTAACTAATTTAAAAAGAAAGAAAATCCTTTCACAGTTTTATTTCTGACATAGCTCAAACAACTTTGAAATGCACAAACTGAAGTTTTTCTAGGTGCTTCTGTAAAATTTTTTTGTTGTTTGTTGTTTTGTTTTTTTGTTTTGGTGTTTTTTTTTTTTTTAATTATAGTCAAACATATGCTGTAAGAGATCAGCTAAATTCCCAAATGCAAATACTCTTGACTTCGGGTCTGCCAGTGGAAATGTTAGCATTAAAAATTACAGTTTATTGTAAATAAATGGTCACCCCATGTAGATTTTTTAAAACCTTTTTTACATAATTTTTTGTGCTTCAAATACTTTCCTTTACTCAAAAGCAATATTTTTATTTTAATATCACATTTCTTGATGTTTCAACTATATCAATATCACTTATTCTCTCTCTAGAATTTAAAAGCATGCCTGGAAAACTCAAGAATATTTTCAAAATCTTCAACGGCTTCTGGTTTTCTTTAGTCTATAAATAGTCCCTAAATGATTAGTGCAAACTTTATTTCCTAGCCTTCCCTTCCCGCATGGTTTGGTCATGGGTGAAGACATGGAGCCAAAGTGAAAGAGAAATCATTCCTATAAAGGGCTGTGTCTGCTTTCTCAACTTGGGAGCAAGCCAGTCTTTAATTGCATCCATCTGTCTGAGTTCTGATTTAATGTAGGTGCCTAACAATTTATTGCACAGATAAACTGTTTCTGCAAGCTTCACTTTACACTTCAGCACCTTTACACACAGGGGGATCAAATTAAATATCCACAGGCAGTATTCACTGTAGTATTCCTGCTTCTGAGCACTTGAGATTGCAGCCTTGGTAATGTTTTTAAATTATTTAGTTTTGGGATCAATTTGATACTTAAGGAGAAGAGTGTGCAAAATGCAAATAATGGTTCATGTAGGCTCATGCTGATATCCAAATGAATCATACACATTATAACCCTTCCCAATCACTGTAATTATCTTTGTCAATAGAATAAGGAAAAAACCCCAATAATTAAGAGAAAAAGAGCCTGGTAAGTGATGAAAGATTGAGAATGGATTTCCAAAATTTCCAGAGGTCCATGTAGTAGTTAGTCAACAGGTCCTCCTGGGAAACTGCCCTCAGGGACAAGGGAGCACAAAAGAGCTGACAGATCTTTGAAGATATTTTTTCATGGAGTGCAAGATCTCTTAATTCCCAGGTGTAAGAAACCAATAAACAAAGGCAAAAGATCTGAATAGATGAGTAAGGGCCTGTGGGTCAAACTGAAGGACAAAAAAGAAATGCACAGGCAGTGAAAGATACAGGGAGAGTTATGGTAAAACACTGGGAGAGGTTGCTCAGGGAAGTTGTGAATATTCTATTATTGGAAGGGTTTAAGGTCAGGCTGGATGAGACACTGAGGAAGATGATCAAGTTAAAGCTGTCCTTGCTTATTGCAGGGAGTTTGGGCTAGACGACCTTTAATATTTCCTTCCAACCCAAATCATTCTAATATTCTATGTATTCTAGCCACCACAAACAGCTGCATTTTTTGTCCCAAGATTCACCAATGTGTCGTGCAAAGCTCAAAATTCCGTAACGGATATCTCAGGGAATGAAAAGCAATGTTGTTACTTTAAAGCAACTGTCTACTTCAGTTTCATAACTGTCATTCTTTAAGCTTCAAAATTCCCAAGATGTCTTTAGGTATGTTAGCTCCCTTTTGCACATTGATAGTCTATGTATACATTATTTTTAATGATACACAGATCCACTCCTCACTTTCAGAAAATACCTCTCCTAAAAGCCTCACTTTCTTATGGCTTTCTTTGTCCCCTTTCTCTTTTTCAAGGAACATGGCTCTTAAAGCAACTTTGTCAATCATTAAGTTTAATCCTCTGCTATTGTGAGCAACTGCACCTTAAAGACCCCATTTAAGGTCAAACATAAATTTACACATGACCAGTTTATACTCATTTATTCCTATAAGTATTTGAAATTATTGCTTTTATCTTAATATGTTCTCTTTGTATTTACAAAGAATAATCATATCTGCTATTAACTTCCATTAGGCTAAGCCAAAATCCTCACATACTTTCTTAGTTTGGTGCCATGGCAGCTTAAACCAGTCTAATTTGAGGTTATCCTTTTTGCCTGTCCCTCTATCCTCAGTCATGTGTGCCAAGAGCATTATATATGCCTTTCAAGCTGTCAAACACTAAGCCAGGTTAGAGAACTAATTCAAATGCAAACTAAATGTAAATAAGGCAAAATTATATTTGTCCAATTCTTGGGGATTTTTTCTGTCTCCTATGAAGTGTTGTTTTCTTAGTTCTGGTCCTTGAACTGCATCATCAGTGGATGCACATGCATTTATTTCAGTACAAGTAAACCAGATTTTAAGAAACATGATATAAAAGTATAATAGAAAATAGAAGTATACTAGAAAGAGAAGATATGGCTTTATAATATATGATGTGATAAAAACTGCAAATTCCACAACCAGCACTTTGAGACGGTTGTTTCCTAAATATAGCCCACACTGAGTAAGTAAGCAAACATCCTTCAGCTAGACATATACATGGATGTATAAGTATAATCATACACATGCACTGTCAGAATTCTCATACACTTTCATTAAATTCATGCATGCAAGAGACCAGTGAATCCTCTAGAAAGATGTGGTTTAACCCCAGACAGCGACTGTGAACAACACAGCCATGTGTTCACTCACCTCCCCACTACAATGGGAAAGAGAAACAGAAAAGGGTAAAACCCACAGGTTAAGATAAGAACAGTTTAATAACTGAAATAAAGTAAAATATAATACTAATAATAATTATTCTATTGAAAAGGGAGACAATAAAATGAGAGAAATAATATCCAAGGGAAAAAAAAATGGTGAAGCACACTACAATTGCTCACCTCCTGCTGACTGATGCCCAACCCAACTCTGAGCAGCAATCAGTCCATCCTGGCCAGATGCCCTCACTTTATATACTGTATATGAAATTCTAGGATATGGAATATCTCTTTGGTCAGTTTGGGTCAGCCAGCCTGGTTGTGCTTCCTCAGCTTCTTGTGCACCTGCTCACTGGCAGAGCAAGAGAACCTGAGAAGTCCTTGATTTAGGGTAAGCACTGCTTAACAACAACTCAAATATCAATGTGTTATTGGCATTTTTGTCATCATAAATCCACTATATTAGATAGTCTGGAGAAATTTAACTCTACCACAACTAAGCTAGGACAGAAATATAAATCCAGGGAACTTAAAACAACAGGTTTTAAGGGTGGTTTAAAAATATTTTTATTTTTGTGGAGGTTTAAAATAATTTTGAAATACTTAATTGAAGCAGCAGAAGGCAATAAGTGTACCTGGTAAGCAGAGCAGAAAACAGTACTGAACAGTGAAGTTTAAATAAAACATATAAAAACTGCAACAAAACATCTCTTAACAGATGTTCAGAAAACCTATGGAGAATTAAAAAGGAAAAAAGCACCGAACCAAAATAAAATCCCCAAATCTCTCTCAATATATTTCAAACACAAATTAACATAGTACTTTTATCTTTTTATTTGCTTGTGACAAGTACCCATTATAGAACTCAACAGTTAATATCTTCATGAAAATTGTCAGCTACCACCATGATGAAGGAAATTTGCAAGAAAATTAAAAATACTAAAGAATAAATTATGAAGATGATCCTAAACATTTACCAATTATTCAGTTTCTTCCAGTCCTTCCAGACCAAGAAAATTTTAGGGTGTTTTTAGGGCATCTGACTAATGATCAGTGTTTAAACTTTTACTTAAAAGTCTAAGGTTACAGAAACAAAGCTAGATTCCTATTGCTCACAACAAAAAGGTTATTGAAGAGTTTGAGTCTTAGATATATTTGGAAGATGTTTCACATTATGTTTAATTCTGATGTTCATTAAAATAAATCACTGGAGAACTAGTAATAAATTTTCTTCTGTGAGGTACAAGTATGTGGTCTACTTACATTGAATTTTTTTTTTTTAAAGTGGTATAAAAAATGAGCCAGAGACCATCTCCTGAAATCGTGATGAATTTAGAAGCCTTAAATAGGAAATAAAAGTAGAAAAATAAAACAACCAAACAAAAAAAACCTAAGAAGTGATTGCCCATTTTTGTTCCACTAGTTTTGTGACGGGATGGGAGGAAGTTTTTACTCTTCATATCCTACTATATGGTCTAGTTGTTTTCTACTCAAAACATGTGATGTAAAGACATAGATGCATGCAGCTTCAATTGATATAAGTATCTGTGTTGGTTTTCATTGGGATAAAGTTAATAGCAATTAGTATGAGGCTGTGTTTTGGATTTGTTCTGGAAACAGTGTTGATAACACAGGGATGTCTATGTTACTGCTGAGCAGGACTTCCACAGCATCAAGGCTTTTTCTGTCTCTCACTCCACCCCACCAAGAAGGAGACTGGGGGTGCACAAGAAGCTGCACAAAAGAGAACACAGCACCGTGATCATGCAGATGGGAAGTAGAGAATTAATTCCTTGTGATTCTTTCCTTGCATGCACGGCTTTTGCTTTGTTTTTCTCTCAACCTATGAATTTTCCCACTCTGAATCTTCTGTTTCTCTCTCCCTTCCTGATGTGTGGTGAGTGAGCAAGCAGCTGTATTAAGTTTAGTTGCCAGCTGGGACTAAACCACAACAGTATTATTTTTGACAGTGGATCTGATAAGCTCCATTTACTTCATACTATCACTTTAAAAATACTATTACAAATAATTATGGCCATAAGGTACAGTATGAAATAAATTTTTCTATAAAATACTCTTTTAACTGGGCAGGTATTTTATTCTCTTGGTAATCAGTACACTACCACACTACTGCAAAATCTGAATGAATTGTCTGCTTACAGTGGTCTTTAAAAGAGGTAAAGATAAAAAGAAAGAATTATGAGAGAGTTGTTATTCTTCCAGAATTTACGTTCAAATAAACCCAAATTTATGAGAACAGCTAAGTGAAATTTGGCTTCAGGAGTGAAAAAAATGCTGAGCATTCTGTTGCCTAGAATGTCTCACCCTAGATGCCTGAGTACAAAGAGAGTAACCTACCACATTGCAATATTTACAAGCAGTTTGAATTCAAGAAATTGAAAAGTTCAAGTCAGCCAGCCTTGTTTTTCAATATAAGCATGTAATTTTATCTGGAGATAGCATGACAGTTTGAACATTTTAAGTATTTACATTTTAGTTTTCTATGTATTTTTTTTTCATTTCTTTTTTATACGAAATATAACCATTTATGCAACTTTCTTAAGAGTCAGAGATATTCAATAATGTTCTTTATAAATGTATATAAAATATTTCAAGTAAAGTCCCACTTGACCTGGACTGTATTTATTCTAGTGAAAAAAAAATCCAAGTCAAATTATGATTATTTCTGATTTGTTGGATACAGTTGTTCAGATATAGTATCAAATTTAATAATGAAAAGGAAAGCATAATTATTCCCTCCAGTGATACAAATTTAATTTAGTCTTAAAACTTTTATCTGAAAAATAATTTTCCTCCTCATTTTATACTTTTCTGATAAAGTCTTTCACTTTTATATTAAAGTAACTATGAATTGATTATCTTAGCATTTAACAGTAAAAGCAAGTGTATGACTTTGTAGTAGGTTGACCCTGATCAACAGTCAAGCACCCACAGAGCTGTTCATTCACTTCCCTCTCCCATGGGTCATGGAGAAACTAGGAGGGAGCTTCAGGCATTTAGATGTCCAATAGGTGGGGAAAAAATGCTGTGCATTCAAGCAAAGCTAAATAAGGAATTAATTCACTACTCCCTATCAGCATGCAGCATGTTCAGCCAGGAAAACATGAATAATAGTTACTTAGGAAGACAAGCATCATAATCGTGGTTATTGCCCTCCCTTCTCCTTTTCATGAGCTTGCATTACTGAGCACATCATATGTTATGGAATAATGCTTAGGTCAGTGCTGGTCACCTATTCCAGCTGTGTCCATTACCAGCTTCTTGTGTACTTTCACAAATCACTGAGGGGGAAGAGTGGGAGCAGAGTGAGCAAGAAAGAGCCTTGATGCTGTGCAACCACTGTTTGGTAACAGCCAAAACACTGTTTATAACCAATATTGAGCTGGTCACCAATCCATACTACTACGAAAGAATTGGCTCCATCCCAGTCAGACTCATCACAGGGTAAGTAGGATTTCTCATTTATTTCAACCATAGTACACTTCAAAAGGAACTAATAGCTTATCATCACTACTAGTATTAACACACAAGGTTCTTGAAATTGAGATTCCGATCAAAGAAAGTGTTGGATAAATATATATGGAAAAAAACCACGCAACACAATGTCTATAGAAATAACTGAGCTACCTTTCCCACAGGGTGGTATTCAACCGGTTAATAACTCATTTACAGTGTATTCTCAGCATTTTATTTAGTAATCCTCACCACAATTGTGCAATTAAAAAAAAAAAAAAACAAGTCCAAGTTGTATGAAGAATTAGCTTTTATGAGCAGTTCATCATGTGATAATCTTTTTAACTCCTAAGAATAAAACCTACAGCAGAATTCCTGGGGAAAACAAAAAATAAACCCCATAACAGTGTTCTTACTGAGCATTTATTTTACCATTTCCATGACAATTTAAGTATTACTTTCCTAATAACAGATTTAAAGCAAATCTCAGAATAACAGAGTCCAGGAACTTTTCTGAGAGCCTGAGAGATAATTTAGATAACTGTAAAGAACAGACAGTGAAAAAGCTTGGGAGAGGAGAGCATGCAATGAGTGTACATGTATCATCGTCCATAAATAGAAGGCTGTTGGACAAGTAGAGATAGTTCTTAACCATCAATAATTTTTAGAGATTTTAGCAAATGACATTTATTACTTTACATGGAACTCCTTTAATTGTCTTATATTACCAGAAGCCAAATAACCCAAGGCTATCTCAGTTGAAATGAAGGAACTGCAATCGAAGCCACTAAGAAAATGGGAGTTTTACTCAAGGAAAGAAACATGTGAAAGAGCACTGAATGATATCATGCTTGTAGAGTTAGAGAAGGTCAATATCGCAGTAAACCTAGAAAATGATATAATATTTGATTTACAATTTTGGAAAAGATAGGAGTTGCAGGGAGATGTTGACTTTTCAACCCCACCAAAGCAAGTGTCAGAATAGTGATGAGGACATAGATTATCTAATTTACAGCATTCTGCTCTAGCCATTAAGCTATTAAACTGCATTATTTCAACTAATGGAAAACCATTAAATTTTTAGGGTGTCATTTAATGTTAGAAAACCTGATCGCTAAAGAACAATTGGGTTTCTACAGCATATTTTTTATGGCACTTAATTAGGGATTTGTCCTCAAGTAAACTCATAAAACCTATGTCTCTCCTGCTTAAACTTCCTTAGGTCATAGGCTTTTAAAGTGCTAATAAATCTCTGCTAGTTGACATCACCTCCTGACTCTTCAAGTGAAATTTTCTTCACAAGTTATTATATCGCCTTCTTTCTGCATTAGGGGCCATCTTGTTAAATTATGCATTATCACTGTAAATCCATTGACCTTCACGATGTTAAAGTTTATAAGGTTTCCAGTGATCAGCTATACTACAGAATGCAATTTCAAATAATCATTTGACTGTCACTATGTCAGCTAATATAAATAATAATAATAAACAAACAGTACAATACTTCTACAGTTTAACTGAAATTAAATTACTGTGCAGCTTTTCAATTTCAATAATTTCACATTGGAAGTACTACTTTAGGGGAATCTTAAGAAGGATTTGGGTTTTTTTCCAGAACAGAAGAAGTATGTAAATTCAGATTTCTCTAGGAAGAATTAACTAATGAATAGTATAGCTGAATTGGGGCATAACACAAATTTGTAGTTACAATCTTTCAAAGGGAGAATTTCCTACCTCTGTTTCATTTGAGTTCATTTACCTCAAGAGATATAAACATAATGACAATGTTGAGGTAAAAGAGAATTAAAACAGCCTTTTAGAAAAATAGAGAAGAATTTCAGCATAGATGCACTCAGTAGATACTCTAAATGACTATACATATGTTTAATACATAATCAGGGTTTTAAAAGATAAATTGTATAGACAGAATAAATACATTTAAAAAGCAGAATACTAAAAAATAGATTATGCCTATAAGCATATTTGACTGAAGTAACTTTCAGGCTATAATCAAATATGTCAATTTTCTATTATATAGGTGTCAACAGGAGACATTATGAATAGAATTGCCTTTTTTGTAAGAAAATCCTGTCAGACCTCAGAGGAGCAAAATAGCATAAGCCTCCTGAAGTGATCTGCACGTCATGCTGCACATTTATTGGAGATTTGTTTGCTGATGCAGACATTAGGGTACCCAGCATCCAGAGGAAAGCAGTATTATCTGTACTATCCCCTCTTTCTTAATACAGTCGGCTCTAGTAAATTACATTTTAAGAGATATTTTGATCTAAGTGCCTTTCTTACTGGCATCTTAATGAACCTCTGGTAGATAAAGGTACTTGGTGCACTTTATTTACCCTGTCGAAAGGAAACCACTAAGTAGCAACCTATTGAAGATAAAATAAAGCTTTTACTTTGAACACTTACTTTAATATTCAAAAGTGTGGAAATATTCTCTTTGTCTTCCTTCACTTCCTTCTTTGCATCCCTTTTATATTCAAAGCTTCTAATTATAACACATCACAGGAAATTTAACAAGATTTAACTCTCTTAAACAAAAAGGCAATTATTTCAGTTTACACAATCTGAGAAAAAAATGACTGTAGTTATGCTCATTTTTCCCAGTATGAGAAAATTGATCCTTTTACAGAAAATATTACAGCAACTCAGAAAGAAAATCAGTGTCTATATAGGTGAGTGGCAATGTATCTGGGATATTTGGCCTCAGCTGGTGAAAACATCAACTCATGTCTATGAATTTACAAAAATATTTGTTTTCAAGTTATAAAACAAATGAAAATTACAGTTATTTCATATCCACAATGGCAAATTGTTCTCATTATTCCTTTTAAATGGAAACTGCTTTGATAGAGCAGATAAGTGTGTTTCCCTGAGAACTTGCTCTCATATGTAAAATCTTAAATGGCACAGAACCCAGATATAAAAAACTCCATTTAAAACTTGCCCTTTTACTCTTTTGACCCATTCAAGCATACTGAAACTCTCTTAATCCTTTTCTGAAAAACAAGTACGTAATGAGATTTTACATATGCCTGCCTTTTACTTGGGAAACTTTTTTCTCCCATGGTTTCAAATATAAAGACACCAGCATTACCATTTTCCACTATTTTTCCCCATCCTCAAAATCTTATAATGAACAACAAAATATACATTATTTGCAAAACTAAGAATTTATTTTTAATGTAATATAAATTTAAGCAGTCTAACCAAAGAGTTATTTTTATGGTAAATCTAGTTGTTACAGAGAAAAAAAAAATTACTGAAAAAATATTTGTAGTAGTTAAAATGATTATGCACTTTCTAGTATGTACAAGCTGGTGTTATGATCCTACCCTCACTTCATTATTTCCATTCATCCTAATTCTGAATCTTCACTTTTCCTGCTGAAGATAGAGGTGCAGTTGCAACAATTCATCAGTGTCCAGAGACTTGACCAGGAGGATATACAATGAGCTTTTCTAAAATGTAGATATCTTAATATTATATACTCTCCTTAGAGTAAATAAGTAAAGATAAATTGGTACGTTCAAGACATATTTCTTAGGGGAAAAAATCCTGCTTTGTCATCCTTTCATCAGGTTATCATTCATCTGATATATTGCTGTCTGAAGTAGAAAATTTCTCTCAAATTAATAGTGAACCTAAAGCGGTCATATCAGACCACGATCAGAATCAGAAGGATGTCTAAGCTTAAAAACTCCTGTCCCTCCACGTCTTGTCACAGACCAAGTGTTCTGGCTGCCCCAAACCAACCTGTAGGCTCTGCCCTAATCTAGCCAATGCCATTGCCAGGTCCAGGGAGAAGGTGGGTGTTTTCATTTCTAAAGGGAGACCTCTGAATGTGTTATTTCTGCATTCCATGAGGTTCCATCTGGTACACTTCTCCTGACAATCAGGATGGCATTACCCTGAATGGCATTACTGCCTTCTGGCATATCAACTTGATCCCACCAGTGTGGTGTTGTCTGAGAACCTGATGACAGCAAACTGTGTCGTCTCCATGTCATTAATAAAGATGTTAAAAAGGAGCAGAAATAAATCCAGTGTGCATATTAATTCTACGTATGCATTTTCAGGAAATATATTTGAAAAGTCATGAGAAGTCCCTTGTGACTGGGAAAAAAGAAAAAATCACTCTTATTTAAAAAAAAGGGAGAAAGGAAAAACCCCTGGAAGTGGTAAGCCTTACCTATGTGCCTGTGAAGATCTTGGAGCAGATCCTCATGGAAAAAATGTTAAGATGTCAATAAGTGAGGCTGCTCAACCAATGGTTGGTCACAGGAACTCAAAATTGTCACCAGACATTTCCTCAAAATATAAAGATTTCATGCTCAAAATATAATGAAAATGTATCTACACAACTGTGAGATCGAGATATTCATTATTTCTTGTGAAGCATTCAGCATCCGTTCTCACTGAAACAATAGGGCTTAGGATATGTGCTCAGCTCAGAAACCTGAAATTGTAACTGCATACCTGCATTACTGAAAAAGAAATAATGCTTCAAATAACCATAGATTCTCTTGATTTCTCTGTATCTTCATCCATATGTATAAAATGTTAAAATTAGCAGTCCCCACACTCTAGTAATTTCAGATTTTTAGTGCCAATAAATCATCTTAGAACAAGTGTAAATTTAATTTCAGAAATATGTTCCCATGAGCCAATTTTTAATTGATATGAGATGCCAGGGAAACCTAGGAAACAGCATTTCCTGTAAAAGAAGTTTTGACAAAAAGGAAAATACATTGAACTACAAAATTTGAGATTAGAAGGGACCTATTGAGATCGTCCAGCCCTGTTAAAGCAGTTAGCTACAACAGGTTACCCAGAAAAGTGTCCAGTCCACTTTTGATTGTCCCCCACATGGAGAATCCACAATCCCTGGGCAGCCTCTTCCCATGTATGAGAACACTAATTGCAAAAAATTCTCTTTAAATTAGATGAATTATTATATTCTTTAAATTTTACAATTTTCTGTTATCCTATCGGTGGGCTGCAGTGGGAAAAATCTGGTTCCCTCTTCTTCATAATCTCCCATTTTGCCATTCATATTGACAAAATCTGCTGTGTCCCATCCTCCCTTCCCCCATTCCCCCCACAAAGCCTTCTCTGCTCCAAGCTGAACAGAACTAGATCCCTGTCATCCCTCAAATGAAAGACGTTGCAGTCCCTTCATCACCTTTGCTGCAGTCACTCTGCTCAGTTCTGTGTTGTACTAGGGACCCCAGAACTCAACACTTCGCTCCAGATGTAGGCAAGTTAATTACTACCTCCTTCAGTCTGATGGAAACAGGTTCTTTCTAATACAGCCCAAAGGAAGATAAGCAGAAAGTAACATTCAAGAGCAATGGATAAGCCTTAATAAACTTCCCATAACGTTCTAAACCGAGATGCTGGCATGCAGTAGACCTCTCTAGGTGAGGAGTCAGGTTAACAGATGAGAGCCATCATTTTTCACAGCAGGGTCTCCTACCATTGTAACTATAACCTGTAAGGGTTTTGGCTCTTGAAGCCTCAGAGACAATCTGCACAGTCTCTGATCTCTCTGATGCTGCAGTCTACTGACTTCCCTCAGGAGTTCTTTTGCTTGCCAGCACGGCTCCTTGAGAATTACACACCTTTTGCAGGCTAGAATAGGATCTGGCCCAGCTCAGCAAAAGGCCTGCAGCTTGAGCCTTGCAGGGATGCATCCTCCTTTCAAAGCTCCATAAAGGTCAAAGGATCCAACCACCTAGGGACAGTTCCATCAGTACCTGTGGGCTATGACTGACTCTGCTGTGAAAGAGAAAGTTTACCTATCCTTCCTTCACATCCTTCTGCCCAAACCACCAGCTTCAGGGTGGTGAAATCGAGAGGAGACTATCCTTATCCTTACCTTCCAATAGCAGGAATATTTAATAGCTACGTTTCAATACTTTAATACTTAACATATAAATTTAGAAAAGAAAACCTTGAGACAGCATGTAATTTGACTATGAATTAGGTATTGTTTTTGCTGAGCAAGATATATCTTCAGTTTTGGATAAAACAATAAGAAATTAGAAATAAAGAAATTATTTCCCTTTCTTACGGCTTTTTGTTGGACAGTATTCTAATTCTGGCATTGAATAAATAAATTTTAAAAAAACGCGAACGGCCACTGTAGTCAGTAAAGAAACACTCTACTCAGCCAAATGTTTGTTTTTTCACTTCTGTGACTTTTAAAATACACAACTTACACTATATTAAGTGAAATTGATGAACCTTAGCAATATTTCAACTATAAAAACAGAATATGGAACTTATTTAATGTTGGCTTTCACTTATCTGTTATCTAACTCCACTTCTCCATTCACATGATTCTGATGAAGGAACCACTAACCTCATGACTTCAATTGGCTAAGATCTAAACTAAGCTTAAATGTAAGAATTATTTCAGTGATGCATCATTATTGGTAAGATTAGTGTTGGATCATCATAAACTTTATTTCATCCCACTTATATTTTTTCTTTTTTTTACATATATTTTATACCTTCATGTTTGCATAGATGCTTATAGGTCATGGTTCATTTAATCTGGATACATTTGAGATGAATCACTGAGGGGAACCTGGGCCATTCTGAATTTACACATTTCCACGTGAACAGCTATATTTGCTTATGTAAACCTCATCCATATGGCATGCCTAGTTTTATTTTGTTTTCCATTGGGATCATTTTAGATTACAGTAGCTGTTTAAACAGTTGAAATGTATTGGTTTAATGGGCACTTCGGGGAAAATACTGGAAGTAGATTAATGTGTTAGACAGCAGGAGTTTAAGCATAGATAAGGGAAGGCCTAAGCTAGAGAGCAGAGAGTGCTAGAAAATGGGGAATAAGAAATGTAAAACGCTGTCATATTGAACAGCAGGTTGCGTTTTCACCTTATGTGGACTGAATAATAAAGCCAGGTCTGCAAAATGATACTTTGTATTTTAAAGTAGAAGCCCTCTTCTGGGACAGGAAGCCCCTGGAACGTGAACCTTCTAGATGTCATCCTATATAGTCATTCAGGTATGAAGTCAAGCTATGTCTAGGCTACTGTCTTCCTTCAAAAACACAGTCAGACACTAAAGTTCTATTAATGCAATTGGTAGAGCTGTGGATTAAAGCATAGATTTACAGAGACAAGGTGGTGACAAACTAGTAACTTCACCACTAACATAAAAATATAAGACTGAATCATGTCAGTATTCTGCACATCTCCATTCTTATGGTGCTACAACTATTTTGACTCACACCAGGCATAAGCCCAGACAGACACATCCCTTCCCCTTGGGCTACAGAGGCAGGAGGTTACCAGTGCAGTGCATACATGAACCCTCCACATGCACATTCATGGATGCCCTGAGCACTGTGATGGCCATTCTTCCTGCCTGGCATCCCTGCCTGGATCCCATTTCCTCTCACCTGCTCCTCACATTCCTGACTCACCAGCAGGTCCAGCTGGCTGCTCGCTGCAAACACACAGCACTAACACACACAACACACTCTGCACTAAATACCAGCATGGATCCTGTCCACCTCCCTATCCCTTCCCAAACCTGAGTACCCTACTTGCTGGCTGGTCCAGCTTGGAGTATTCCAGTGAATCCCACAACACACCCCACATGCATCTGGCTTGAGGAAGGCACCAACACTTCCATCATCCAAAACAAGGCATACCTGTAGTCACACTATAGCCACAGTTCCTGAACACATCACTTGCCTCTCTCTCTCCCTGGTTCCTCCAGTGGTTTTCCTGGCTATGGCTGGGATAAAGTTAATTTTCTCTGCTTCAGCAGTGTACCAGAAGAAAACTAACTCAATTCCAGCCAAAACCAGGACAATTATTTTGGGAACAGACACTATTCTTCCTATCCCAGTCAACTCCAAGAAGCTGACTGGCTCCGGTAGCTGATGCCGCAGGCAAGGAGCCCAGCCTGACTCCAGGAGCTGTTATCCTGTCCACCCATGCTGGTCCTCTCAGTAGCTGGCACCAAGACCCTGCAGCATTCACACACACATGGTGTGGATAGTGATAGTATGCAGACACATGGTTAAGATTTAATAAGAAAATATGAGAATACAGAACAAACTGGTGATCAAGTGCAGAGCATGGTCAGGTAAGTGCACTAGCCAGCTCTGACTAATGTGCCATCAGCCCTGTCTTACATACTTTTCTGACTGGTCTTTCTTCGTTTTTCCCTTCTCTGCCTTCCTCTGCACATTGCATGATCATACCAACCCTTCCAATATCCTCAACCCTCAGGTTTGCATCCTTCTGAGTCGCAAAGTGCCAGTTTGCCACAGTTTCTTGGTACTTCATCAACTAGTGTGACTGACTCACTGTTTCTGCTTACTGTCTTTATAAATGTTAACTGAGCAGGTTTTAAGACCATCTGCTTACTCTCTCCCTTTCTTTAACAACTCAACTGAGAAGAAAAATAAACATTTTCACACCCCTCATACTCTTCAGGCCAGTGTCAAGGTTTGTTCTTTTTACAACTTTTCTTATAATTTCTTGGCCAGATTTGTCTTCATATGTTCTGATTTATGACTCCTTTGACCAGGTGCCCTTAGAGGAGAAGATATTCTCCTTCAACAGACCCTTACAGATTTATTTGATTTAAGATATTTTACACAGCCCATGAAAAATCGCTCTTTAATCACATCTCTTTCTTGAGAGGGCTGTACAACGTAATAGTTGAGTGCTCTGAAGACAGTAATGGATGTGGAGGGTGCTGCAGATCTTCCTCAGATCAGTAGGAGCAGTGATATAAGGAGTACCTGAGTCCTGTTACAGAGCAGTACATCAATAAAAGAGAATGAAGAACCAGATCAAACAGTGGAGCCCCATGCTGTTAGCTCACATGCTGCCTCTGTTCTACACTGCTCCAAATCTCTCTCTTGAACAAATTTATTAGAGAAGGGGGTAGCTGTAAATAGTGTGATTATGAGACAGTCTGTTCTCCCTCATCTTGCAGACAGGCATCAGTCCTTTTCTCTCTTTCACTTAGTCAAGAGCCGTAATTACTATGTCCAGATAAATAATGCTTTTTTCACTGGGCTAAAACTTTCTGTGGGAGGTGAAATATTGAGTGTACAGAAGGTCAGTGCAGCTTCTTACTGAAAGAGATTCTAAAGAAGGCAGAGGAGAGCTAAAAGAAGGTAGAGGCTTTGCCTTCCAATATGGCAAGGGCAGGATGACAGGAATTCTCCAGATTCAGAAGTATCCCAGGATATCAAAATAGCTCTTGAAATAGTTCTGTTAACACTCAGAGGTCTGCACCTGAAGCATTTTGTAAGGAAAAAGAATAAACCATAAGACTGCAAATGGTACAATTTTCAAGAAAATCTGAGCATGATCTTACTGACAGGTGTCAGATACCTTCCTCCAATTTCTATGTCTCACTCTTGCAGTGACAAAAATTACTCTGAATTTAATTAATGTAATCCAAAATTCCCAGAATCTAGAGTTATTGATGAGAAATATTGATGAATGGAGTAGTGATCCTTGAAAAATCGGTTATAGGATGTTAATTATACTACAGATCATCTACTGAGCAGCATAATCTTTCCTAGAGTTACTGATCTTTTCCAGGTTTTCAGTTATACATTGTAGATGGCATTCCTTTTTATCCATACTGCGATCCATTATTTCATAGGCTTTGTGTTATATCTGGGCAAGGAGATACAGGGAACAAATAAATGTCTTAGGACTTTAAGCCAAATAATGGTGCAACAGGTATAATCACTAAGTTATTAATGAATTATTTGGTGTAAATTGTTAAACATTATAGAAATTCCACAGCTTTAAAATTTATTATCTGTTAAGAAAATTATGCAATCTTTGATTAACATTAACTTTTTATAAAATTTTTGTAATTATAGTGATCCTGATTAATAGGGAAAAAGAAATCAAGAAAATATCTACTCTTCTCCTATTAGGCTGTTCTGACACTGAAAATCAGTATAATTAAAATTTCTCAACCTGTATGATTTTAAATATATTCACCCTGGCAAAAGTGAAAAACAGTCCTGACAATGGATATTCAGTTCCACTGCTCATTAAAAGTAAACCAAACCCTGTAAAATATTAATAAAGGTAATATTAATAAATATTAATAAAAGGTAAATATGGAAGAAAACCAGAACCCTTTCACTGCAAACAATAAATTTCTAAAAAGTTGAGCTTTGTAAGTTGTAAAAATATTCTTTTTGTTAACATGACAAAAAAATAGTGAACAATTCTGCACCAGTAAGCCACTGAAAAAGCAGTTCATACACAAGTACAATATGTAATCACTTTTAAGAACTTTCTAAGGAAAAGTGATTTTGTTGCATGCATAATAGTGTTGTGCTGTAAACTATTCTCTCCTTTCCTCATAGTCCAGTCTAGGGGTGCGAAAAAGCTTAGCAAGGAGTTCAGACAGGCTGAAAATTAAAACTTGGCCTTGAAATTGTTTGCAAGCATTTCAAATCAGTAAAACATGCGCCTGAGAAGTTTCCAACCTTGAGTATATTAATTCTATTTCTTTTGCTTTTTTTTAAAACTGGAATTCATTGTTCCTAAAAAGACATGGACTAATTTCCCCAGAAAGAGAATACTTAAACCTAGTACAGGCAACAAACAAATTGGTTTTCTGTTTCCTGCAAGATGTAATATAGTCTTCTATTTAATATTTCTTAAAAAACATATTCCCAAAATTTGATTCAATTCTACAACACAAAATACTATTAACTTACAATATTTCTTGCGAAATGATAAACAAATTAGTGAAATTTTGCTTCATCTAAGAATCAAACCTCTTTACAAAAAAGACCTGAAAAAATGTGTTCCTTTACTTGTGGTAATCTTCAAGAGTCAATTTCAATTTAAACAATGTGTGAATGAAATTGCTTCATAAAATATAAGTATCTGTCAAGATAAGTGTATATTGAAATTAGGATGATTGAACAGAGTTCATTCTAATAAGAATTCACAAGAATTATAAACTAATGGGCACTTTTTTTCACAGAAGTTAATTGTTAATAAAATAGTTACAAATAAAATAATGAAAAGTTACATTGTTAATCTCTGTGTTCATACACTCATGCTTAAAGATGCATATTGTATAGACAGATAAATGGATTTTGTCCCTACAAAACCTAATTATGATTCATATACATTTGCATATAGACTGTGACTAGCTTACACAAGAAAATAAGTCTCTCATACAGTTAGAGGTCAAATAATACAGACAGAGATTAAAATGTTATCTAATTGTTTTGACAGACAATATTAAAATAATTGCAAGCTTATTATGTAATTATAATGACAGCAACATATTTTTTTTTTTTTTCCCTTTGCATGTTATGCCAGTCAAAGTCAGTAAAGGTTATCGATAGAAAACAAATTTTATGCCTCACTTGAGGAAAGCAATCAGGTATACTGAAGATCCAGTAGTCTGTGGAATACTTTGTAGAAGTGCATTAGGCCATGAATATGTGAAGAAGGGAAATGCATAAGAGGCAAAAATAATTTTCTGTGACCTTTCTCTTTTACTCCCTTTATTGGAACGACCTCAACTCTATAAAGAAGCATATGTAATTTTCTCATATTTTAGAAGTACATCTTTTTCTTACCCTCTGCAGAATATTTATTACCCTCAACACAATCTAAACTAGAAATTCTTGTCTATGTGGTGTACAAGATATGGGTTTAAAAATGAACATTTCTATATTTGGTTGAAAACCTGAAGTAATGTCTTAAGCTATGTAATGTCTTTAGCTATGTAGTGTCTTTAGCTAGTAGGTATTAATTTTAAAACATATTTTAAAAGTAGACAGGTTTAGAGGGATTTTTGTGGGGGGTTTTTTTTGTTATTGTTTTTTTAAGACATGAGATTTTTTTGACCCCTGACCCACCCATTCATCTTTCTTTGAAAAAAGAATATCCACAGTACTAGTATTATAATATGCCATCTTTTTCAGCTTCTCGCTGTTCCTCTTTTTACTTCCACAAAAGGAAGAGTAAAGAAAATAAAACTGTTTATTGTTTCTGTCTCTCACAAAGTATCATTTTCTGAGTGCATCGTTTTGTTGTATATTTTTGTTGAGAATGGAAATTAAATTGAATAGAACTGGTCTATCAAATAGCTGGAAATAATTGGCAGGCATGGTTAAACTCAGAATTGAATTCAGTCTTGGATAGCACTGCAAATGTATTTATCTGAAGAGTTACTTGCAGAGTATATTGCCTTTTTTATGGAAACTGCATGAAGCAAGAAGAAAGAAAATGAAACAACAAAAATCCCTGTAATAGCTTTCAACTTCTTAAAGTTCTAAAAATATTTGCCTTTGGAATTCTGTTTGACAGTAAACATTTTAAAAAACTGATTCAAAACAAGCTTTCTTTTCTGGAACAAGGCTGGAAGTGAAATGGAATAATTTAGTAAGAATTCACATTAAACTATTTTACCTGCATCTCACAATTATTACATTTTTGCTGTCTATAATAAACACAAAAATAATTTGTGTGTTTAATTTAATTAAATTTTAATTATAAAAACACATTTTTATGGCTTGCATGCTTACTGTTCTGACCAAAATCCAACAAACCAACCGAAAAAACACAAAGCAAATATATAACTAAGAATGGCAAATTACAGCACAGTATGTTATTAAATTTGAAATATGTTGCCATAGAAATAAACCTACAAAACTTTTAGAATATGACTTTACATAAAGTATACAAAAGTGCTTTTCATATTTTAGATCTATATGCAGTACACATGTATAAACTAAATCACCAAAAATTAATACTGTGAGTGAAAACATTTACAGTTTCTTAGCCACATCCTCTCCAGAAATAGAATAGTAAAAATGTTCTAGTTAATTCCTGGCTTCCTTTAGTTCTCTTACTTACCATCTCTTTGTCTACACAAATTCTTCCTTTGGCACAATTAAATTGTGTAATTATGATATAATTAATAATTTTCTTAGGATTTTAGTAATGCCTGTAAGCATGTGTCCATTGGATTTAATATTTGTGACAAAAGCTCCAAATTTTTAAGAACCATGAGCTTCAATGTGAGTGGAATATCAGGACGAAAACATCCTCAGTTGTTGAAATATTTTTTTCTGCATTCTCTAGGGACAAACTGCAACTGGTGCAAATGCACAGGGACCTAGAAGAGAGGGAAAAGGTGAGGATTTTAGTTTGTGAGTCTGAAAACTACTGGTGTAGCATATGTGTATTACGAAGTATTAATTATTAGACCACATTATAAGAATATGAGAAAATTAAATACAAAACTTTATCTAAATATTTCTCTTTAAGTTAATATTTTTGCAAAAAATACACATCAGAAATCTAAAATATTGCACTCGCTTTAAAAAAAATCATTACACATATTTCTCCAAAATCTATCCCGCCACCTCTAACACTGATGTGACCACTGAGAGCCAAAACAGAAGGGAAGCTCCTGGCAGCCTGCCTCAGACATACTAAAGGGAAAATGGTAGTCATGAGGACACACAGAAGGAGAAAAGGAAGTAGCAGAGAAAACAAGGAAAAGGTTGTTTTTGCGGACACAGCTAGAGAGGCAGTGTTGGAAGAAGGCCCAATATGCACAAGGATGTGCTTCTGCAGGACTGCAGGAAGCCCATGGTGGGGCAGGGGGGCCCAAGGAAATACTGACAGTGAGCAACTCATAGCAGGACAGGGGCATCCTGAGGGACTACAGCTCACAGGTGACCCATGCTGTAACAGAAGAAAATGAATGAATAACGTGGTGCAGTAGAGGAAAACAAAAGAAGGAACACAAGATAGGAAAGATTTTACACTGACCTCACAGTTCTGCACTGCCTGCCACCTTGCTGAGGCAACTGTGAGAGACTGCATATATCACACAGCAAAAAACAATAGTACAGTCAACTAGGAATGTTTGCATGAACTGTCAATAAATTGAATTAAAATTCTTCAAGTTAAGACTATTTTACCAGAAAAAGAAGAGAACTAAAAGAAGAACAAGCTAAGCAATAGTCACTTGATCACCAGAAATGTTATCACATTTAAAACATGCTTAGAACCAGCTCAGGAAAAAAGTAGATACTTGAGGGGGAAAATAGGATAGATGAAAAGTATAGATTAAGTGCTCTGTGAGCTGATTCAACCTAGGTCACAGGGACAGTGTTAAAAATTAGTACAACACAGTGAACATCTGACAGAGAAGTTGTCAGTCCAGACGGCAACGTGCCATCTATTTTGGCTTGGTGAAGGGGAATGATTCCTCTGGCCTAAGTCTAACTTTGTACTGTGGATTGAATAAATATTAACCCTTACACCACATTCGATGTGCTCTCAGTCTTCATCCTTCAATGTAGTTTCATAAAAAATGAATCCAGATTGCAAACTTCAACACAGCTTTAATAAGGAAAAACTAATTAAATGTAGAAAACTGTGACTTTCACTTCTGTCTAAAGGGAACTTCTGATTGAAATAAAACTCTCATGTAGATAACCTCTGTCTAATAGCCACTGATGAAACCACTGTGCAACAATACGTCTTTTGAACCCTTGCATTATCCTGTACAGCTTAAAGTATTTGTTTACTGCTGTGCCAAGGGATTTAGTGGTTTAATTATTGCTTGAAAACACATTTTCATTCTGTTCATTTTATAAGCCTGATGTGTCTGAAAACTTCGTGTTCTGTTGTTAGAAATGTCTAATAACTTTCTTATTTCCCTTGTTTGAGCCCTATGTGATAACACAAATCATTGGAGCTCTCTCTGCATCCCATCATTTTGTTCCAATGTACACCTTACAACTGCAAGGTTTAACATCTATTTCCATTCTATCATTTTAAGCTGTTATATATTTAGCTTATCACTACCTGATCTAGTTATAGTGTACATTTGTGGATTGTCCAAATAAGAGCCCTGGAAGGCTTAGGTCTGTGGATTTCTCCACTTGTAGTAAATAAGTGCTGTTTTTCAAAGTTTTTTAAACTCTTTTCAAACCCCCCATCAATATCCAATTCACACTAGTTACATACTTTTTACATTTTAAAGTATATAATCATCCTTTAATTTTGATTTCTCTATATGTATTAGTTAATATATAACTAATATATGTCTTTGTTTATATTTTGCTGAGTACTTTCTTCTCTTGCTCAGATTCACAGAATGGTTGAGGTTAGGAGGGACCTTTGCAGGACATCTGGTCCAACTACCCCTGCTCAAGAAGGACCACTTACAGTAAATTGATCGGGAACATGTCCAGAATAATTTTTACTATCTCCAAGGAGGAAGACTATACAACCTGCCTGGACAACCTGTACCACTGCTCAATCAACCTCACAGTGAAAAAGAAAATGTTTTCTGATATTCAGAGGGAACCCCCTGTGTTTCAAATTGGGCCCATTGCTTTTGGTCCTGTTACTGGGCTTTCTCTTATTTGCGTTTCCTTCCCAACTGGGGGGAAAATAATATTTGTTGCCAATTAATAAAAGAGTGGAACAACAACAAGTAAAAGCAAGACCAAAACCTGAAACTCCCTCTGTCTCACACAGAGGCAAAGATTTCTCTCTTCTCCTAGAAGGGAACCCTCCTCTACTGAAACCTTGCCACAAAAAAATCGATACATGTATATGTGAATTGACAATGGCCCAATGGGAGTGCAAGGGTCTGTGTGCCCAACACTGTTTTCATTAGTCTTATGCTAACATTGATAGGGAACCAGAGAGTTTCTTTTCTCCAACTGCTCAATACACCAATTTACATAAGAATAATGCTGCAATTATAAAGACAAGCAGCACAATTAAAAATCATCATCAAATCTACTTCACAATACTTAATAAATATTCATTTTGAAAATTCCATTTAACATTTTTAGAATGAAACAACATTACTTTTTTCTTTGCAATATGCAAATTTGACTACTAATACTAATGTAGTAATTTAATTATACAGTAAGTATAATGAAACCACTTGGGTTAAAGGAACATAATTTATGGAAAACACTGTAAAGAACTAGTGTTATCTGTGTGAACCACACAGCTCAGATATTTCTGTTCAACAATTTAAATTGCCAATATTATCCTCCAACACAATTCCTCCACAATGAAAACCTTCCTGGTTCCTTATTAGATGGTTCCTAGCCAATATGGTTAGTTCATTATTCTTATGCTGCTCATACAGCAGAGATACTCTTGGTTTTTTGTTAAATTGTATTTGCCTCTATTCATGCCTGTGACAGACCTATATTATAAGAGCAAAATTCAGATGAAAAACTGAGTATTTAGTTAGGAATTTTTCATTTTACTCTGTGGCAATATCTCCATATATACATATATCTATATCTATATCTATATCATCTATATCTATCTCTATATCATCTATGTCCAGATATATGTCTGCATCTATTATATGTATACAAGAGACTTCAGGTCCACTTGCACAAAGTGATTTAATACAAAGAACAATTTACTATTTACTTTTGTTCAATAGTTTTCACTACTGAAGTCATAAATCAAAAATATAAAAATGATTAGCAGCTAAACTACAATCTTGAAGACCTGGAATCTTTTAACTCTGTTTTCATGGGACATATCATTGTGCATTTGAACCATACTATATTTTCATAAAAACCAATAGATTTTAAATTATGGAGTTTGAAAAAGTCTCATTACTTTTGAAACTGAGGCATGAGTAAAACATTTTTAATGGTGGGAGTCAGAATATATTCTGTAATCTAGTGGCAATTTATGTCATAGAAATATTTTTGTAGATATGTTTTAGGGGTGATTATGTAGGTGCTAAGTTGATTCTTGTACTAGATAATTTTAAAGGTGTCTTCCAGCCTTGATTGTTCATTGATTCAGTGATTTTTGTAGTCAAAGTAAACAAGTAAACTTGTTAATTTTTTTCCTAAAAAATAAAGTTCGTCTTGCATATTACAAATTATATTTTGTAAGATAATTAATGTCTCAAAGATTCCAAGTTCAGAGTAATTTGAGTTATTGTATGTTATGCTAAGTGACCAACAATTCCTTTAAAAACTGGGTTTTTTTTAATTTTGTTTTCTAGCACATTCTATTCAGAGGAATCTGTACCTACTGAGTGTAGTTCCATGCTTAATACTGAAAACAGTTTGCTTTATGTCTGATGGAAAATGCTGAGTTTTTAGGTCAATAAATGCCTTTTCATCTGAAAATTTCACAGATTCTGGTCTAAAAATTGGAAAAAGGTTTTGTAAACATCTGGAGAAAGGCAGGAAGCAGTCTAGAAGCTGTCTTGCTGGCAAGTGGAAGTCAGATGAGAATGCAATAGACAGATGTAGGTGTGCTGACATTCATCAGTAGGCTTGCTAACAAGACAAAACTTTCCCGTGTGCTCAAAGAATCAGAAGATACTGCTCAGATACTTCAGTAACTAAAGTAGGTAAAGGTAGTCCCCAACATCAACAGACTTGGTGGCAAATTGATAGAGACAAGACTTGCAGGAAAAGACTTGGAGATACTGATGGACAAAAAAATTTATATGAGTCAGCAATGAATGGCCCAGAAAACCAGTCTGGGCCTGATTTTACAGCTCATGCAGGTTTTACAACCCAGAATTTCCTCTTTCTCTATTCTACTCTCATGAGAAGTGACCTGAAATATAAATCCAGTCCTGAGGTATCCAGTACAAGAAAGACATGGAACTGTTAGAACTGGATTCAAAGCAGAGACACTGAAGTGGTCAGAGGGCTGGACACTCATTATGTGAAAAAGAAAAAGGCTGAGACACTTGAGGTTTTCTATTCTAGAGAAAATAAAGCTCTTGGGGAAACTTATTGCCTTCCATCACTAGAGGGGTCCTACAAGAAAGCGGGAGAGGGGCTTTCTCACATGAGCATGAAGTGGTAGGACATGGGATAATGGCTTTAAACTGAAAGAGTATAGGTTTAGACTGGACATAAGGAAGATTTATTTACTTATTTTTTTACTTTGAAGGTAGTGAGACACTAGAACATTTTGCCCAGAGGGTTGGTGGATGCCCCATCACTGAAAGTATTCAAGGACAGCTTGGACAGGGCGGTCAAAATCTTGGTCTTGTGGAAAGTGTCTCAGCCAATGTCAAGGAGTTTGGAATGAGATGTACTTTAAAGATTCCCCTCAATGCAAATCATTCTGAGATTCTACGAAGACAATATTTTTCTTCCACATTTAGTGTCTTTTCGCCTCAAAGTTTACCCTTTAAGGTAGAGATTTTCCTAAGAAATCTTCCTTGCCGAATCCCAGAAATAGCACCAATCTATTATTCTGAAATCTTTAGTTTATCACTAGGTATTCTCACTGCCCTGAGCAAATACATGACTGAATTTTCTTGTTTTTAGGAAAGTATTTGCAATGAATTTTTTCTATAGTAATTTGAAAGTGAGTCTTAATATTATTATAACTAGACCCAAAATAACTGTTTGATGTATTTTACATAAATCCTTCAGACTCTAATTGAGTTAAAACTAAGTTTTGGGGACTCTCCATGCTCAGTCTTCTCTTTTTAAATAGAACAAAAATTTGAATGGAGTAAATTTTTTGGGAAGTGATTGTTTCTAAAGGATTGCTTACTGAACTGGTAATAATTTGTAAAAAAGCTATATTCTGTCCTTCATAATCATGTTATGAACTCTGTTGTTTTCTATTTATTTTTGTTAGTAATTTCTTTGTTCTTGTGACTGTGCAATGACTGTCAGAATCAATAAAGTGTAAAATGAAATGACAATATCCTATGAATTTTAGACATAGCTTTAAATAGTGCTGTTGAGATTCAAAGTCTGGCAAATGCTTCTCTACATAGTAAACATCAGCCACTGCATGTAAACATACATATATTTTATATATATGTATGTATGTGTATATATATATATAGACATTACAGATATGTGAGATGGATTTTTTTACTGACTTGAAAAAATGTGTCACTTCATCTGAGTGACTTTCTTATCAGAGAATAATGCACATTATAGTGTTCAGAGAATTTTTGGCAGCTGCTCTCTTAACAGTGGAAAACAATATGTGATGTAAGCAGAGAAATTTTAATAGATGTGTAGCTATTAAAAAAATCTGAAGATAATTTCCAAGTCCTATTTAAAAAAGGTATTTAAATACTGCTTACGGTGCTGAGAACTTGTTAATCAGCTGTTCATCTATGAACCTTTCTCACTAAATCTGGAGATGACTAGATTAAGAAGAGATGTTTCAAATAATTACTGATGGAGAAAACAAGCTAAAAGAGTAGATGCACTCAGTCCTGAATTTTATAAGGCCACAGTTTAAAGCCATGTTGCTACTTGCCCCAGAAATTGAAAAAACAAACGGATTGTATAATTTTCAGTGGTTTGGTGAAAGTTTTGCCCATGTCCAAAGAGTATTTGGACATTTTTCATATTATTTGAGGCTCCAGAATGAAGATTAATCTTTTTTGTCCTATTCCTATTCTGCAAAACAGGTAAAAGGAGATATAGTGATCTTCTGCCAAAAAATGATTGTCAAGTATACTATCTTAACCTGCATAAAAAAATAAAACCAAATGTCTACACAGTCCATCAGCATGATATAAAACTATTTAGATGAACGTTAATAGAAATTTTATGGTAACTTTTGTTACTTAAATCAAAGAAAAAATGTTTGAAGGGTTTTGTGACTATTCATATTAAAGAAAAAAAAACAGAATTGAAACCGATATTTTAGAAAGAACAAGTTATTTAAAATATAAAAATACTATTGGGTCAAAATTGATGAGTTGTCTTATATACCTTTCCTCACATATCAATACTAGAATTTAAATATCTCTATAAGAAAACTCTACAAAATATTTTATAAAGATCATTTGTATTCTTGCAATATTGAGAGGTCCATAGGTGCATTAATAATATATAAATGGATTTTGAAACTTTAATTAATTTGTTTAAAGTTTACTACTCCACGTGTTCTTTGGGTCAGTGTATTTACAAATAGGAAATTTTTTTCTTTTTAATAAGAATGAGTATACCCATATCCCTTGACACTTATTTTCTGACCATAAAAAATAATTGGAGGTTGTCAGGTACAGATTGTTCAACAAGTAAGGAATTTTTATTTGTGCTCTGTGTGCTTAACTGTGAAATAAATTATTTTTTATTTTTCATGGCAGTAAATGTGCACAGGAGAAGTTAGATGTAAGGGGTAAGTCTTTTTACAAATAATACTTTAAGAAATGCTGTCATTTATGAGTTTCAGTGCCTTTTCAGACAGGATTCCTGAATTATGAGGTGTTTTCTGAGAGCTACAGCAAATAGTTTTCAGTCTAAGTGTTCACAAACTGTACACTTGAGCATTTCCACCATTATCTTCTCTCTTTAGCGGGTTATAAATCACAACCATCATTATAACACAGGAGTCACAAAAAATACTATGAATAACCTACATTTAGTTTCCTGGCACATTTTTTGTTAGTTTTTGAGGATTTTGTTGTTGTTGTTTGGTTTTAGTTAATTTTACTGGGGTTTTTTTCATCATCATAGAATCATAGAGTAGCTTGTGTTGGAAGGGTCTTTAGAGACAATACCCATAGGCAGAATTTCATCTGGTAAGAAAGTTTACCTACTATTAAACTCTGTTTCAGATGCTCTTCCCTACTCCCCTCAGCTTTGAAGTTAAAGGAATGGAAGACATAAATTAAGTTCTTAAGCTCCAGGGATGAAGAATATGTTCATGATAACTACAAGTCATTTCAGCTTTTATTCAAAAACTTTAGCACACCTCCTCCAACATATGATTAGGGTAAAGCTAAAGAGATATTTTGTTAGGAATAGAAAACAAAACAAAAAGCAAGAAAAGCAGTTTTGAGTGTGACATGGAGGTATTCTCCTAGGATAGGTGCAGGTAACAGGAAAAGCAGTTGGAGCAGAAGGAAAATAAGTGGAACACTGATAGATATATCTATTTCATGGATATGAGAATGATTAAACCCTCACTAGACTATAACTCCGTTTCATTGTTTCAGTGGCTTTAAAGCATAATGATTGACAAAGCCTGTTATTTATTTCTTTTATAATGGTTGTTCATTTTAATCATCCGTCTCTAGTAGCAATGAAACAGATGCTTGAATACTTTTCTTTCAATAAAGGATAAAGCCTGTATGATTCATGCTTATTCTTGTGCATAATGAAATTTCTAACTTCCAGGCCTTATGTTGCTGAATCTATCAATTAATTAGTCAAATTGTCATTAACTAGGAAGTTCTGGCTGGAGTTCTTTGTTGTTGCTATGCATGGCAGTGGAAGCTCTAAGTATTCTACTGTAGTGCCTGGTAGATTGCTCAGCTTGCACCACAACTATCAGAAACAGCAAGCACCTGAATTAGGAAACCTACTTTTGTGACTTCTAAGTGTTGGAAAGATGTAATGCTGATAGCAGAATACATCTCATTTAACAGCATAGATTGGATTAAACTTCTGGTAGTCAATACAACATAATTAATTTTTTTTTCTGATCTTTTAAAGTAAAAATGTCTGTGTCTGAGAATTATATCTCTTCTCTTAAGCTCACAGTATTTAAAGAATGTGAAAGAAAAGTTCCTCATTAAAGACATATTTGAAAAAAAGACTAAGCAGTTCATCTGTATTAAAAATATTATTCTAAAATACAATTTATTACATTGGCAATAAAATTACACCTGTATCCTGCACAAGAGTAACATTCATTTTCCTTTATTGCATATATTATTTCTATTACTGGGGGATGAGGGGATATTCTTCAACCAGCATTCACTTCAATACACATTTAATCTTTCCATCACCTATTGCAGACAGTATAAATGGTAACTTCATTCAATCTAATGAATGCACCCATGAAAGCCAAATCAAAGTATCCTGCAGTTATTTTAAAACCTTGTTGCCTTGGCAAACAAAATTCAACCTTGGTTTAATTGGCTTTAGTGGAAGTACTTCATTAAAAAAAAAAGCAAACTGGAGATACTTTACCCCTTGGACTGCTTAAAAGAACAAAGATCAAAAATAAAATCAAAACATGAGAAATATTTAGCCTAATATCTACTAATATTGCATCTGTTGGAGATTAAAGGAATGACAAAATGGAATACCCATCATTGTGTTTTCTGACACATCCCAGGAGAAACTATTTTTCCAAACTGAATGAAAAAACCTTTTCTCTTCCTTCTAAAACTGTCACTATGCAGAGAAGAATGCAAGTTTTCTCATAAGGGAGCTAAGGAATATTTCCAAAAAGGGAAAATTTATGTTCTTGTCTTTATTCTGATGTTAGTTTATGCATTTTATGTCAAAAACCTCCACATCTTTTAATGTGGCCCTCTATCTCTATTATTACAAATTACTATCTTAACAATTTTTTGTACATTTTGTCTTTCCTTTAACCCAGTGGGTATTTGATTCTTCATCTAAAGTGGAAAAATTTCAGCAGAGGTAAATAAAGATTTCTATTTTTCTCATACTCATGTCAAAAAACCTTGCTAATAATATTTCATCAAGTGTTTTCTTGAAGATAATTAAGTCTCCCAGTCCACTCAGTAAAGTATCTCTTAACTCTATCACTGTCATCCTAGAAGCAGGTCTTGGCACGTCTGGTAGCACATATTTAGGTGTTTATAGAGACTGACTTTGGAGCTGTACTGTATCCAGAGCAGCCATGTTTTAAAACTTTTCATGTTATCTGCAAAACACAAAGAATAGTTTATTGCTTCAGGACAAAGGGTCAACTGAGTCAAGATGTTTTCTCTCTAGAAGTTACTACAACAGGAAGCAAACACATTGCTCATAAGTGCTTCTTGGGTGTTTTCATGCGTTTAGCTCTGGGAATTTCTGATATTTGAGGTCTATTCAATTACCCTCAAGATGTCTTTCTCATAAACACTTTTGTAGTTTCCACTCTTGAAATTGGGCAAAAGTTTGCATCCAGTTTTGGAACTGGATGGCAACCAAGACATTGTTTGAGCTGTTTCTGCATAGGTATAGCCTTCTGTTTACTCCAAGTTTTTCTCCTCCTCTCTAAACTTGAGATCCTTATTTCTTGTTATGTAACAGTGAAGTGTTGATCACTGTCTGTTCTGTTCATGTCACTCACTATTTGAAAGATGTCTGTGATATCCATTTCAACATATCTCTTTTTCAAACTGAAGACCTTCAGCCTGCTCAGTTATTTATCATATGGGATGTACCTTATCACTTTGCTACAGGACAACCTCACAAATAAAACCCCCAAAACCAAACCAAAACTAAACTCAAAGTTGAATCAAAAAAACCAGCACACACTAAGGTGGACAAAGGTGGACAAAGCAAAGGGTTTTTTGGGAGAACACTGTTTTTATTTCTTTTTTTTTACAATTTGGCTCTATTCTTTTGCTTACAATTTTTGGTTGGTTGTTTTTCAACTTCTTCCAAAAGGAGACAGTTTCATAAACAATCTATATTAATCCCATTTTCCTGGTCCTATGTGGCAGTCACCAGGTCAGTGTCCATCATTTTATTTGTGGAATTTGTATAACTCTTTAGCAGGTATATGCTTTTTATTTGCACTGAATTTCTTTTGCAATTTTTTCTTCCTGGTCACTCAGTCTTATAATGTACTTCTACAGTTCTTCCAAAAGTGCTTTTTTAATTTATTTTTTCACCTCTCTGGTGGAGATGACCTTAAACAGCACAAATCATTGCATAGAGCACATGGAATTCTGTCAGGGGTCACGCTCCGTTGCAAAAGCTAACAATTTACTCCTGTCATGTTACCTGTCTTTTGACTAATTATTTATCTATCAAGTACTTGTCCTTTTATCCCTTGCTCTCTTAACTTCCTTAAAAGCTCTATGTGATAACCTTGTTAAGAGCCTTTGTAAACCCATATATCACTTGTCCATATATTATCCCTAGACGGATTTTTTTCCCTTTGAGAATAGCAGTTATGTGTTCAAGTCCTTTAATAGGGGAATGTCCTTGTGAGTCCAGACCCAAAAACTTCTCTATTGCTTTTAAAGTTACTGGTCTTTTAGACTGCACTCTACTACAGAGAAACTCACTGCACTGGAGATATGTAAAAATGTCAAAATTTTGCAAATTTTTGATCAAAGAACTGAATTAAACAGGATTTTTCTCAACAGAACCTCATCTTCATAATTGACAGTTATTACAGATAACCTGTTCCCTGTAAATGCCTCCCTTTAAAAAGTCTATCTACCATCAGACTAGGAACTTAAGGAATTGAAACTGAAGGTTTTTGAGTGGGAGTTAATGAAATATTTTTCCTTTTGTGTTAAACTATATGTCAGTTAAACACCAGTTGTGTAAGGCAGAGAAACATAGTTTAAACCCATTTGAAAGATGCAGTACCATTTCTGAAAGTAGTTCAAGCAACACTCAAATCTTTGATTGATGCCAAATGAGAGTACATGCCAATCATAAAACAGCAGGAATACTCATCTAGGCTGTCAGGTTTCCAAGGCTAACAGGGCTCCCATGCTGCTTGATGAGACTGAGGAAGTTATGTTAAACAGATTTGTGATCTTCTTTACCAGAGCAACAAAAAAAAATTACTACTACCCTGTGAAATGACAATGGATAAGGTTTTTGTATAACTACATGGCAGAGAAATTCTTCATATCAGATGCTGGACCCATGAGTTACTCAAGTTTAGATAGTGACTCTTCCTATGTGTCTGTGAGGAGAGATAAGTTTCAAAAAGCATATAAAAATTATTGTTAGATATTATCTATTTTTAACTTCAAATTTGTAAGAAAATGTTTTTCACTCCCACATAAAATCAGATAACTGACCTCAACCATAGGAAAAAAAAACAAACAAAAAAAACATGATAAAAGTTGCAATGCCAAGAACAGTCAGCAGACTTACCACACAGATATGATGAAAGGACATTTTGACTTCCCCTATGAGCAATTCTATGAATCTTTAATTTCCTGTTCTATCTCAGGGCCAGTTCTGCAAATGCTTTATCATGAGAAAAGTCCCAGAGTTCAATGAGATTACTCACAAGGGTGAGGCAAAAGACAACTCTGGTACAACTTATAAGATCAAACTGTGAATGCTGAAAAGATTGAGCTTTCAAGTTCTTTTGATCATGTACATACTTTTTTCCTTTCCTTTTCTTTCTGAAAAAAGTTGCAACTTGAAAAACTGCAACAAAGTAATTCTAGTAATTCAAATACTCCTTTAGTTAAAAAATAAGGAAAAAGCTACTCAACAAGGAATATAGAAAAAAAATCATTGATTTCTCCAGAAGCTGCAGTGATGAATACAAGCCATTTAGTTTCAATCCAGAAATGTTAAGAAAGAAAATAAGCAACTGCTGTATGTTTTAGACATTTAAAGAGGTCACTGAGGAAACAATATGGTTTTTTAATCAATTAGCTAATCAAAGTAAATGCTGAAAAAAGGGAACTCTCAATATGAAATTATTTTTCCATGCAACTTTAAAAAATACTCTACTAGCTCATCAGATCTTATTTTTTCAGTAATAGAGGGACTTTAATTCATATTTCTGCCCTTTATGATGCTTCAGCCATGAAAATCTAAGTGTCTGAAAATCATGTTATAACTTTGAGAACCTAATTTTCCAAATATGACTAAACACTTTTTACAATTTTGGTTGGATCATAAAATATTTAATGTGACGTTTCTGAAAACTTTAAACTTAATGAAATAATTTTCCTAGGATAAGAAATAATAATATCTAATAATAGGAAGTAGTGAACATGCACTATTTTATTAATTAGCTGTATATGTAACACTCCTTAAGTCATCAATGGCACTGCAAAACACAGTCATTTGAAATGTGATAAAGACAAAATCTTTATTGAAATGCTAATCTGTATGCAACTATAATACCTCATTATAAAAACTTTTTTTGTTTCTGTTAGTAACTAGGTTTATTAGTCCATTATGTAAACAGACTCATCACTTGCCTAGTCAGTCATAGAAAACAAATTGTATTTTTATTCTCCCACCAAGTGTTTGTTATTTCATAGACTCTAATTTACTTAAATTTATAATAGAATATTCCCATTATAGAATTGGGAAAAGGGGGATTGATGTACTCTACACTGAAGTCAGGAAAAATACAGTGATTCAGAATTAGGTAAACTTGCAAGAATTGCAAATGAATCATGATTATATGTTAATTTGAACATTTCTGAGAAGCGTGTAAGAAAATTTAATGGAAACGTATGCTAATGTAGCACTAAATTTATTTGTTTGTTTGTTTGTTTTAATCTCAGGAAAATAAACTTTTCTTTTACAAATAATTTTAATTGCTGTTATGGATCAAGACATTTTCATTTTTCACTCTATCTAGAAACTTGATGTTAGGAGTGGAAATGGATTGACTTTTTTCTGAAAAAAGATACTATTATCCACAATGCACTTTATCCCACTCCTTCATGACAAACAGTGTTAAATACACTGTAACTAGTCATTATATTACGTAGCTAAGGAATTTTTCTGAGAATAATTAAAGTCTTAGGTTGATGAGACACTGTAGGATGTGCAATTAATACACCTGAAGGAATGCTGTTCACATTCAGCATCAGCCTCTTATCTGAAATTTGCTATCCAGTATGGAAACTGATTTCACATCAAAGCAATTTAAAATTAATTAGGATTATGTTGCAGGCAGTCAGCTGCTTTTCCCTTCATGTCCAGATAGTCTATCAACTACTTCTGTTTAGTGCAATTGGAGAGCTGACTGTTAAATACAGACTCATGTGCAGAGCTTGTTCTCATAAAGATTTCAAACTTTCCTCTTTCAGCAATAGGGGGTCAAATCTTATTTAAAAATACAGACTTATAACTAAGTAAATAGAGCCTTTTACTTTATTTTAGCTAAATAATTGTCTGCCCTGTCATCCATGATAGGCTATGTCCTTATTTCTTGTATTATACATATTCCAGGAGTCTAAGTCATAATTTTTTTGAGGATCTCATTATCCGTCAATGCTTAAAGAAATTAACTCATTCTCATAAGAGAAACAAAATATCTGTTTCAGAATATTTTAAAAATCGAGGTGTGGTAATAAGTATCAAATTCCTGTCAACACAGAATGATTGCAAAAAAGCCACCATTCCTCTGCACAAAGTAAAAAAGGCAGAAGTGAGTAATTCCTGCTCTCTAGGCAAGGTTTTAAAGTAGAGACTTGTCTTTTATAAAGCCGAACTGAATGAAATATTGGTGTAGAAAACATGGATTTTTATTAAATGTATTGCCTGAAGGAAAAGGAGGAGAAGTAACTGCTTTATGGGGAGATGAGCTATGTTAGCTTTAAAAGAATATTGCCTTGGAAGGAAATGAGCATGAATAGACCATAAATGAAACTTCGGTGAGAATAAAGAACTGATATGGAACTGAATTTATTGAACAACCTTAAAAAATTAGTGGAGGCAAAAAGACCTCTTTTTAAATACAGCTAAATAATAATCATGTGATATCACCGTGACAGAAAGAGTCTGGGCATGATCTAAGGTCTTCCTTCAAATCTTACATTCTGTGCTCTTTTACATGACTATAGAAATTATACCAAGATGTGGGAAAAGCCAGGGGATGCATTTTATGTATCTCACAGTATATGATGTGTCCAATCTATATTACAGAGTGTGTACTTTATGCCACTTGTATCAACAGTGGCAACTTGGCAACAGTATCACTCATACAATTTCCAACTCATACACCAAGTCTATCCACTTTGATTATTTTTTATATTTTAATTGGTTTGAATACTTTTGTTGGGTTTCTCCAGATGTAAGAGGATTGCTGAGTTTTTCTGATTATGTAGTTTATTTTTTCTCTTCTAACAGCTGAAAAATAAAACAACTAAAGGTCAAAAAACTTGCTACCTCCTACTTTTTGCTCTTCTGCATTTATCAGGACATCTCAAAGTCAGCGCTTACTTAATTTGTAAATCCGTCTTTTGAAGTGTTCATAAATGTACTAGGATAACATTAATTTGCTGGAAGCAAAGTTTTCTTTTTGCTTGTAGGAGCCTCTCTGGGGGTATTCTCCAAGAAGTTTATTATGCTGAAGGGCTTCAAGAAAGGCATTTTCATGTCAAGTTTTGAAACGCTTGGTGACAAATTGCTGTTGTGATGATTTGTTTTGTTCACTGGTATCATCAGTTCTGAAAGAACCTATTGTTGAGGGTTGTTTTTCAGATTGCTTAAATGTCTGCTGACAATGGTTTTGTTATGTTGTTTTGGTTTATTTAAAGGAAGAAGGGTTCTCTTTTTTCTACTCTTCTGATCATTGCCAGTTAAACACTTGTTTTTCAAGTATGTTGATTTCTATTCCTTTAAGATGGGCAGCAATGAATAGGCAGTACTTTCTCTATTTTCAATATCAAAGACAAAGAAAAGCACTTTCCAGACATGAACTATTGATGACTACTCATGCAGTATTTTCCCTTCTTTCCTGCATGGGTCAATGTATTACCAAAACCCAGGTTTGTTATTGATTTCTTTTTTAGGAGAAATTATGGTATAGGGAAAAAGGCAGAAGAGGAGAGGAGCAAAGAGCAGACCACCTAATCACAGCTAAGTAAAATTTTAAAATTTTACCCAAAAATCTGTATATAATCATAAAAGAAACATGAACCATAAAATAGGATGTATTACCACATATATATAAAGCACTAGGTAGGGCAAGTCTGGGATAATGTAAGTGTAAAAAGGTTTCTGGACACCAAATTGAAGTCTGGGCCAGGTTCTGTTATTCACGATTGCACTGATCTTCTTGTAGTTCAAATTTTATCACCTTAATTTAGATTTCTTTCAATATGGATGATATTGCCCAAGGACCATTTCTTCCAGCCTAAATATGTGATTTAAGTGGATTATGAGGTTTAAAATGTTAAAGAGTGACTCTTATTAACATTTTCCATTAATTACCTAATCTCTCAAATTCCTCAACAAGAAAGAAGCATTTCAGATTTGATCTCCTGATTATTGGCTGGGTCAGTAATCTTTGACTGCTGCCTGCTAGACCTATGACTCCCAAACTCCACAGTAGTGAAACTTCAGAAGACAGATTAATTCTCAAGCTGTCCCATAAAAATATCCAGTCCAATACAGAAATCTTTGACAGTGAGATCAGACAGAACCATGCAAAAGTTATTAATAACTGGCTCTTATCCACTTCTTAGCTGAAAGAAGGAAGTAGCTTCTTGAATTGTTTGAGAGCTGTGTGGTGCTTAGCTCCTGGCTGCAGTCAAGCCATGATGGTCCTTTCTGGTGCCTAGTGTGGGGCAATATCTATGAACCACAGTCTTCTGAGG
Organism: Dicaeum eximium; assembly: GCA_013396995.1. NCBI lineage: Eukaryota > Metazoa > Chordata > Aves > Passeriformes > Dicaeidae > Dicaeum > Dicaeum eximium. Next base: position 234,636 of record VWZP01000483.1, read on the forward strand.
GGAATACCACCTGGAATATAAAATTATCCACAGCCTCAGAAGCTCTGAGGTGCACCTGTCCCACTGCCCATAATGCCTTGCCTACAGCCACATTCCTTCAGTTTGAGTTTGTAGTGGAGCTCCAGCCTGGTCAGCACAGGAACAGCAGGGATGCCCCGGGCCTAGGGCCCAGCCTGGGACTGTTGTGGTTTAATCCTAGCCAGCAACTAAAACTCATATAGTTGTTCACAGTTGAATGGAGGCAGATTTGGAAAGGTAAAAATGGGAAAACTCAGGCAGGAGCTGAGATAAAGACAGTTTAATAGGTAAATAAAAGGCCACTGATGCCAGAAGAGCAAAACAAGTTCATTCCTCCCTTCCATGGGCAGGCAGGTGTTCAGCCATCTCCAGGAGAGCAGAGCTCCACCAGGAGTAACAATTGTTTTGGAAGACAACATCATTACTCCAAGCCTCCTCCCTCTCCTTCTTCTTCCCACAGTTTTATGTGCTGACCGTGATTCTATACAGTATGGAATATCCCTTTGGTCACTTGGGGTCAGCTGTTCCAGCAGTGTCCCTTCCCAACTTCTTATGCCCTCCCAACTCCTCAGTGGTGGGGGTGGTGTGAGAAGCAGAAAAAACCTTGATGCTTTGTAAGCATTGCTCAGCAATAGCTAAAATATCTGTTATAAACATGATTTTCAGGAAAAAGCTGTACCAGCTTCTATGAAGAATACTAACTTTCTCTTGACCAAAACCAAAGCACTAAAAGAGGATTTAATAATAAAGAAGTAAGTGCAAAATCATGTCTGTCCTCTAGCTAAATCTAGGAACCCAATAATGTTGCAAAAATTATGCCAAAGAAAAATTAGAAATTTAGGGTATTCTTATATATGCACAAATGCATACAACATTTTTTCCTAGACTTTGCTAATAATGCTGTGATGTCAAATTAATTTCTTAACATAATAAAGACCAACAGATTTTTTTCTTTAAAAGTAGTATTCCTTTTCAGTTTTATTTTTATTCAAATACATCACAATAGAGATCATAGATGCCTATAATCCAAGCACTACTCAAGTAAACTGTGCTTTAAATGATCACTTTCATAGCCTCTTGCTTCTAAGAAGACTCCTGAAACTCTGCTTCTTTCTAACGGATGTGGCATAGAAATTTTAATTATTGCAAACCTCTACAATAACCTGAATATGCTGTCCAAGTATGTATTAGATTCCTCTTCACACCCAGGAGCAGCATACTTATTTTTTCTCTGATGCTCTTTCTCATCTTTCTGATGTTACATTTAATGACAAAGTTTCAATTACTTCCAGTGCATCATTTCCCTTCATTACATTTCGAGGTTTCTATCTTTATCTTTTTAAAGGTATACCACTGTGGTAAATTGCAGTAAGTGCTGTACTTACAAGAAAAAAAATGACCTGGTTCACAGGGTGAAATCTAAAAGATGTTCTGGATATAACCCCCAAATGGAGGATAATGTCCATCCTCCCCGCAGCAGTACTGTGACTCCCCACTGTGCTGCCAGACAGGTTCTCTACTGTGGTTTCAATCCAGAGGAACCTGCAGACACTGCCTGCAAACTCAGCAGGGTGTCTGGGCACTCCAAGCAAGATTTCAATAGGCTGGAAAATTATTTTCAGTTAACAACTGCAAAGCTTAAGTCTACTTTAAGGATCTAAATTTCATTCTGTGCTTGGCCTCAGTCTCTTTGAATGTAAAGAAATGCAATTATGTCTGATGTTATGGGTATTCTCTCATTAAAATTAAAGATCCGTAGGTGGCAATCTCAGTTTCATTGATGCTCTTTTAGAACTGCAGAATTAAAGATATATGCATGTCTTCCATCATAGACAATATATTTTGTAAGCCAAATTTTCTTACCAAAATTTGAGTGCAGGGATAATGATGTTAGGGGCTTAGTCAATGCACAGCTCACTCCAAATAATTGAAATTATTTTGGCCACAGTGAAGGCTGTAGACATATATACATTGATCAGGTATACCACTTGTCATCAAAGAGAGATCTGATATGTATAATTTCAGGATTTCTATTTTTTGAGATATATTGAAATTTAAATAACAGTAATAAAAATTAATAATAGGCAAATTTCTTTGCTTAATTTGCTTTCCTGTACATTACCTTTTCTTAGTTTGACTTTCATTTTGTGCCACATTTGAAAATCTAAACCAGTATATTCTTTCAAGACAAGATAGTTTCCAGCTGTTCTGTTAATTTTTTTCCAAGTATTTTCACTTCCCCTTTAACATTTTACAGTGATATGAAAAAAATAAACTTCTTTTAGCTCTTATTTTCTATAATAAAGTGAAAAGTACTAATTGTAGCTTGCTTTGTTTATTTGTTGGTTTTTTTCTTTACTAATAGGGTGACTTCAGGTGACATCAGCCATAAGATTTCCTCTGAAATTTGTATTATAGGTTAGCAAATTCATAATTTCTATGTCATTCTGCCTTGGTAATCTTTATCTTATCACAAATTCTATCCCAAACAGTAAAATTATTATTTGCAGCTTCCTTGCCATTTGATGTTTCTTAAGATAAATTATATGAGGTTTTTCTATATCTATATCTAATATACCTATATCTATAGCTATGGCTATATCAACTATAACTAAATCACCTATATCTATAAATATATACATCCATGTATTTTCTTACATTATTAATTAGCCTGTGTCACATCAAGCTTGCAGCCCTCCTGAAAAAGCAGTTATCTCATTTAATAACCAGGCATACTGTTTACTTGAACATACTTGCACCATGGTATCTAATTATTTGTTTATTTAAAGCTTTTTAGTTGTGAGGTTTGGGTGGTTTGAGGGGTTTTTTTGTTGTTTGGGGTTTTTTGTTGTTGTTTTTGGGTTTTTTTGTTTGTTTTGTTTTTGTGGGTTTTGTTTCCTTTGTGCATTTCTTTGGGTTTTTTAATCTTTACCTAGCTCTCTGAACTCCCCAGATAACACACTATGCTACTACACTGTTGAACTAAGTTTTATTTGGATCTTTAATTGATGTTTTGAGATGAATGTACTTTGCATTCTAGCTATTCTTCTTCTGTCAGCTCACCAGTTTTTTAATCAATTTTTTGTTAGGAATAGGTGATATTTATCTCTTATGGTACATTATTCTTTGTGTCCACATTGTATTTGTACCAGAGTTTCTCTTTAAAAAATACTCTTTAATAAAAGGAAATTACATAATACTGTACTTTTATTAGCCAATTTTCTTGTAGATATTAATTTTACTCTCCATGATTCTTCTTGTCTTTCATTTTGTGCTTATTCTCATATTTGTGTCTTCCTGCTCAACTTCTTTCTGTCTTTTTCATATTCAGTTACATATCTAGTACATAAATCTTTCTAGGTTGAAGCATTGCTTTATTTATATTTCTCTGTATTTCTGCTTCTCTTTACTTGTGTGGTGTTTAATCAATATTCCCATGTGACATTAAACATAGAGTTAAGCAAAGGGTTTTCAATTTTTCTAAATTGCTGAGTTTATTTAAAAAATAATGAAAAAGAAAAGCAAAATATTCTTCCTAAGGCTGGTCTTTCTAAAGCACTGTCTGGAGGTCAGTGAGATCAAGATAGTGCTTTGATTGATCAGCATGCAACAAATCTAATCAGCCCGTTGCTGTTGGCTAAATTACTGACTTTTGTTGTTCAAAGGGAACATCAATGGAAATTGCAGCAATGTTTCTAGCAGTTGGAAGTTAAAAAACAAGACTATGCTAAAGGAAGATTTGTTATGCACAGGAGCAAAACCTCAAAATACCTCCTTTGTTTTATTCTGTACAAAGAATCTGAAATTATAACCAATTATAATTCTGCTTAAACTGAGCTTTTTTGTTGCAGCTGAAGAGAACAGGAATAATGGACAAATTCTAGAGCAGATAGTGAGTTTTCAAAAAAATCATTTATTATCTTTTTCTTTTTTTAAAGTCATTACTGAGCCCTCCTATTTATTGGAAGACAGTGAGGCCTGTAAATACCTATTTTGGCTTTTTCACAGGAAGGAGAAAGAAGGGTGAGGAAATTATATGTGTAATCTACTTTTCTCACAAAGGTGACTGAGAAATAGCTGGAAGAGGTCTGCAGACCTATGAGCCTGCATCAAGGAACTAGTGTTACTTTCCACAAAACCTTTGCATGAAGTAAGGAGAGTAGACAGGAAAGTTAAATATTCTGTGAATGCCCCCACGCTACTGCCTTGCACAGAGCTTATTGATACAATCATAGCATATCTTCAGATTTTAGTGTATCTCCTGTGGATGACAAACCTAGCCTCCTGGACAGCTCAAATGAAAAAAACAGCTATCCACAGGCAGGATGGAGCAGCTCCCTGCATGGGGCCTCAATTCAATATGAAAATTCCTCATCAAGTACAGGTGACATGACAATGATGTCCTCTACTGATGGCATCTTCCTGCCACTCACAGCCTGAGTTAGGGGTCTGGATGATCTGATAAAACTCATCAGGACCCTCTGTTAAGGTAATTTTTATTCCTAAAGAGGTTACAAATGCCTCTTGCTTATTTGTCAATCACCCTGCAAGTCTAAGCCTTGTTTCACAGCCTTATCTGTCTGATAACTGTTGGTTTCACTCTTGAAGAATGTTAAGGAAGTCATTACACAGAGAAAAAAATAGAGGAAAAAATATTGTTTTCTTTTATTTATTATTTTTGTTCCTTTTTATTTTATCATTATTGTTGGGATTACTTCAGTGTAGCTAACAAAATTGACATACATACAGGTATACATAGAAAGAAACACCTGATATTTCTCACGTGTAAAGCTGAATACTCTCTACTACTGCTTCTTCTCTACTACTGTACTTCTTCAGAGTGTAGTTCTGAGCTTCATATTAGGGTACAGTAAACTCTTTTCACAGAGTAGGGAGACAAAATTATTCCATCTCTAGCTGAGGACCAAGGACAACTGATCCAGATCTCAAGCCCAAGGGCATAAATAATGGCAGAATGAAGAGAGAAAAACAAGAAGGATGAGACTTCACAGGCTAAAGCTGTAACTGGACAATTAACTCCAATATGCAAAAGGACCAGAACTTATAAATGTGAGAGATCTCATGACCAGTTGTCTCATGACCATTTTGGGTTCATCTTGGGTTTAGCCCTGGCTACCTTGTGCTGCCCAAGGTGTATCCATTGAGGACTTCTAATAAATACCTACTTTATTCTTTAGTTCTGTCTAGTCTCTGTTCTAGGGCAGCCTTCGCAAGGTGTCACTACTACCCAATTAAAGACACTCTTGCCAGGAATATTACCTCTATGGGTCAGAGGCTAGTTTCTGACAAATTGGAATAACTTCACCTGACAGATTTTAAAACATTTAGAGAATACTCTCTACAATACTCAAGCTAAATAATCACAGAATCATAGAAAGGCTTGGATTGGAAGGGACCTTAAACTGCGCATTATTATCATCTAGTTCCAAATCCCTTGACCTGGGCAGGGATGCCATCTGACTAGAGATGCTCAAGGCCACATCCAACCTGGCCTTGAACACTTCCAGAAGTAAAATATTTTTATAGGAGACACTTCTGGACCTCTGGAAGTGACTTCAGCAACTAAATTATTTCAATTATTTATTATTGTGTGTTGTATTATTGTAACTTTCAATTATTGTGGTCTACAAGGAACGGTAAATAGTAGTATATGGAGTTTGTGCTTACATCGATTTATATTCACTTTTTAAAATCTCATGGAAAATTTACATCCTACTTAAACCCTTAGAAAGGTCAATGTCACCTGAAGTATTCATGAAGCTGGGAAGTTTATTTCTACTATTTATTATAAATATTTCATTAAGGTTTAGAGACCTCAATGTGCCAAAAATCAAACAGATGTTTAACACATTTTTCTTCAACAATACATAATTTATATTAGTGACTATTGTCTTGAGAAGATGTTCTTTTTTGTTATTTTTGTTAGGTAAATAGTGTGAATATTGTTGCAAATTTTAAATATTGTGAACTTTATTTTCAGTAACTCTGCTTATGTGATAACCAACAGTGGATGTCTAATGGATACATGTGGTCACTGAAAGGGGGTTTGGGGGAGATAGATAACAACAGACTAACCAAAGGCTAATTAGAGCAAAACATCCAGCTAACCACAGAGCTGATCAATGTCCATCTCAAGTCAGGTGTGGAAGAAAGTAACATCTGTAATCAGTATGCAAATATGAGTAAATTATCTTTCTCCATCAATAGTGGGCAGCCCAGAGCCCATTGAGCTCTCCTGCACATCCACAGACTGCATGCCAGGATCTCCCGTTGAGCCAGGATGCCTCTGAAGATCTGTCCTTGAGGCCAAGAAATTCCTTGCAACAAGAGATTCTCTGTGATTAACATGTTAAACTTTGAAAGCTTAGTGAGATAAAGAATTGATTGTGCATATGTACTTCTTTAGGCAGAAGCCCTTGACTAAATCTGTGTCCAGCTACACCTAAACTCCCTTCTGAGGAACTTAAAAACCAAACTGGGTCTTTTCAAAATCTCTTGAATCAACAGTGTCTCCTTGACAGCTTTATCTGATCCTGTCCTCTATGCAGTAAATAATCAAGTGTACATTGATTTTAACCTTGTGAAACCACTGTCACGAGTACTGTTAAATTTGTTAGATCTGTTTTATATCAATGAACAAATTGCTACTTCCCTCTTTCGAATAAAACGTTTAATTTGTGTGTTTTTACTAAATTTACCTGTGCATTATTTTCATATGTTATAAGCAATGATAATATAATGTGTCTAATGTAAGCTCTTCAAAATATTTGGAAAGCCTCCGTTTTCAAGACAGTATCCATTGGTGTATTTAATTTAATTAAAATATTGCAAAAGTTCATGTCATTTGCAGCCACTAATTTCCTATCAATACCCTTTTTTTTTTCGTATTCAAGGAATATGACAAACAATATATTAAACCATATACCAAATTTTTGTGGTGGGAGAAGATAAGGTTTTAGAGTTCTTCAGTAACCACCTGTGTAGAGATTCTTGACTACAAGTGAATCTATAATACAAGAAATAAAATTTATTACATTTTTCATAGGGTGCACAATGACTTTGAATATACAAAAGGCATTTGATTGCACATTATAACACATTTTCTAGTAACTTCTTCCTGCCAATGAGCCTTAGGTAAAATAAATGCAATAAAAATTATTGAATCAAACTGAATAATTAAAAAAAAAGAAAGAAAATATTTTCATTGTTTGAATATAATTTTTGCTTTAGACTTTGATTTTTTAAAAAATTTATTTTTCACCTTTCACTTCAAGATGAGGACTTTCTTTTTCATTCTTCAGTGACTTAGAAGGTCAAGAATGTTATTCTTTTCTATAACAAATTACAGGTTTTGATCATTTTCACAGTTTTATGTATGCAACTGAGTTTTATGTGTTTCCCTTTTGGTAAAAGGCTGAGAGCAGAGAGGAATTCTGCCTGAATGCTCAGTGTTGGCTGCCACACATGGCTCCCACAAAACCTTGAAGGAAGGATTGCTATCCCTCTAGCAATTGAGAAAAACACTGGGGAAAACACTTTACTGGAGTTGAGTGGAGAAAGAAGAAAGATAAAAAAGTAAGCAGTGAAAATGAAAAAGGAAGTTTCAAGGTTAGAAAAGAGCAAGGGACTGGAAAGAAAGAAGAATTAGGAGGGAGCAGGATTTAAAAGCCCCAACAGAGTAAGAGAAAAATTCTTTTGGAAGGTACACAAAGGAGACTGAATAGAGGTTGTTGCCAGTCAGAATCTGTGGATTGGCAGCAAGACTAGGGAGATGGAAAAATTGGACACAGTATCAGGACAGAATTCCTTTACAGAGCCTTGTTTGGTACTTTGCTTCACTCAAAAGAGCTTATGTCTTTCTAATTATAAATATTTATTCTCCTAATGTCTGTTTCCCAATATCTAGCTCCAGAGATTAAAACCTTTCTCTAGTGTACTTGAGAAATTTTATTTAAAGAAGTGGGGCCAACTACTTCACCTCAGAGATGTAGCAGACATTAATTTCCATGCATTATTAATATAATTAAAATTCAAGTACTGAAGTTCTGATAATCATGGAAAGTATTTTTTTTACCATAATATGAAATGAGAAAATAGGCAATACCACTCTTGATTCATTTGCTTACGTTTAAAAATGTAGACAGTTTTATTTTGAGGTGAATAATTCTTTTGGAACACATTAATTTATTTGAATAAAGGCACCATCTATGAAGTGATATAGCTAGCACCCAAAGATACTTTTTTTTTTTCTGTTTGATTTCTATTCACAAGGTAGTACTTGATCTAAAAGTTGGAATTTGTTTTTAATCAAGCTGACCCACAGTTTTAATTAATTCCAGTTCATAAAGCATTTGCATTATTAAAAAAGATAATTCCTTTAAAGAAAATTTGATTTAAAGCTCAAAGGAGTTGAACATTTCATCTTTGGAGTCACTAGAGAGCTTTAAATTAGTTTTTCACTCATCAACTACAAATAATAAAGTTGAGCTATGGAAATTTGTTACACTGTTTACTTATAAACATTTAAAATATCTAGAAAACAGCCTTTCTCTGAAACTGTCTCTGCTTTTTTCTCATTCAGAAACTCAGTCAAATGTCAGAACATAGTTCAAGCTGGCTCATTTGTATCACTCACAAGCAGAAAACAAATTCTTGATTTGTTTTGGGTTTCTTGGACCATTTCTATTTAACATAACTATTTTGTTAAAGAATTTAGTTCATTCAATATACTTGAGGGAAAAAAAAAAGTCAACACCACCCTCTCACTCCTCCTGAAAAAAATCCAACCAAACAAAAATATTACTTCAACCCAACAGCAGGTTGATATATCTGGGAGAAAAATGCAATAGAAAACCAAGATATGCATGCTTTAGAGTATGCATTCTGGTAAATCAGATGTATGATTAACTAAACAGTGTTTGACAAACAAAAAAAACCCAGTGAAATTATCTCTAGTGAGCTTCTCACAAGTCATTGAAAAGAAAAAGCCCCAACAACACAAAGTAATCCCTCACACCACTCATTCAGACTACCATATACATGGCAACATAACTTGTGCTAAGAAGGTAGTAGAACATACTATGAATCATTTAATGAAAATTTATAATCATTAATAATCGTTACTTTGAACTGCTAAAGATGGGTCTTGTCAGCCATAATGGATAAAATGTGTTTCTGGGCCAGTTTTGACATAGCTGGAATTGAAAGAGATTTTTTTCCTTGCATATTTAGTTACAGTCTTCTCACAGCTGTGAAAAACAGAATAGGCAACAGGCTGATTCTCCTAACTTCTGTTCCTTTCTGTGACTGGGTAATGCCACATGAAGTAAAGCATGGCTTGAAACACATTCTGCTGAAGTGAGGATTACCATGGTTTGCTTCACTGAAACCATCTTGCTGTGCAGGAAGTGAAGCCTTCTGACAGCTGTCTGCTTCCCAGGAGCTCATGGCCAAAGCCACTTTTTTGTTTCCAGTTCTTTTGCTGAAAGTCATGCAGTTTAGCAGAATAATAAGGCACAGAAGCATATGTCCCTTGACAAGTCAGTGTTGTTGATAACAAACCAAACTGTAAACTATGATTCCCTGGGGAAATTTCAAACACCTGCAACTGCAAACATCTCCTCAGAAAGATGTGCATTATGATGAAATCACTCAGTTACAGGACAATCTGTCAAAGATATATTGAAGATTTTTTATTTGTCTCAATCTTTTATAATTTTTGGCTGCCATTTTGGCCTCCAGATTTATCATGAAACTTCTGTTAGTTTGAGATTTCTTATTTTTCGTGACTTGGTTTATATAACTATTCATTTCTTAGAGCCACCAATGGAAGGACACAGCTAATATTCTCTTAGGCAGTTTCCTTACATTTCACAGACACATTTTGCACTTTCTGCTTTTGTTTTTTTTTTTCTCAGTATGAAACAAAAATCTGCAAAGAAGATGTAATTAGAATGCATAGAAAAACCAACAAGAAATAAAACCAGACTGATCCTGTTGTTGTTTTATAACCAGTTAATAAAAAAATTGGATTAGTACAAAATGACAGGCTAGCCAAAATGCTCAAATACATGAGTCAAATCACTTACTTTGGAGAAACAGAGAATCAAATTAAAATCTTTACTGAAGGTTTCAAAATAAGCCGTACTCCATTCATTGTTTTGATTAAGAAAAAAAAAATTATTGTTGATTAAAGAATTTTGTGCAACATTTTTAAGTCTTTTCATTTCGCCAATTGCATTTCTTGGAAGAAACTTGTCAAACTAATTTGACAAGGTATTTTAACTTACTGTGAGAGACTTGTCTATATTTCCCTTTCTGACTATAAAATCTTTGCTAGATTTAATGTCCTAGAGAGTGCTGTGGTAGAATATTTTTTTCTCCATGTGTTACACACACACACAAACACAAGAACCCCACCCCCCTCCATGCTTAAATGAGTCTTCCAGAACTGACCAACTAAATATATCTCTATAGCTGTAAATTGCCACATAGACTGTAAAGCAGCACATTTCACTGGAAACCCCACTGACATCAAGATGGGAATTACAGTCCATTTGATTAATATTGTTTGAGAGGAAATGCTCTGACAAGCCGTGACTTTGGTTTTTTGTTTTTTGTTTTTTTTTTTTATTTATTTTATTTTCTGGAACGTATGGGAAGCTGGTTTTATTTTTTCTATCATAAAAACTAAGAACCAGTCTTAGACTATGCACATTTTTTAGATTTCCTATCTGTTGTTTTGCCTAAATAACTGTGCTGACCTCCCTCATTAATATATTATAATCGAGTTCTGTAACACCTGTGTTAAAGGGAAAGTTCTCCAAAGGATCCTCTGGTACAACTCAATTGATTTCCAAGGAAAAGAAAATCCTCTGAAGTATGTCACTCCTTTAGAGCTTGAACTGAGACTGGGAAACTACACTGCCTACCAACCAATAATTCTTTTTGTTTGTTACCCAGGCTCCTCTTGCTGCTGAAGATCCCTTTAGAAGCATCTAAGTATTAAGTATCTAAGTATCTAAGTATTGTTAAGTAGTATTCTAAGTATATCTAAGTATATCTAAGTATTGTTAAGTATCTAAGTATTGTTAAGGCAAGATTGCAAGAAATGCACTTATATAAGAATTTCCAGCAGTAAAATCATGCAAAAAAAGAACAGAAGCAAACATTATACATAAAAATACATAATTATACAGATATTAATCCTTTCAATAGCCTGATATTTTCAGTGTGCAGAAAAACAGGAGCACAAGCAAGGAGTTAATTTGAACACACTGGAGCTGATGATCACTCTCTGACCTGAAGGAAATAATCAGCTGCCTAGTGCATAAATATAATCAATCCACTGGCAAAGGAGAGTGGGATGAAAACCAATGCTGCCAAGGAAGTGACAAGTGGCAAGAAGAAGATGAAGTGGAGGGTATATTCTACATGGAGAGGAAATTATTCTTCTGGTACATCAAACTGTTATATCAGTTTGATGAAAGTGCAAAGTAATTGATTTTAATGGTACTGAATGATTTAAAAGGAGGTTACATGCTTTGACTTAAAAGCTGCATAGCAATACCACTTTTTAATTTTTCTAAGACTGTTTTATATCTATTTATATTCCAATGAATTTTTGCACAACTTTGCATACAACAGTATCATGATCCTTACTAAGGAACATAGGGTAAACTGTCAAGGATACTTTATAAAATAAGCACTGGGACATTAATTAGGCAGAATCAATTTTAAGAAACAGAACAATTTATCAAAATTATTTTTCCCTTAATAATTGAGGGCATTATGTATGATTGAGGGCAAGATATGGAGGGATTGTAGCTTCTGATTTTTAATTTGACAGATTTTCTTCTGTTTATGCACTTTCAGAAAGCAATAAATTTTAAGAGAGTGAAACATTGAATTGGGCATTCAGGGACAGCATTATCTTTGTGATAAGACGTCACAGGAAATAAATATTTCTCTGAATTATCAAAATATTAAAAAATTACAAAAGAATTTTCAAACTCACGTGCTGTTAAGAATTTTCTTTTCTCAAAAAAAATACTAAATAGAAGTTTGACTTCTCTTACACTGTGCTGACTTTTGTGTGAAAATCTTAAAATACTTTTCACTTGTATGATCTGATATCCTAACATTTGGAGTTATGCTTATCCTAAAAGAAATGTTCAGAAGAAACAGAAAGTTAAATTCAAAGTCTATTTTTATAAAGTAAATCCAGAAGACAGTTCTGTTTCACACAACTTACCATGATAGATTCCTTCCATTTTAAAAGATTACATAACCATTTGATGTCCCAATATCCTTGAAGCCTTGAAACAGGCACTGCTATTGATATTGATGTTGTTGTTATACTACAAAATCATAGATCATTCAGCATATAAAAATGGAGATGGATCATTAAATTCAAACTAGGACAGATAAGGAAGGAGATATTTAAACTTTCTTCATTTTAAAAGGCTCAAGGAGAATGGATGTGCCTATTGTAATTGTAGCTTTTTTTTTTTTTTTTTTTAACAGGTTCTTTGAAATGCAGAAGTATGTAAAACCATACAATTTGCCTTTTCATTTTGGTAGAAAAACAAACAAACAGGTAAACAAAACCCTACAAGTAGTCAAATACATGTATTTTTTAACACATAAATAAAGTTACTTTTATTTTATCAAGACTGTAAGTTAGGCATAGAAATGTGGTAATTGATACACCCCAAGCTAATTACTGCAATGCATTTCCTAATATTTTTATTTCACCATCGAAATAATCTAAATTGAACAGAGTAATTCTGGTTTCAAAGCACATCTAAAATATCTGATAAAAGACTACTCCTTGAGAAGCAGAAATCCTAAACAGACCTCTGAGAGAGTCTCTGAAAATGGAGCACTTGGGTATGTACTTCCAGCTGAACATACGATTATTATCTGGAGGAAGAAGGCAGAATTTGACTGCACAGGGGTCCTTTACAGGCTTAATGTCCAATTGAAAGGGATGTCTCCTCCCTCCACAAGTTTTTGAAGGCCACATAAATATATGAAATTTGAAAATAACAGCTATTACTATTAGACTGTCTCAAGGAATGTATTGTAGCTTTACTAGAATGCATTCAACCAACAATTACGGACCAGAAAGTGTTTAAGGAATCACAAAGTTAAGACAAGAGATCAATAAAAAGGTAAGGAAAAATTGCCCTATTGCCAATTTGAACACTGTGGGAAGCCATATAGCAGTGTTCTATTTAGCAGTGATAAAATTATACTGAGAAGCAATTTTTAATTAAAAAATAATGAACAACAGAGATTTTAGTAATGTGAAGCAGAGCAATATAACTGATAGTGTATCTTCCCTTCTGCAAGCAAACTTGACCTCCTTGTAGTCCAAGTGAATCACTTCTTTTTTACTGCATCAGTTTAGAACACAACAAGGTGTCTCAGAGGTCTAAAATCCTGGGGGGGGAAAAAAAAAAAAAAAAAAGTGTGAATTAAGTAAAAGGGAAAGAAGCTAAGAATGCTTTATTTTTCAGACACAGAAAGAATTATGTGAAATATTGGAATGAAACTGCTGCCCAATCCATTCAATACACAGCTGGGTCAGGACAAGGAATAAAACAAATGTTGGAAAACGAGCACACACTGAATGAGATGATCTGGTGTCAGATTGGACATCAGTGAAGAGTGGGATCAATCAACTTCCTGTGTTGCAATTCCACGTTATGCACTCTCAGTGTGCAAAATTCCCGTGAGAACTACAATAACCTTCACTGAACTTGCATAAAATACAAATTATTCAGAGAAAAGAACCATGATAGGCATCCTTTTTTTTGACTGGAACTGGATGTGGGGGATTGTGGGGGATAACATAAATAGTGAGTGATCTGAAAGGTACACATTACCTTGGATTACTTAGGTTTTTGTATTATCTTATTAGACTGCTGTGGAGAGAAGGCTAAAAATCAGAGAGCATTTTAGAAAATAGGAAAATAACAACATTTTTACCTTTTGCAAAACAATTGATTCGACAGAAGGAAAACCACAGAAATGTGTCCGATATAGAGTTTTTAATAAAATAATTTTTGATACCTCCAGCTCAAAAGTATTTTGAGACTGTTCTCTGTGACCAAATTATCAGTCTTGGACCAATTATGAAAGATTGGTCAAGATAGGTCAAAAATTACTACAGTTAAATTTGTCTTTGAAATAAAAATTGTTGCCGTTTCAAAAGTTCAGAAGTCCAAGTGAGTCACTGAGAAGATCAATAGTTAGCATTGGTATGTGCAGTAGATTTTACTGGGTCTGAAACAGATACAAATTGTTCAGAATTAGTGTATTTCCCTGTATATAGGATCTTATTGAAATTGTTTTAATCTTCCATTTTATATTTTTCAAAGCAATCATTTATTTTTAGGAGTAATTTCTCAAGGAAACTAAGTCCATGAAGAACTTCTCACATTTTCACTTTTAAATGATATTGCAGGTAAGCATAAATAAATTTGTACACACATATCTCAAGCCTGAGTGTGACTTGTATGAACATAAATAGCATAAAATTCAATATAGTAATGTATGCAAGACTCTTAAACAACACCAGAGACAGAAATCAAGACTAACTACGCCAAAAGAAATACAAGACATAACAGATAAAAATCATGCTAAATAATAGGAGTGACCAAGAATTCATATTTGATCCTTTAATTTGAATGTTACCATTCCAATATTTAATGCCTTCTCCTACTTGGATAATGGCTGGAAACATTTCTGGTTTTATCTTTGCACTATGATTAGTACAAGAAGATACTGCCTATCTTAGAGCTTTTTGGTATTATGACCATAAAAGTAAGCAATAACCATCAAAATGAAGAATTATGTCCTGCCACCTTTACTCCTGCTGACTAATAACTACAGTGAATTTTAATATTTTGAGACATAAGCAAAGAAAATCAGTGATTAGCCATATGTAATTCTTCACTGCCAAATTATCTCAGGATTAATTTCCTTTTTTTTAAACATACTTTGTAATGGTTTGCTTGTAAAAAGCACTACATAAAACATAATTTTATTTATCATTAGACAGTGAGACCTTGACAGTACAGGAACACTTTAGAAAATGGAGATGAAACATTAGAATTGTAAAGCTAAAGCACATTATGCCATTCTGTGGATGCTGTCATTCAAGCAATGTTTTTCATGGTTCAGCACAGGTTGATCTCCTTAGAGGAAGCACTGAGTTACAGGAAACTGAGATCACTTTATTTCTGAATGACAATATCCAAACAGGGGCACTAATGTACTTATCTTCTCTACTTAAGCCAAATGGTCTTAACTTTTCTGAAAGTTTCCATTTATAACCACCTTAAAGGAATTACAGAAAAGCCTTAAGAACTATTGCAAGCATCATAGAATTATGTAAAAGAGCTCAAGTGGTTTTTGGGAGCAGGTTCTGGTGGGTTTCTTTGGTGTTTGTTTGGGGTGGGGTAATTTTTTGATGTTTTGTTTTTTGGTTGGTCGGTTGGTTTGCATTTAAAAATTTGCTTTAGAAATTGGGATGCCAGCTTTCAATAATTCCAAATAGGATGTTCATACTGTAAAATGAAATTTAAAAATCTGGAAGAACACAAGATTTTCCAGTACTCACCCTTAAAATTTCTAGTGTAGTTTTTGCAGTGCTGTGGTTTAATCCCAGCCAGCAACTAAGCACCATGCACCACTTATTTACTCTGCCATTTCCCACCCCTCATGGCAGGATGGAGAGGAGAACGGAGAGGAGAACGGGAAAAAGATAAAACACGTGGATTGAGATAAGAACAGTTTAGCAATTGACATGAAGTCATCTACTACTACTACTAGTACCACTACAGATTGCAAGTAAATGGAGACAAGAAAAATAGAGACAAATAAAACCCAAGGGAGAAAACCAAAACAAAACCATGATACTCTTTACGGTTTACTCACCACTCACTAATGCCAAGCCTGTCCCTGACAGTGATCAGCTTCTTCTGGCCAGTGCCACCAGTTTATGGACTGAACATGCCCTTTCTATGGTATGGAATATCTGTTTGGCCAGTTTGATTCAGCTGTCCTCTCCCCCTGAGTTCTTCTGCATGTACTCACTGGCAGGCATGGGAAACTGAAAAGTCCTTGACTTGGGCTAAGCACAACTTAGCAAAAACTAGATCAGTGTATAATCAACATTATTTTCATCCTCAATCCAAAAGACAACACTGTTTGTACCAGCTAGTAGAAAGAAAATTAACTCTGTCCCAAGCTCTATCTGTCCAGCCAAAACCAGGACATACGGCTTTTGTGGTTTTCATCAAATAACTCCAAGAAAAAATATCTTAAAAAAATATTACATAAATAAAGAAATAAAACATATGCCAATTTAATTCCCATTATTTCTATTGATTTAGATACAGACACATTTATAAAGATTACTTGCTATTCACATTTATTAATATCTTGGAAAGCCAGTTGCACCTTGCGTGATGCATAAAATTAAATGTCTACATATCTGTATTTTTTTCCTCTCTGAAGTGAAACTTACCACAGTAAGCTGGTGTAGCTGGAATAGTAAAAAATACAAGAGTCTGATAGGTGGGAAAGAAGACAATGGATTGAATAAGCAAACTCTACAGCTGTTTAATTTTTTTTCTCTTTTGATCCAGGTAGTCTTCTGTATCTGGGTCTTTTCACAGTTAATGATTGCTTTCAGAAATAAAATTTTCCAGTTCACACAGAAACCATCTTCCTTAGCTTCCATAGCATTTAGCCTAGATTATCCCTCTTCTTAAAGCACTGCATTTTCCCTTCTGACAGGATTCACATAATAGTTCTTTTTACTGATTCTGCTTGACAGATCTGGGAATAAGTAATTTAAAAAAACAAAGACCAAAAACCAAAACAAAATAAAACAAAACAAAACAAAGCCAAAACAAAACTACAAAAATAAACAACCCAAACCAAATAAAAACAAATAAACAAAAAACCTCAAACCAAACAAAAAAAGTTTTGCAGCTTTGAATCTATTTTTCTTTGAAGACATTAAATTATCCATGTTGACCATTTACTTAATCCATAATATCTCCTTTCCAAAACATATTAATTCCAATTTAGGGTCTGTCAGATCTAATATATTTTGCATTGAATGAGTAAGTCATCATTGATTTATCCTATTCTGGGGCAAACATGTTCATTTGTTCAAAACACTTGATGTCACTTTGTTGCTTTAGTTATGAACAGCCCAGAAAGTATGTCTGGATTTTTCTCGTTTTTTCTTGCAGTGGTCAATTCAAATCTTGATTTTCTTGGATATTTTGGCAGTCTGAAATCAGTCAAGGTAAGTCTATATATTCTCATACACATTAATTGTATATTAATTATATAGGGTTTCACACACACAGCGGGATCTGAGTGGTTTTTACTCATCCTGACCATTTTTCTCTGAATTTGCAGGTAACACTGTCATGCAGGAGTCAAGCTCATTCTTTTTCTTTAGCCTTAAGCAAACTGCCAAGCCAACCAACCAGCAAACAGATCAACCTCCTATTTATCTACCTTTGTCAAGGAAGCATGGGAAAGATTTGGATTTTTTTTCCCCAATATATTATCCAAGACAGATTGTAGCTTTTTTTTCCCTCTTCAATATCATGATTTATTCTATTCCATTAAAATACAGTCTTAGAGATTTTTTGTTCCTATCATCACTTTGGTTTTTCTAAGCTTGAAATGCTGCTATTTAGGTTCCTTGTGATTGACAGGCAATTAGCTGCTCCCAGGTCATTCACATTGTTTTTAAGTTCTCAGTCTATGAAAAAAAGTAGGACAAAAGATATTTTCCAGATCATTTGTATCTGAAGATAAGGTCCAAAGATGAGGGTAATTTCTTTTCAAAAATATTATAAGAAGAAAATTATTGTCTTTTAATTTCAATGTCAACAGATTGATGAATTGACAAATTATAGCCAGCTAGTAAGATTATTTTAAATGAAAGGCTGTTCTGTAAGTGTGTTGTGTTAGACTTTTTTACACCTGCATTGCCTGATTCATTCAGCTTTTACAGTGTACTTGAGGAGAGAAGGTTAAACTGTAGCAGCAAGATCAGTAAAAAGATATTTATTTCAAATAGCTGCAGATGAACCTTTTTGAATGATTAGCTGACACCATAAAGCAAAAGGAAAAACTCCAAAATAATATAAGATTTTTTAAAATTATTTGTTAAGGAGGTTGAAATAAAATAGTAATCAAAATGTTGCAAAATATTTTATTACATAATTAAACTGTATTTCCCATGTGCTGCACGCTTCTCCTGTAGTAAAAGCTTTTCAATTTTCAGACTGGAAAAAAGTGATTTCTTTTTGTGCAGAAATGCTCTTTTATATTGATGTATTGTAAAACTGATAGAAGATGGTATTTAAATTATAGTCAATTGCAAATTAGTGCATTCAGGTGTAAAATAGTTTTCATTTAAGAAAAAGGTGCATCTCTTAAAAGTTAAAAAATACACTTATTGGCTTTGGGTACATATATCTTGTGCTGATGCTTTACAGAGTAATAGTCAATACTTGCTTGTTTTCTATTTCAGAAGGCAAGAGACTTGAAACATCAAAACATCCGATTTTCTCCTTAAAGGACACGTGAAGTCATTCTTTCTTCCTTGGTAATTAAAGAGATAAGCTGAGAAGAAAAAATAAACTTAATAATAATAATTAAAAGCAGAAATAATTTTTTTAAAACAGTATTTTTGACCCATATCATTACCTAGGCAGTGTGTAGAAAGTATAAACTTACAGTGTATTCCAATTAATTACAGTGACACATTAAGGAGAGATAATGCTTTAGTATTACAGAAGCAGGGACTTCTAAATTCTGAGAGAAAGCATAAACAATTTAGAATACAGCTCAGTTTTGGGAGAGTTCTGGAAGCGTGCTTTGAAAGAAGTGTATTTAAAATTATTCAGGAAGGAAGACTGCACATGTAAGAGCTTGGGAAAACTAAAACATGAGTTTATGTGTCCCTATAACCAAGACAGACTTCAGCTCTGCCTTTGACCAGAGTACCAGAGGAAAATCCAACTTCAAGCAGAAGTGAAATATGATCACATTAAGCGAACTTGAGGCAATGTAGAAGAATTTGGATAAACTCTGAGAGTAGAGCTCTGTATAATTACATTGTTCATGCTTGCTTATAGCTGCACCCAAGGATGTCAGTGATCAAGTGAGGAAGTAGGAAATAAATAGTTTGCTATTTAAAAATGTGCATATATGTTTATATATGCTAATGCTTAGAACTAACGTTTTCTCTCTTCAGCAGCCGGTTAAACATTATTATTCTGAAAAGTAATGTTCTTAATCTTCATCTTGGCATCAAAGAAATACATAGAAGAGTTTTTTCACTAGCATTTTATTCTTGCTTTTTTTAAACCCCTGGCCGTAACCTTTAAGCGAGGGTGTTCAAAACGACCCAGCAGATTGCTTCATGCTGCATGGCTTTTAACCTGCTTGTTTTAAACATGAATCATCTATAGCTTTTAATATTCCAGCCACATTTCCTTGTCTCTCAGCGTGAAGTTCATTATCCTATGCAAGACAAATTATCATAAAGACAGCCAATTTTAACTGAGCACCAGCCTGAAAAAATGGGGGGACTGAACTATCAGTTTCACACATGGGTCTGTGTCATGGCACGAGTCAGATGAGCTTTAGATGAGGATCAGCAGACCAGCAATGATATTGTTCTTAGCAGTTCAGCACCCAGGTTCAGTGACTTTTAAAAGATTGGGTCCTCACAAACAACTCTTCAGTGTAGCATCTTGCAAGAAATCTGGCCAGAGCTTCTTGTTTTATTTTGCCCTAGTTTACATCGTGTTTTTCTCTCAAATCTAACAGGTATATGAAAGAAAAAGAAAATTATTAATGAGAATTTTAATAATGAAAATAAAAAGGTTGGTTTTATTTAATTGAATTTAATTCCTTCCATACACTAAATGAATGCATTAGATGAGAAATTAGTTTGCTCAGTTAAAGGCTTGAATATGACAAAAAAGTCATATTCATTTCATATTCATTTTAATATTCATTTTTTCCCAGTCGTTTGCTAGAAAAAACAGAGTTCCAGATATCTGAAAAAGTTTGTATATTAAACCATACAAATTGTAGGGTTATAATAGTTGTGCAAAAGCATGCATCCTTTGTCTCCATGGAAATCCCTCCTATCTCCATCTGAGAGGGAAGGAACAGCTGGCAAAATCAAAGGCAGCATTATGCCTCCAAAATCAAGAACAATACACTGTACACAGTCCACTGTCCTGGAAAGAAAAATGCTTGTTTGCTCAAAAGCTAATGAAGTGCACATGCCTCAAAATAACAACTGGGAAGTCAGAAAGAGCCCTAAGCACTGCCAGCTCTGCCAGTGTCATAACACAGGGCTATCCCTTGACAGTTACTGTGAATACTAGATAGACTGAGCTACTAAAATCAAAAATGATTGATGCTTATTCAGAATTCTCACAAAAGGCTGCCCTTGACCTGGACAGCTTAAGGTATTCAGCTAATAAACTCACAGTGCCTCAGATTGGCAAACTGAGAGCCAGAAGATGCTCCCCAAGTACCTAAAGGTTATAATTGAACTTTGGCAAGGCATTTACTTCAAGTAAATAACCTCCCACTGGTCTACCCTCAGTGTTATCTGAAGGCACCATGTGTATTGACAGCTGTCCAGCAATCTGGAATTACTGAAATTTTGCCACAAGAGGTGTTCAAGCTTCTACGGTGGATGAGCAAATTAGAGGTTCTGAGCCAATGACCCCTCCACTGTTCGACTTCTATTGGGTGCTGGCATAATAAAAACATAGACAATTTTAAGGATTTTCACCATACCCTTTGGAAACTGGGATTATGTCCTATGTTTTCCTTTTCTATTTCAAGTACAAACTGCTAGAATGAACACAGGGAAAAGAAACCCAAAAACTCCAGAAAGTGACGCAGAAGCAGAATTTCTAATGGACTGATTGTATAATTTATCCTCGTGTGCACAGGCTTCCATAGCTGCAGAACTGCTTACCTGGAAAGATAATGTATCTAGAACTGAGAAGAAGGTTTCAGTTTGCCCCTTTTAGTGTTAGCTCTGGGCAACTCCCTGATATTAAATTCTACATCTTGGCACTATTTTATGAGGGACTGTTAAAGTTCTCCCTTACTGAGAAAATGGTAAGTGAAAGGGCTTGGAGAAAGGGAGCAAAGTTTCAAAACTTATACTCCTTCAAATTCTCACCACAGGCACAATGAGACTGAGGGATTAATGGACCGATAGAATTACAGAACTCTGGAACCACAGGATGAGTCAGGCTGAAGGGGACTTCAGGAAGTCTGTACTCCCAGATCCTGCTCAAGCAGGAGCAGCTCTGAGGTCAGAAACAGTTGCTCAGATCTGCCTTGAGCCTGATTTTGAAAACCTCCAAAAACAGAGTTGGAAAAAAATCTATGGATAACCTTCTCCAACTGTAGTTTTCATGTAAACAGTGATGGACTGGAGGAAGAGGTGAACAACAGAAAATGTAAATGTTAAAGAAGGATAATTTATTATTTATTTTTGTAATTTTCATGCTTGTCTGATTTTTGCATCTTGACTGTATTGTCTGATTAAGGGATTTGGTTTCCTTTGTGTTTGGCTTTTTTTTTTTTTTTTTCTTTTTTTGTTCTTCATTGAATTGTTGGGAGTTGACTCAGTAACAAAGATGCCATTCTGTAACAAAGATGCCAAAAGGATCTTTGTCATAATAAATAAAAATTCTACTGCTGTAAACTTTAACTCAGGACAAGAAACAAAGAAATCTTTATAAGGACACTTCGCTTGCAATTCAATGCAAGAAAAAAAAATGCATTTTAATTTAAGCATTCATAAATTATACCTATTAAAGAACTTCATTTTTTATGTGATATAATAGAAACTGTATTGCCATAAACACTGTGTTGCCACAACAATACCATCTGAGAAACTTAAATCTGTAAATCTTGACTGTTTCATGTTGTGTGGCATGTCTATAAACATTTTGTGCACTTTAACTTTTACAGGCTGTATTTAACAGATTATTGAAATCAAAACAAGTTTGTACGGAGGCAGCTGAGAACCTTATTTGTATTTTTTTGAGTTAAATATGCAGTACAAATCAATGCAATGTAAGAGAACATAATGCATGGTTGAAAACAGCTGAACAGGTGAATTAAATTCCTCAGGTTCCACGCTTTTATTCCATAGAATATAAATTGAATATGGGACTATAGCACTGATACAAAGTGTTAAACTCCTAAGTTAATTGGGTCAGTGGACCTTGAAACAGATAAGAAAATTCCAGTTTTCATGCAGTTTATGACATACAGCTTTATGTGTTTGGAAGACTTCATTAGGGACCAGTTGCATGTGTCTGTAAGACTCCCTTGCTGGTTTAGCCTATTACTCTATGATGTGATCATCCAAAATTGTGACACTGTGTTTTACATCCTTTTTCCAGTTTGTATATATAATTGATTAACAAACCTTACTGAAGCCATGCTTTCATTGATTATGAGCTTTTTGAGGACTCACATTTTATGATTCCTTTGCCCATATGTGAAACTATCATATAAATAATAGAGCTCTGTGAAAGAATTACCAGTGACTTACACATCTTGTGTGCTGCAGTCCCACATCAGTCTCCAGTGTCCCAAGAATTTCTTTGTTTGTAACTCATAAGTAAAATTTGAGACAATATTGAACTGAAAATAGCCTTTATTATTCATTCAACGTAAAATTATCATGATAATAAAGATGATGAAATAATTATTCTTGCAGTGTTGAAATGGTGGGCAGAGAAACCTGTTTGAAAGATTTTTAAATCAGCAGCTAAACTGTGTTTAAAATGGATAGCATGGCAATGGTGCTATAACACAAGGGAGAGTTCAAACTGGAAGTGTCAAAAAGATACTATAAATTGAAGGGAGAATGAAAAGAGATAAGGAAGAAGCAGAAGAAGTTTAAGGCTTTTCAAAATGATGATATGTTCTAGTTTGATCATCAGCGGTCCCCAAAAGAGACACCTAAAGAAAGTGTGTTGGTAACCTACATACTTTCAGAATATAGTGGACAATTACTTAGAAGGCAGTTTTGCAAATACAGATTTTTTTTTTCCCCCCAGGAAAAAAGAATTGCTTCTACACTAAATGCAGTTTATATAAATAAAAATAATATCCATATAAATACGTAATAAATTTATTTACAATATATTAACACAAAACAATACTACTATTTATTTTATTAAGTTATCAAAAATTTCTGTACATATTTCTTTTTTAAGAATCAATGTGACTAAATTGGTAAGTGTATTAGCTCCTAGGTTGTGACTACACAGTCTTCTGGCTTCCCCAGAATGGTGTAAAAATATTTTCCATCTCTACTCTGCTTATTATAAATACTATAATATTTTAGAATGATAGGAGATTTAGTCCCTTACATGCTTTCATAGTCTATTTTATAAGCAGTTGCTGTATGAAAGTAAACAGAAAAATTAGAACTTATCCAATGGTAGGGTAAAAAATTAATTGAAAAAAACATCTAGTAGTTCAGTAATTGGATATTTCGTGGGGAAGCAGAAGAAAAAGTTTCTCTTCCTGCAGATTCTTCTGATCCTTGGAATATGTTTGGATTAAATAGTTGTTTGTGATGCTGTTCCGATGATGTCTGAAGACAGATACATTTTGCTTTCTCATTGCATGCCATAATGAAATTCAAACCTAACAGTGCCTCTAGTTTAAGAATCCACCACAAGTTATTAATTCAGATATCCTCTGCTCTTCACACAGGCACTTTTTTTCCCTGAGATTATTGCCAGTAACTGAATTTGATAAGGGTAAATAAAACTACTTTTTTCTGACAGGATTATTGTCTTTAAAAATGAACTAACATTAAAATGTTATGGTGAGATTCTGTCTAGGACAAAGTGTTCTCCTCATGCAATAATTTTAAAGCAATACTTCTTCCATCTGGTAAATGGAATTCGTAGTCTTTGGATTCAAATGGTTTTAATGAAAGAGCAATTGTCTAGGAAAACTCACTCATAAAAAGTTCCATTTTCACTGAAAGCAGGCTAGTTGAGATTTTGCAGTTCAACAGAATCCTCCTATCTGAAATTAGCTCAGTTATTTGCATACATACAGGCCACAGATGGAAAGAAGATTCAAAAATAAAAACACCATCTGCATTTGTCTTTAATGACAAGTTATATGGAAGTCTGAGATTCTCATTTTCAATAACTACATTGCAAATTTTTTTCACGAGATCTTCACAGTCCTCTTCTGGTTTGACCCTGCAAAAAATTACTATAAAACCTATCTATGTTTAAGATAATCAGAAGTACTTACATATCTCTTGTTATTAGGGATGCAACATTCTGTCAATAAACCATTTGGAATATGCTAACATATCAACTCTGCAATGTGTCTACAGAATATTTTTTTTGTCAGTGGTTAGCTCCTGAATATGAATGACATAAAATTTTCAGTAATTGCAGTCAATGACTGTGATGATCACATACATGGGTCCAGAACAGTGGGAAATAGTAAAGATAAGAAGAGCAGGGCCCATCACATGTAACAGCTGTTGGGGAAGAAAAATGCTATTACTCAAAACATCCCCCTCACTTCCTCCTTCTTTGCCCCAGCTTTATGTACTAAGCGTGGTTTACGACCTGATTATACTAAAGGCCTCTGCATGAATCAAGGTGTGAGTGATATGCCAAAGTCAATAGTACAGATCTTATTTAAGAGTTGTTGTGGGGTGGAGAGAGATAGAAAGAAATAGGAAGAGAGAAGGAGGAGAGGGAGAGAGAGGGAAAGAGAGGTGAGCAGAGGACGGGGAAAGAGAGAGACCTTGTGGATCCCCGTGGTATCCTGCTGGTTCTTCTTCACCCTAATCTCCGATGGTGCTTTCCTGGGAATAGCTGAAAACCTGCCTGCCCATGGAAAGCAGTGAATTCTTTCCTTGTTTTGCTTTGTTTGTGTGTGAGACTTTTCCTTTCCCTATTGAGCTGTCTTTGTCTCAATCCATGTTTTCCAGCGTGTATCCTTCAGATTCTCCCACTCATCCCACCAGTGGGGGAGTGAGGGGCAGCAGCTGTGGGGGGCTTGGCTGCTGGCTGGGGCTAAACCAGGACAGGAGCAGAAAGGGCCTTGGTGCTGTGTAAGCACTGCTCAACAACATCTAAATTAACCCTCTTTTACCACTGCTTTTGGCACCAATATGAAGCATAGCACCACACAAGTTACTATGAAGAAGATAAATTTAATCATTACCAAAAACATTATATTATGAATATATAAAGAGTATGAAGCACTTTATTTTCCCCCTTGGCCTTTAATTTTCTAACATTTATGCTCAAAGCGTTCTGCTTTCTGGTTTTTGGTGGGGTTTTTTTTTGTTTTGTTTTGTTTTGTTTTGTTTTGGTTTGGTTTGGTTTGGTTTGGTTTGGTTTGGTTTGGTTTGGTTTGGTTTGGTTTTTTTTTGTGTGTGTGTGTGAGTTCTTTTGTTTGTTCAGGGGTTTTTTTTGTAATTTTGCTAGATTTTAATTGTTTCATCTTGAAGTTTTTTACTCTGTATGCTTGCCAAAGGTGAAAAAAAATCCCAAACTTTTTTTTCTTTTTTTGAGGAATTTGGGAGCGCTGTATTTCTGACAATGAAACCATGAATTAATTCACTTTTTTGAGGTGATGTCTGTGCCCCCAGGTAATGAAATGAACATTCCAAGAAGTGAACAAAAAGCACAGATAGCAAGTAAAAGACCACAAACATTATTTCTGCCCATTTGGTAATATAATTGTAAAAAAATTAATCCTTGTTGCCTTGCTCCTCAGTAATTTTTTTTGCAGCCATTTACTTACTTATATATCTGAAGTACTGATTAATTTTTACATATACACTTGTATTATAAAGTATTTGAGTATTAGTAAATCTTTGAGTTTTAATTTCTAATTTTAATTTTAATTTCTGATTTCTAATCAGTTTTCATTTTAATTTCTAATTTTAGTTTCTAATCAGTTTCATATAGATGACAAAAATGAAAAACAATTAAAGTCTTGGATAACAGTGAAAATTTTCATAGAGATATTTGTGTGAAAGGAAACAAATTTCAGTCCTTAAGCATTGCCTAACAGTGACTGTTCCAAGTGCTAAATGCTGTGAATAGAATCCAAAGTTAAAATCACAGAATCACAGAATAAGCTGAGTTGGAAAGGATCCACAAGGATCATTGAGTCAAATAAACAAAAAAAGGCACATGTAAAGAAAAGCAATTGAAGAAATCAGTGAGGAAATACAAGTAATTCTCTTAACCCATTGTTACAGTATTCACTTCAATCCCAAGGATATCACAAGTGTTTGCACAGAGATGCATGTCCAGTGGACTGCTAAGCACCCTGGGCAGCAGCTACAGTGATTTAAAACAGTAATGAATTCAGGTATCAACCTAATCATGCAGCATGGTTGGCAGATAGCATATCTGAAAACCTGCTTACCACAGTGTTGAACCAGAGCAAAGGAAGGAGCTGTTTCAGTTAGATGTGCAGTTAAGCTGCCAGTGTGAACAGCAGAATTCACTCTCTACATAAAGACATGACTGTCGAAGAAAGCACTAGAAATGTTGATTGGAGTGATACAGCTCAGCAATAAAGCACACCCAAATTAAATGAACTAATTATACAGCTACACCTTGAATATGCATCCTGCAAAGACTTGTTAGGCTTATAACATTATCTGGAAAAATACTGAAAGATAAAGCTTGAAAAGAAAGATCAAACTCGGCAGGGTGGGGGAAATGTGCAGCAAAGAAAGGAATGTGAAGAAAAAAATTACATACACATTTATCAGGAAATATTTTGTGTATCATTGCGCTGAACATAGGTGCAAAATCCCTCTTTGTTTAATACGTATATACTTTCTAAATCTATCTAAAGTTGGGAGGGGTTTGGTTTTTTATTTCTGTGCCAAAACCAAGCTTGTTTTTGTATGAGAGGAAAAGGACAGTGAGACATGGGAAACCTTATTCAACTACATTCAAGATGCATTGTTAGTCCATGCAGCAAAATGAGGCAGAGGAAGACCTTAAATGGCCAAAGCAGACACAGTATGGGCAGTCCTCATCCTCCCACAAAACCCAAACAAACTCAAACCAAACCAAACACAAAAAAAAAAAAAAAAGAGGAATATGACAGAAGCAAATACCACAAAACCCAGGGACAAGTTCTTCTGAAGAATGAAAATTATCTGTTGTGTTCCTGGTGTGGAAATTGGAATTTATTTCTGCAGGAAAAAATGTTGGCATAACTGACATATATGTCCTGTGCTCCTTTCAGCACAGTGCACAGGAAGGGCTCCAAAGATATTTTCCAGCATTCATTGAAGATGGATGATTATTGCTGGAGAATCTATAAAAAGAAGAATGAAAACTGTGTTCAGGAAGTACCAATCCGACACCTACACTATTTACTGTCCTTTTGGACCAGAGAGAGAGAGACTGTAACTATAATTTTTGTGAGGCTTGTAAAGTCAGCTGATACTGATTTACTATTGATGGCCCACATTGGTCTAAATCCATTAATGCTATCTGAAAATGCAGCCTTAAAGGGTTCAAGGGAGGAGCCCACAACAGGAAAAGACAGCAACAAAGCCAAAAGAAAGCTATGTTTTTATCTCATAGAATCTTCATATTTATTTTCAATATGACAAGTAAAACAAGCATGAAGATTTGGGTTGTTAAAAATAAATTACAAATTCTTTTTTTTTAAACATAAATAATGTACATTGGCAGATGAATGAAAAAAAATTCTATTTACATACAGCATATGTCTTCACAAATATGTGAACTTGTGTGAGTAGAAATTTTAGGAAATAGATTGTTCTTCACATATGCACATATCAATCTGAATTACCAGCACATTGTTAATCAGCATGAAGATTATTGCAAACAGTTCAATGTGGTTATAAACAGGCAAAGGAGAAGCAACCATTTCAGAAGAGGCCCTAATGATCAAATCCATCTTAACGTGGGCATGTCCAACTCGTTTAGAAGATGTGAACACATGTTGCATACAGAGGAAAAATTATTACCCTGAACCTCCTGGCTAAAGCCTTGACAATACAGCCCAGCCTTACAAAAGCATAAACA
This sequence comes from Dicaeum eximium, assembly GCA_013396995.1. Taxonomy (NCBI): domain Eukaryota; kingdom Metazoa; phylum Chordata; class Aves; order Passeriformes; family Dicaeidae; genus Dicaeum; species Dicaeum eximium. Next base: position 262,859 of record VWZP01000483.1, read on the forward strand.
GAAAATCTCTGCCAATTACACTCTTGTAAATGTCTTTAAAAAGGGTCGAAAAAGTGTCGCAGGCATGCTACATAACAATTATGCCTACTAATGATATATTGGGCATGTAACTTTAATTTATATCTCATTAATACATATCCAAAAAGTATGATTAATGCTGCTATTTACTAGTATAATATTAACCTTTAGTTGCTAACTTTAGACCATCTGTTCTAAGGCAAGTAAACTGTTTCCAAACCAAGGCCTCTAGAGAGACCAACAGTTGAGTGTTCTGAGGGAATTTTATGCCTAATGGTTCATAGGATCAAAATGTAAAGCAAAGCATTAAATATCTCCAAAATGTACTCAATTTTAATTAAAAATTCACAACTTTTCTGAAATCACTAACAATGATTATTCTGTAATCAATAAAAGCGATTAACTGAAATATTATCAGATTTGGACAGCCAGGTTCTCAATTTCTATAGTAGACCTAGGAAGGATGCATTTTCAGTGAAAACTTCCCCTACAGCATTGCCTTGGTAGCTTAACTTGGCAGAAAATGCATGAAATCAGCAAAAGCAAAAAGAACATTGTCGCATTTGGGAATGTAGAAAATGCTGCTTAACCAGCATCCTTGCTGTGGCTGCCTGCAGGCCAGTTTAATTAGGCTACAATTCATATGCAAGGAAGTAGTTTTGTAATTACTGTCAAATGACCAAATCAATGTATAAAACCTTAGAAGAATTAGGCATCTCCAGTAATGAACCATACTGAAGTTGACTGGGATTTGTTAACTGAGACACCTACATGTCAAAAATTCACAGTAAAATGTGTATGAAAATAAATATATGTATGCTTAGATACTACACAGTTTTAAAGAATACACCTCAGTTTGCTGGATTTAACTATGAATTTTTTATTAGGTTCATATACCTGATTTTTCTAGCAGACATATTTGTATGGAGGGGAAAGCACAGTTACCAATTTCCATTTTAAAAATCATATGCTGTTTTGTCAGAAAAGTTATTTACTAAACTTTAATATTAAGGGTTGGGCATAAAGCTGCCAGAATTAATGATAACATTTTCCATAATCTGCTTTTGTAGCAACATTAGATATAACATTAGATATTTCTAAGACACTCAAATTGACTCTTTTTTTTTTTTGTTTTTTTTAATTGACTATAACCTTTTAAAAAAACCTTTAGTTAAGACAATGCATATCTAGGCAACAAGATGGTTTCTTTTCCCTATATTTTAAATCAGCATGCTGCTAAAATAAAGTTATTTCATTAAATTAGCAAAGAAAGACCAGAGGATATTATTATTTTTCTGAATGTGGCTTATTTCCATAGTGTCTGTATCTGAAATATTTCTGATTACCAATATTTAATTTATCAGAAAAAAAAAGTCAAACTCCAAAAATCATGGATTATAGATAAGATTAAATTCCATAACAAGTCTTTAACAAGTCTTCCACTGGGTGTACTAAAGAAGAAAATGAATCTTACTTCCTCTTTAAAAATGTGACATGAAGTGGTTGGGCTGAAGAACATGAAAATGAAGCCCTGAGGAGAGCACCTAGGTTTCCCTAAAGCAATTATATTTCTTAAACTCTAGGCTTTTTTTCACTAAGCATGTTTTTTCTGTGTCCCTGTTCTCAGACATCTGACTTGCAAATAATTAGATATATGAGCAATGTTTAACTTAGAATCAATGCTATTTATTACTACATTTATATGGAGAATTTGCCAGAGATTTCAATGGTATGGTAAGGTAGAACAGGAATTTGGAAGAACACTTAAAACACTTCTAGTTTGAAAGCAAGATGTTATTCCATTCTGTGAGATACAAGAGCAAAAGTATTAATGCCAAATACTATATAAACAGATGCAGTAATCTAACACATACACATATACATGCAAAGTTATCCTCTCATACTTGGAAAATGAAACATTCTCAATACAAAGTTCAAGATGCTAAAAACCTCAATATACAGGATTTAATCATCTTTTAATTGATGATATGTATGTTTAGCTTCTGTTACAATGTGACACTTAGCCACATTTATTCTCTATGTTTAACAGCTCTGAGAGGTTTGGGTTTTTACTTTTGGTTGATTGGTGGGGGGGAATTGTTACTTTAGTTGGGTTTTTTTCCAATTGAGTATATATGGTACAGCTGTAAATGTCCATCTCTCATCTTCTAGTCAGATAGGAAAGAGACATAAAACACACAAAAATAGGTATAATATATTGAAATTTGATGTTCAGTAAATGCAGAGGGGAAGAAGACAGAAAGAAAAACTGATTATATAATCTTGAAAACTTCTGAGAGAAATCAAAATATTTCCTGATTAATTAAAATAAATTTTTCAAAAATTTTAGTCACAAAATGAAATTCCAATGTGAATCATCCAACTTTTAATCAATTAATAATGTTTGTATGTTCCATTTACTACTGAAAGCTAAATGATATCCTAATTTTCATTGAATTTTAATTCTCATAAATTTCTAAGCTGCTTCTCAAGCCAGTTATATAACAAAGTGTGCTTCTTCAGTGAAATTAAATAGATCACCATGCTCTGAAAATGTTATATGGCTTAGAATGTTTTAAAAGGTGTAAACCATAGCTATTGTTCTTAGCTAGGGAGAAAACACAAGGTTTTTTATTCCTTTCAGAACTGGGAGCTGTGTGGGAAATGACTGCCATCTTTGGCTGAAGACACTTAGTATCCTACTTTCCTGCTCTCCAGCCTGAGGACAGTGGTGAAACAAAATGTTTTGGCAGGCAAGTCTACTTGCTAGTCAGATTTCTCAACCACAAACTTCTCAGTTCTTTACATTAACAGTTTCTTCATTGTTGTGGATAAATATTGACAGATAGCCTGAAGTGTCCCTACCCCATGAAGTGAATTTTAACAGTGTAAAGTTATTCCAATTACTATGATGCATTTTCTTCTGATTTGTACCAATAAATTATGCTTTGTTATTTTAAATAGTGTTATGGCAACCTTCCCAGAGCAGATGTCTGTCAGCAGGAGCAAAACCTACATTGGAAATTCTGAAGGAAAAAAACCCAAAAACCAGAACAGCTAGCAAAAGCCAATTAACAGTTCGTAGTCTATGACTATGGTGGGAAAAAATGATATGCCAAAGACTGAAGGTCCCCCGTTGCTCTCAGTGTAGTCTTTAACAGTACATTGTATCATTCCATTTTCCTGGAGCAATGTGGTATCCCTACATAATGCCATGCTCTTTGGCCCACATATCTATGAGATTGCTTTGGAAATTAGTTTCATTTTTTGATTTAGTTCTTTCTAGAGTAACATGCCGCTATAAGACTTGTTTTTCAGGGCCCAGGAAAGTGTTCTGGGTGGTGGAAAGGGACACAGCATATGTGTCTAGGCTTCCAGTGATTACTTTCACTGCTGCACATGACACTTGGCGCTTGAAGGTTTGTAGAGTGCAATTTAGTCAATCTGCCAGACCTACTCACAAATTTATTTCCCCCATACCTGAGAGGCTTTAACACTTGGTTAGTTGCAGCACGTGTTTCACATTCATGTATGACAGGGGACTGTGTCCATGCTCAAATCCACCCATCAATATAAAGGCCATCACTGTGTTGCATCTCTTTCTTGATGGCCTAAGGTGTCATGGGCCAATGATCTAGAAATAATTCACCATTATATTATTGCCAGGCCAGGTCCACCTGAGACACTTGAATCTCAGCAGCCTGACCACCTGTTAGCTGTTCTGGTGATCTTCAGTGGCCAGATTCAGGTGTGCAAACACCCTCATGGCACACCTTCACAGCCAGGAGAAAGGCTTGGCCCCCCTGGGCAATGCCTTGTCTCAATGTGGCAACCCAGATGGGTTTGTGTCTGCCCTGCCAGTCGTCTGATTCCATTGCTGCAGCCACCCCCACATTTGCCACCATCCATGGATCAGTATAAAGTATTGGCCACTTTTCTTGCTCAGCAATGTTTAAAGCCAGCTGGAGAGCTTTACTGTGAAATTGCTATGTGAGTATATAAAAGCCTCCCATCTATCACTGTTTTAAAGCAAAATAAAATTCTAAATATGTTCTCTGAGCTTTGATATGTTTTGTATGCTCTGTCTCCAAGTGATTAGCATCACAATCTGTGCTTTGTGACAGCACAGTTATTTCTGTTCCAGTCCAGATGATGGGCCCTTACCAGGTATTACTCAGGCTAGTCTGTGAAATTACTGTTTCTAAAAGATTGATACAAATTTCATCCCATTGTTGCAGGACATTGTGGGGGATAAGTACTAGAAAGCACCGCAATTTTTTCCCCTCCTTTCCAAATACAAAAAAAAAACAAACAAAAAAAAAAGCATGCAGAGACTGTATTTTTCTCACAATGCAGCAGGATGATGCATTTTAAGGCCTATATTTTGGTGTAGTTTAAGTTGTAATATTTTATGTATTAGCCTCCCTAAAACAGAACCCAGAAACATGCTTAGTTTAAGTGGGATTACATAGCTTTGTGTTGGAATAAATAAAGTAGCAGCTTTCTGACTAAGGTATATACAGGCCACTTGACACGTACTTAGTCTCCTTGAGTTCTCTTCTCATTATTCCTTTAGATCTCAATCTCAAAAAAAGGAGGTTTTGTCCAGCACTCCTGATAAGAGTCTGTGAACTGAGTGGATTGGAGGATAAGATACTTATTTGGACCACTGAATCAGTTCAACAATTTTTTTCTTTCGTAACCTTTTTATTACCTCCCTTTTTGTTTCATCTCTTCTGCTGTTTTTCTCACAGACATGCATCTCAATTCTACCTTTAAAGTCTTCATGTCAACCTCTTGACCTTTTTTTCTCCAAAAAGCATGAAAGACTCATTTTCTGTTGTAAATTCCCTTTTCTCTTTTAAGGGGATCTAATTAGGAGAGACACCAATTACAAACACTCTGTACTAGAACACCTTTTAATTAAGCTGTTGTTATTAAGAGCAGATAATTGTCTGCACAATACATTCACATGCCTCTTCCCATTAGCACACGTGGGCACGCACAGATGCATAATCACAATTATTAATTGTTACCTGTTTTGAGCAACAGCTGACAGGCCAGCCATAGCTGTTAACAAAAGCAGAGTCACTGTGTGCCTGCTAGATTGTTTTTCTCAAGGTCCTTCAATAAGGTTCTTCTTTCATCAGGTGTTTATGTAATACTGAAGTACTTGTCTGCATAAAACACCCACCACCTCCATGGGTGTCCTCTGAGCTACACAAACCCATCGTTAGTGTTGGTGTTTACTGCTGGCCTTGAGGATAGGCAGCAAACCACAGATATTCTGAATTCACCTGCACTTGTGGACTCAGCAGGGCTGTGAGACTCCAGAGCTCATCAGGTATTAGACAAGTGTACATGATACCTCTCAGCATCTATTTTTCACTCTTCCCCCTGCTATTTTCTCACAGATATTTTTTAGCCGTATCTATTGGCATCTGTAGAAACCGTTCGCCAAAACTCATACAGAAGGAAATTTTATGATGCCCACCTCTAGGCCACCACTACTAGTGTTTTTGAGAAGCTTTCAGTTGTTAAACACAGGTATTTCCATTACACTGAACATTGCCATTTGGGAAATATCTCCGTTCTACCCTGTAGCACTACATAAGCTTCATTCTTAATAGTAGTTTGTGAGTTCACCTCACCATCAGCCTTTATCTATCACTCTTTTAACTGTCTCTTTCCTTTGGCAACTGTTTTCATAAAGTTATGGACTTCAATTTTTTTTGGTTTTTTGGCAGCTCCTATTAGAAAAACAAACCAAAAAAAAAAAAAACCCCACAAATATCCAACTTTTTCTTGCTGTGCGCAAAAGCTGTGAATAGCTGCAGCTTTCCTTGTCAGGGAAGGCAGAGAAAGAGGAAAAACCTTACTTTTCCACCAAACATTTTTACTTCATTATTATTTGACTATAGCACCAGTAAGAAAAGCATTCATATTAGTTATGAAAATTATTGAGCATGTGACAATATTCCAAGCACCAGTGTTGAACTTTGCTTACCATATGGGGCAGTAGTTCCTAACTAAGAGTGATGAACTGTCATTAGTTTTGGCTTCTGTAGCAGCATAGAAAATACCAGCCTATCATTGGGAAAACCTGCTTTGGAGGTTGTATAATAAATACAGGTTTCCTAGAGATCATGTAAGCATGAAATACCTGGAGATGGTTCAGGTATGCAGTTATATATACTTATTTCTTGCCATATATTCACAGTGAGAGTATCTTTTTTATCTGTATTTTCACCCACAATTTATTCATACCCCCAGTTACTATGTATAAAGGCTACAACTCATTGCCCACTGTACACTGAAGTATTTTCACTCCTTTAATTTACTAATAGCAATGAAGAAAAAAGACTGTCTACAAACTGATTCAACGTCATTGTACATTTAGGACAGCATTATCATGGACACAATGCGCCGTATCAGAAACTAAAGGTTTGTTTTCAAGTCTCTCTGCAAACTTACTAAGTCCCCTGAATGATGTGAAGAATTATTCCTCAGAGAGGTATCCAGTTTATTACAGGGATTTTTCATTAGTTTTTCATGTTGATTCTGCATTTGATGAAAAACAATCATAACTAAAAAGAAAAAACTCCAGAATTTTGCCAGGATTGTATGAACTACTTCACTTTCCACTTGAAAACTGGATGCATATTCTTCCTTTGCTAGGAACTCTATAAATATGTTAAGGACAAAGACAGACACCCCTATTCTTTTATAGGTCTGCATCAGAAAGATATTTGTCTTGGTTATTTTCATATGCAGTAAATAATGTAAGAGCAATGAAAAATACAAATACAAAATGCACTATCTGTTCTAGAAATACACATATTTCATGTTTCTAGTATTGCTTACATGCTGCAAATTTTTTATTTCTATTATTGCACGGCTACAGAGGAGGTAAAATAAAATTTTTGCATACATGGATTTTAGCTGTCTCCAAGACTGATCTTTCTCCTAGATAAATTCAGTTTTACTTCAGTCATCAGCATTATTTATCTCTGAAATAGACAACTTTCTTAATTCAGCACTCAGCAGTACTGTGGAAATATTGATCTGCAATCAACTGCTGACACAGTTATCTTTGCTTAAGCTGCATGTTCACTGAACTGCAAACACAGCAGTATTACAGGCATACATAACACTTATTTTTATCAAAGGAACTTTTAGGGTAAACGGTTTATATTTTCTTTTTTCTCCCATAGTTTTTGTTTCGGGTATATATTTGTTGGTTGCCTGGTTGATTTTGGGAGTTTCTTTTATTTTTAGTAGTGAATATAATGCTAGGATAAATTTTCCTCCACTAATGTCATTTTAATTTTCTTTCAAGTAAGGTAAGCTGGTCAATAAAATTGAAATTACTCTGAAGAGCTATTTCCATTGTCTTCACAGGTGCTCCTTTGGTTGGGAATCCCAACTGCAGGAATTTTAAAATACTTCTGGCAATTCAGGTTTGAGTAAACAGCCAAGACCCTTGTCATCAATACAGTCTGCTTGATTTTGACAGCTTACACTATTAAAGATCATATTTATATTTAATACATACAGCTTCATAGCAAATCAGTGGAAGGTATTCCTATTTATTCCAGAGATTAATTAAATTTGATCACAAGTGGAGGTGCATAGAATGGGGAACATTCTCTGTAGTTTAGAAGGGATTCAAACCAAAACAGATCTGTTGAAATGGCACCAAAGTGGGCAGACTTTTTAGACTGTAGTCTTTACGATCCCATTATATGAACATAGAAACATAAAGTGCAAATTTTGGAATAACATTTAGTGTCAGTTGCAGTAAATGTTAAATATATTTCAAAATTGGTCATCAAAGTAGATAACCTTATTTTTTAATTTAGCTGAGAATAAAAAAAATGACTAGCCAAACACACAATAAAAGGGCTGACTTTAAAAGATGGGACTAACAATTGAACACCTTGATCCCCAAAGTCAACTTTTCAAATTAAAATTGCAATTAACTGGGAAGGGTTTAATATATATATGTGTGTCTGTGCATTTGCAAAGAATATTACCCACTCTAATGACTACAACTGGCTTTGAAATTATAAATATTGCAGAAAACTTATTATGAAATATTTATATTCATTTTCTAGGATATTAATACCTTCTGAACATCATAAATACATGAATATTCAATAATCCAGTATAGCGTTTCTAATTGTCCTTGTCATCTTAGTTAGTTATATTTTCATTAGTATAACAAAGGTAAGAATAGTCAGTAATACCAGTCAAATGAGAGGAAAATACAAGCATCATATGAAATACACAAACATGTATGACTTTCTTAAGTAGCACACATCCCCCAAAAAAATCTAAAAATCCTTGCTGTGTAAAGTACAGTTTAAACAGTATTTTAGTACCTAAATCCAAGATTGTGATTCCAGAAAATGACTGCTAAGAAAGGTAAGGAATTTTAGATAATTTTATTTAACTTCATACTCTAGATTTTGTAGTTTTTCAGAGCCATATATACCACCAAGCTGACAGATCTTAGCTTTCAAGCCTTTTCAGAAACCTCAGACTGTTTGGACATTTTCAAATCAGGTAGACACTGTACTGACAGGCCCCAGCTGATCTGATTTTTCAAGGCATCTGACATGCACATATCATCCCTACAAGAAAAACACAGCAACCCCAAGGCCATTCTCATGCAAAATGATAGCCAGAGACAGAGGTGGTTCACATTAAATAACAGCCTAATGCCTGAAGTAGAATGGAAACTGAGGATCAGTTCTAGCCTTGGCCAGAAAAGTTTGAATTTGACATCTTCTGAAGGGATGCTCAAGCCTAAAGGTGAGAGTACAAAAGCTACATAGCCAAAGAAAAAGTGTGGAAACAAAGAAGAGAGAATATAAATGTACAATGTGAGAATATAAATGTCTGTTTTCTAAGTTTTAAAGTTTTACCAACTAGTTGTAATCATAGTCCAAGGTAACTAGATATCACCATGAATTTTCTTGATGAACAATGAAAATCCATCATATTAATGTATTTCTATCTGGGAAATCACTTAAAATTCAATATTTATCCAAATTTGTATTTCCGTTTCTATACAGAACAGTCTCATTGGGAATAATTTAAAATAAAAAAAAAAATCAAACAACAACAATAACCAAAAAACCCCCAGCAAAACTAAACAGAAACAATCACATTTCTAAAAAGGGAAGGACTTGTCTTGTTTTGATACCAAGACTCTTTGTTTTACATAGATAAATCCCTGAAAAAACTATCTTCAGCGCTCTCATAAAATTGCAGTGCAAACACAACTTGTTTATTTTAAACAGAAAAGACACAAATGACAAATCTTGGAATGTGGGTGCTGTGAATAATACTAACTTAGCTAGGCTGTATAAAGCTGACAGTGTTTTTGATTTTGTCCCTGGAACAGGAGAAAAAGTACTTCTGAAGATGCACATAAATATTGTATATCAGTATTATGACTAGGCATGCATAAAATGAACAGAAGATATATAACTGTACCTAAATCATCTACTTGCCTTCAGATTAAAACCTTTTATTTTCATCATAATGTGAATTAAATTAGGCATAGTAAATTTCAAGATGGAATAAAGCAGTACTGATAAATACACCCAATTTTCTAATAGCTTGTCTGTACCATCATTATATCACTTCCAACATGAAATAACATATATTGGATTTAATGAAACTGAGGGATACCCACACAAAAAATCAAAACCAAGTTGTTCCATTAACAAAGATTTGGATAAAAGGTCTTGAAAAGGAATCTTCATTAGGAAAAAAAATCATTTTGCATGCTCATGAATTACTATTCATGAGTGAGTGATATACGTACCCTTCTCCAACTGTGGATAAAATTTTTCCCATTTTAGGATCTGTATGCTCTTGCATTTCATTCCAGTCTAGATTATATGAATATAGAAGTATAAAAAGCACAAAATATATAGGATTAAAATATTTCTTTTTAGGAAAATAAGAGCTTAATTTAAATATTAAATAAACCGTTATTTGCTTTAAAAATGCCAATTTAACTCCATCCCAAACATTCTATAACTTTTCAAAAAATATAACTTGCAAACTCTTTCAGACTACCATTTCAGGCATCCATAGTACTGTCAGATGTGTCCTGAAGGTATTTTCTGTGCAATAACTCATTTCCACAGGATAAGTCATTATTTATTTATTTATTAGCCTCCTGACTTGAAAGAGAATAATATTTACTTTAGAAAGGAAAAATAATCTATAAACTTTCTGAACACCTCCAGTGAGGCCTGACACTACTTGTCTCTGTAACAGCCTAGCTTTTTTGTATGTCCTCCTGTTTAAAAGATTTATTCAATACCAAATTAGGAAAAAAAAATGTACCCTACTACTTTTGTGACTGCAACTAACTAATGCAAATCATAAGTTACAAAAAAAAATCAAATGTTTGCTGTGACCTTTTTTTTTTTACCTTAGTATGATTACCGAGAAAAATTAAAATATATCAAAATATATTTATATTTTAAAATTTCTTTCAACAATACATAGCTTTCCCTTGACCTTCTGACAAGTCCTGATCTAGCACATGCTTGCTCATATGCTTCGTTTACGCTCCCGGCCAATGCTATTAGATATGACATTCATAAATTTACCTGTGCTTAAGCAATTCTGTCATCACCAAAGCAGATGTAATACACAAAATATATTTTATGTTCTGAATTTCCAGCTTGGGTGTCATTTATTATGTTTTGATGATTAACTTGTTTTAGGCAGTAATCAAAAGCATTTCTTTTAGCACATCTGAGCCTTAATCTATCAACACTGCTAATGCAGCCAAAAAAATCTGTCCAGGCTAAAATTACTTTCATTTTAGGATTATTTTGTCAATATTGTGACATACAGCACACACTGCTGTAGTGTTTTAAAGCCTTTTTTAGTATTCCAAACACATAGGAGTGGTCATAATCTTTTCAGGTATGTGAAGGCAAATAGCAACATAATTTATCAAAGCATAGTAACTTTGACACAAAATTCTGACACACAAACAAACAGAGAAACCTGCTGCTAAGAAAGTCCTATTTATTAATTTATTTAAAGAAATGCTGAAGCCAAATAAGGATTCAAATGGCAGCCATATCCATCAATCATAAGAAAACCCAAAGCAACACACAACAATCTGTGTATAACCACTCAAGGGAGCTTTCCACCAGATTTTAACTGCTTGGCTAACGTCAGTCTTTTCCAGGCTGTAGGATATCTTGTGAGAAAATAGTCAGGTTTATACTGACATGCTAGTTTAAGCAAGGATTTATTACCTTCTTTTCTCTATCTTCCTGTCAATATATAATAGTTTTGTAACAGGGTGCAAGTTACTATGCTATCTTACAGAGATGATTCACCTCCATTACACGGATAACAAAATTATACTGATTCTAATTTTTCATTTCCAGAGGGGGTTATTTTTTTATTCATCCATGTTTTCAATTTCCTGCTACAATAGTAGCATGGAGTGCTGAAAGGACACTGTAACAATTAGCTGAAAATATTCTGGTAAACTTGACTCTCAATTTATTTTGCATGCTGGAAGGAATCATTAAAACCTATGCTGGAGGGCAATATCTCCTAGAGTAGTAGCAGAGGTGACATAATAGGTGTCAAATGAATGCCTAAAAGAGAAACAAAGACAGCAAGACATTCAAGGCATGAATATACCTGCCTTAGTATAAAGGGGAAGGCTTTATTTCCAGTCATCCTGGACCCATAGTAAAGAGACTGTGCAAAGCTGACAGGCTGTCCTGGTTACCCTAAGGTCTTCATACCATTCAGTGAACCAGATATTTTCTTAAAAAAAGATAAACTTATGTGTTTTTGTTTTGTATTTGGATTCTGCAGTTTAGAGTTGCCTCTTTGAGCATCTTTAAACTTAACTTGAACCCAATTTATTTTACCCAAATAAAAATCTTTAAAAGGTTTCTCATGATTCACAGCAAGTTAATTTCATCTCAGCTCCACAATCAATCCAAGAAACCTGATCATGAAGATTAGAAATGCAAATTTAAGTGGATTAAAAGTTCAGGTCTATATAATGAGATGTTTGCTGTCAAGCCAAGGGCAAATAAACTTTACTTTTGGAACAGTTGAAATTATTAAGCATTCTTTAAGTTAAAATAGTGCCAGGATTTCAGATAGTGATCTTGTCAAATGAACACAGCTTTAGATGGCTGGGAACCACTGACTGGTATGAGCAACATTCTAAAAGGAAAACAGAACAAATGGCAGAAAAGTCAAATGTAATCTGAAAAGTGAAATATCTTCAATTAGGAGCAAGGAAGAGTACTAAAACACTTAGTAAGCAATGAGATAACCAGCAATATACACACACTTGAACACTGCTATCCAGAAGAAAAGTGTCAGTATCATGATAAGAAGATACCACAACTTGATCAGGACACTGACAAGTGTAGACAGGATAATGTCTTTAAAATATGTGTAACTCTCAACAGTTTGATGCTCAATGTGTTCTAGGTTGCTCTAGGAATATCTAACACATTGTACATTTTTTAGTAAGCTACAAATCTTGGACTGATAGTTCAAATTCAAGAGAATCCAGATGTTTTCTGATATTTTCATCTTCAAAACTGGTTTTGCAGTGAAAAATCTTGATTCTGTTGCGTGCTTCCAGTACCAAATGTAAGTCCCATGTAAACCTTCCTTTAACCCTATTTGCATCAAGTCTTCCTTCTTTATCAGAGAATTTCAACAATGGTTTAGAAGAAATTGCTATGATGGCTATCCACTGTCATACATTTAATGGAAGGATAGAAAAAAGTATACAATAAGAGTTCTGGTCACAGAAGCCAGAGAACAATATCTATTCTTTCCCTAGATATGTGAGGCTTATGAGCAAGTCTCGCTCAGTTTGCTACTTGATTTCAAGCTGATCAGGAGACAAAATTTACAGCTGTCTAAGGCAAAAACTGAATTAATACCAAAAATTATGTACTTTTAACTAACTTGCCAGATCCTGAAGATTTCTCATGGAGTAACTCAACATTATTATATTTATCTAACTATCTAGGATGTCTACATAGAAGGTTAGTTATAGAAAAACCAGCCATATAGAATATATGAGAAAAATCTCTGCATGTAGCATTTTCTACATATTGATTCAGTTCAAATATTACTCAACATGCTCTGTAACAAACAGAATATTAATCTCCATTAAAAAACTCAAAAATTACTTTCATTTCAGTTTGTCACTTCTGATAAAAAAGAGTTAAATGTCAGAAAATGACAATTGGGAAGTAACTGCTTCCAAAGTCTTATTCAGAACATGAGCATTGAATTCATTCGGATTTAATTATCCTCATGTTAATTTCCCCCTGCCACCCCTTCTATTAAGCCCCAGGTTACCTCATACTTTTTTAATAAAAGAATTCTATTCAAACAGTAATCTAAGTTACTCTTCAGTTTGAGTACACATAAGGAGTATGTAAAATCTTAGAGTTTAACAATATCATAAAAGCCAAACAGTGAAACAATATTGCTCCCTTTTTCTCTTAGGCAATACTTTACTTATTTATGTATTTATAAAAAAACCCCCTAGAACATACTTACATGGGTCAAACATATCAGGCAATAAAAATTCATCCTCAGCATTTCCTCCTACTCATTCCCTACAAATATTTTCACTCTGAGCAAAGTCATCACATAAGGAACTAATCATTTTAAGTATGAAGTAACACATTGCATAAGACCGAATGAGATTTTTAAGCCATCAAGTTTTGATCTTATGCATATCTTAGCTTCTGAGAATTAATTCTTGTTTCAAATACATCAAAGTATAGAGTCTAACTAAAGCTGTCAAAGATGGGGAGTCCCACACAAGGTGTTGTAAAGTGTTTCAGTGTTTCAAACTATCTGAAAATGCTGTGCAGAATTTTGTGTTGAATGACACAAATACCTTTTCTAAACCATTTCCAGCTTTTTAGCTGTCATACTTTGCACAAATATTCCTCAGGCAAATTTCTTATTTTCTGAAATTAAGTCATTCCATATATCTATTGTCTTTTGACTAAAAAGACTGAACTCCTAAAGTTTTTCTCAGAAGTCTGTAATATTTCTGAACTTTTAAATTATTTAATTTTCCCATCATTATTTCCTTGTGAAATATAGAAGTGAATTCAAAGATAGGATAAATGTATAAGTTAAAGAACCTGCCAGTTGTGTCTGATATGTTTGTTTCTTTTTGGGTTTCTTTTTGTGTACTTGAAAATCACATTGTCTCTTGGTTCTTTTTTTTAAGCAGAGCTCATATTACTCTATTATTTATCACAATCTCTTAGCCAGCTTATCTCCATTCTTGAGTGCAACTTTATTTTGATACATTGCAATCTACAGTGGAAAACTATACAACCTCCCAGATTACTCTTTCTCAGAATTACTCATTTCTCTAATCCTTGTATAATACTACGTCCACTTGTGTATTTGCTTACTGTAATACACTCTTATCATTCTGCAAATAAAACACACTAAAATAGGCTATTGTTAAATATGGAATTTGCTTAAATATCTAGAAATTTCATTATGTCAAGAATGTGTAGGCCTCTGCTTAAGATAATATATTATCTAAAAGATAAGTTTAAAACACCCCGATTAAATTAATGGATAGTCAGAGAGAAATTATACACTATATTTTACATACCTTAATTTAATAATGTCAGGGGCTTTTTGCATGCTACTCTGGAGTCTGTTTACTCCTCACTATTCAGAAAGCTGCTATGGCTGTTTTCCTGTACGTGGCAGTATTTTTTTCATTATGTTCCCACATTAGTGCCTTCATGCACCTTTTTTTTCACTGACTTGAACCCACGAGCCACAATATTGCTTGTTGTGATAGTTTCTGATGGAAAGTAACTGCCACCAGCATGAGATCAACCCTTCTCTCTGCTTTTCCTGCCCTTTGGTTGTAGATATTGTCATTGGTTGTCAATATTAGAGGATCATTGGTTGTCAGTATTAGAGGATCCAAAACCAAAATTTTAAGCAGGAATAATTATAGCAAGTATGAGCATGTTCTGATGAAATCAGCCTGGTAGCTACTATGTGAAATATGTTACACAGGAACAGCTTCTCTACTGGAGAGAATATCCAGTAGGAGATACTTGCCTGGGGAGTGGTATTGGCTTGGTCAAGGGGGAATGCTCTCTTTTTCTCTTTCCTCCCTCTCCCCTCTTTTATTTTTCCACAGTCCTAACTTTCACCATTATAGTGGATGTGTGCCATCAGCTTCAGGCTCTGTAAATCCCTGTGCATGTGAACTGGTCTTAACAGCCCCTGTGCAACAGAAAAACTTTCCAAAAGGAAGAATGAGCAAATAATCCTAGCAGAACAGAAGCTACAGCAAATATGATAGAACCAAATTTATGTTCCAAATTTGTTCCCATTCAAATAAACATGAAAAGAAATTGATGCAACGGAATAAAAAATAGAAAAAATTAACTTCTGTGGTGGCACAAGTGAGCAAGCTGGATGAAAATTTTTATTGTGCTGTGACACCGAAGATCAGAGAAAAATGAATAGTGATGCTGTTCATCCTCTGTGCAAAGGAGATACATATTTATATTCAAATTATAAATATAATTCCTACAGTGAGGACATCACCAATCTCAAGAGCATGAGGTTATGGGTTTTCTTGTGCCCACACAGCTAGCCACATGCTAGCACATGGAGTACTTGACCTTGTTTCTCCTTTAAGATTACATATTTCTCTATGGTTGCTAAGACAAAAATACTATTTTTCAATGTATTTAATTAGGTAATGAAAAAGCAAATGAAAACAGTTGAAGAGTATTTTATAATGAACCCAAGTGTCATTTTTTAATCATAATGCTGACAGTATATATTGCGGTCCTGAAGTATGCCAGTCTCTTGGTTGCTTCAGTGGATTTCTGGGAACAGTCAATTAAAACATAACTCAGTTTCATTCACTCCACGTTTTGGTAGTAGTTAATAAAGTAAGTTATCCCTGGACTAGGCACACAAGATCAGGACCAGTCCATGCAGAATGAGGCAGGAAAGCTAATAATGAAAGATAAGCAAAGTCAGACTTCTAATATCTGAGCTCCCTCCATGGCAAAAGTTTATTTTAGCAGTTCAGAAAATCCCATAAATTCTAATCTAGAAAGTCACAGGAAAGAAAAGTAGATCACACAAAACAAACAGGGGAAAGAAAGATGCTGACAGCAGATGTGTTCTTTCAGATATAAAAGAGAAGATGATGGAAACAAAAGTTAGGGAAGCAATAACGTGTCACAAGTTGGCAAGAGCTCTGTAAATCCACATTCCACAACATGAGGAGAGAGTAGTGCTATGGTCAGTCCTTGTGGAAAAGAACAGAACTCCTATGCCATTTAGAGTGTCTTTGCTGTCTTTGGTGTCTTCTGGAAGACGTATTAGAGAAGTTGATGATCTTGAGCAAGGCCTGAAAGTCATTTTAGCCCAGTTCTAGGGCCTGAGACAGCCACTGTACCCAGGTATAAAAAACCCAACCCCCCTCCCAAAAAAAAACAAACAAAAAACAAACAAACAAAAAAAACCCCACCCACACAAAAAAATGGGATCTGTACAGCATGAAGTACATGTTCACCAAAGGAACAAAGTCTTTTTCAAGAAGACAAATGATAACAGAAGACTGAATTGCGTTGTCTTCTATATTTCTTCAGACAGTATTGTGGAGCACATTTTAGCAGTTCATACAATCCAGCTTGTGAGACAAAACTAAGGGACCAAAATAAGACAAAAGTTTGATCAAAATGTCTGGAAAAGGGAATAAAATTGAGAACTGATTTCTTGAGAAACAAGGTGAAAGAAGGTAAACTAGGCAACAATAATCGATTTCGCACAACATAATCTATATTTGAGTAAATTTCAAAACTTGCAGGTAGAATATCCAAGTCCTCAAATAAGGTTTACTGAAGTCAAATATTCATCCTTAAGATCAAAGATTAATGATCATTAATAAATGAGGTCTTTAAGTACAGTTTGACAGAACAATTTGACATTGATAACAGAAAGATACCGAACTTGACTCACTGCTTCTTGGCAGCTGTCTTATTGTTTACACTTATCTAAGTGATAACAGGTATCACAAGTATTTAATGATACAGTCTGGAGTTCAAGATGGTGGACAAATATAACAGTTGAGTCCTGAATTACAGAAAATTGAAAATTCCATTGTCATAAAGCTTAGCATCTAACCCTTAGCAGATCAGAACCTTAATTGGATAGCAACAAAGAGGGAAACAGACTGATGACATAATCAGTGTGATATAATCAATAGATATTACCCATTACATAAGAATATTATTCAATATGTGAGAAATAGTAATTCTTCATAAAATAGATTATGTTATCTAATAGTTATTCATGGTGCTTTTCAATCCACAGAAATTTGACAATCTCAGTTGTGTTATTTGAAGATGCATTTACAAATTTAACAGGATTATAGAGTCTACTTGAAACATAAAAGACAATGTGCCTTCTGACCTAAAGACTATTTTAGACTTTCTTTTCAAATTCAAGTGCTTTTTCTATAACAAATTATGTGTGCTTTTCAATTTTGAGCTTAGAACATCCATTAAGTGAGCATAAGAGACAAAATTACTGTCATTAAATGAGAATACTTTTCTTGGAGGATACTGAAGCGTTTTTCATTTACTGTCATGGTACTGAATTTTCTAGGCAACAATACATATTAAAATAATGCTACTCTTAATTATGTAAGATATATATTGCTGCTTCTTAATATCCTCAAGTATTTTTTATAATTAAAATTATATCTTTAAAGGGACAAAGAAAAAGGAAATGTAAAAAATTAATTAAAAAAAGACTAATTCTTTAAAAAAGTAATATTTGATACATTGTAACCTTTGTGTCTAAAGCAGGCTTCCAGTATCCAAAAGGAATATCTTAATGAATGAGGTATCCAGTGAAACCTGTTGTGGGGCCACTCAAACTGTGAATAATGTACTTTTACCTCATACACTTGGACATGCATTTGTCATGTGCCAAGGCACTGCACACCATAAAGGAAGACATACATGATTTCATCATAATTAAATATGAACTCTCACATTCATGGAGTTTTCACCAACAAGGATAGCAACGTGCCTATTTTGGTGATTTCTTCTCTGTCCATAAGCCACATTTTGTTGTCCATGAATTTTGTATGGTGAACTGGGTTATAGAAGAAATTTAATCTCAGGCTGGTTTTTACTGTTTGCATAGTATTCAACAAACTGTTAATTTATTTGTAGATAACTCATTCATCTGAAAAATGTGATTGATAGTGACCTACATTCATGAGAGTTAAAAAAATAATGTCAAATTTTTGGGTAATCACAGGTTTCGGGGCCTGAAAGATGTAATTTCCATTATCATGAAATTATAATGAATTTGTAAAACTGAAATGTCCTCCACTAATACAGCATTATTTTTGCCTCATTGTCTTTCAGAGAGTATGAAGGTGGAAGTATATGCATACAGCATCCCTTCAAAACAATCATTAATTTAAAAAAAATGAAACAAGCAAAAAATTGTGATAAAAAAAAAGAATATGGGAAAAGTTACTTTTACTGATATATAAAGTTTCTGTATTTAAACTGGAAGGGATATTTTACTTACTGCAGGGCTGCAACAGATGGCTAGAGAGAATGCAGTTCTTTTAATTTCTAAAACGCTGAGTTGAAAGGTCCCAGACATCTTTGACTTACTTGCAAGTGTTGCAACAAAGGCAGTGTAAAATACATGAATGATAACTTTGTACAAATTTGGAAAATTTTGCTACACTCTTTCTTTCACTTAAGTACATATACAGAACAAATTGGTAAATAAAGTAATGAGGTTACTGGATTACTTGCTTGTTTGCTTTGGTTTGATTTCCATCTTTGTAAAACAAATAAACTAACAAATAAACAAAAACCACTCAACAGTAAATCTGGAAAACATTCTGAATGTATAAAATATTTCATTGTGCTTTGTAACTTCTAGCTTCTTAAAAGAAATATAAACTATAGGAGCTTGTTTGCTCTATGAAGTTTAAAATTATTACTATAGGCAAAGCTCTCTGCATCTATCATTCATACATGTAAAACTTAAATTTAATTCCTTCTATAATGGACTTCATATTCTTTTGAAAGAATTTCAGTGTGTCATAATAACATCCTGAAAATATAACAATTTTTTCCTTGTTAGTACAGAAAAGCTCTGTGAATACTTTATGCTTTGCTATATTCATTGTTGCCCTAGGTATAGTAGGATTTTTTTTTCCTCTAATACTATAAAATATCCCTTTCATTTTCTTCAAAAGCAAGACACTAGGAAATTCTCCTTTTGAAAAATACTTTCATGCAAAATAGCAGCCTATATCAGTCAGCATCACTAGGGAATGCTGCTGCAGTCTACTTTTTAAATTGCAAGTACTTGATGAGATTTCAAAAATATGGCTATTAAAATGCAATATCTATTTTAACATAAAGCTAAGTACTGCAAAATTTAAAAACTGTTTTTCCTTTTTTTTTTTAATAATGGTGGTAATTCTTTATTATTGTTAGTATTATTGAGGAAAGTGTTTGGTTGGGGATGTTTTTGTTTGGTTTTTTAGGTTTGGGGTTTCATTTCCACCAAAATCAAGGATATTTTTAAAGTATATTGACTTAAAAAATAACTTGAAGAGAAAAATTTAAACTACAATTATGAAAGACCCTAAATCCTTGATCTTTTCATAGACCCTATGGCATATATCTTGAGACTCATGGACAAAACCTCTCCAGTCAAGACTGTTTATTATCGTTTCTTTATAACAGTTCAGCAGATGTGACATCTTCTGTCAACCTAAAAAGTCATTTAGTTAAGATCTTAGGTCAGATTCTCTTAATATTTCTATGCCCCACTGTGTCAAGAGTAAAGCTGAAGTTTTAGCAGATGTTAAGATACTAAACCAACACAAAACCGTATCAGAAGGTAGCGAACTACAAGGTCTCTCCTAAATCTCTTTCTCCAAGCAAAACAACCCCCCCAGCTCCCTCTGCATCTCCAGTAAGACAGGTGCTCCAGCCCATTCACCAATTTTGCTGGCCATTTAGGTTCAATATAAGAAGTAGGCTCTTCCTCCAGAGGGTGGCTGAGCTCTGGAACCCAGGGATGCGATCACAGCACCAAGCCTGCTAGTAGAGTTCAAGAAGAGTTTGGGCAATGCTCTCAGGCACAAGGTGTAATTCTTGAGGTTGTTCTGTGCAGGGTCGGACTCAGTGATCCTTGTGAGTCCCTTCAAGATGTTTTACTGTTCTCTGATCCTTTTCCAAGGGGTACAGTCCTTTAGAAATAGATTGCTCTAGTGTGGATCCCCCATGGGCTCACAAGTCCTATCAGGATATCTACTCCTGCATGGCCTCCTCTCCCCATATGTTCACAGGTCCTGCCAGAAGCCTGCTCAGTCATCCTGAGAGTAAACAAGTGTTTCCTGTTATTCAGAAGGATGGATCTTGCTGCTTTTCAGGTTGTTCTCATCTACTGAGAAAAAACTGAAAAAATAATGTTTTTATTTTCTTTTCACACGCCCCTCAGGTATTTATAAACATTGTTGATAGTCCCCCTGAGCCTTTATTTCTACAAGCTGAACAGTCATAGCTCTCTCCACATTTTCTTATAAAAAAAAGGAAGATCAGTAAAGAAACAAATAACAAGGAAGACAGCTTAGAAAGTGGTTATTCAATTAAACATATATATACAATCAAGTGAAAGTTCTGTCCAAGAAGAACATGTCAACTATCCTATATAAAAAAAAGGATCTTAAAAATTTGATGGTAGCCATAGGTTAACTCCTCAAGAAAACACATGACTTATGATTATTATATCTAAGGTTACACCTTAGACCTGAATAAATAAAATAAACGTGATAGTAAGAACTAATAGAAATATTGTACTTTTATATCCAGTATTTATGTGAACCACTATTTGTTAAGTAGGAATCTTCCATTTTAATCTATCTTTTTCTGCATACAATCAATGCATGTTCAATCAAATCTATTTTCAATTGACTGTAGTTAAAAAATTGATTTGCTAATGTTCTACCTGTCCCCAAACCAGCTAAATTTGCAATTGCAGGACTATAAATAAGTGGTCAATAAAAGAGGTTATCTTCTTAGTAAAAAGAAATCACAGAATTAATTATCAATTATCAGTAAAAGATCTCTGAGACCACCAGATCCAACCTGTGACTGAACACTGTCATGCCAACTAGACCATGGCACTGAGTGCTGCATCCTGTCTGTCCTTAAATGCCACCAGGGACAGTGACTCCACCATCTCCCTGGATAGCTCATTCCTTTCGGTGAAGAATTTCTTCCTAATGCCCAACCGAAGCCTCCTCTTAGGCGCGGATTAAGACTGTATCCTCTAGTTCTATCATATGTTACCTGGGAGAACAGGCTGACGCCCAGCTGGCCACACTCTCCTTTCAGGTAGCTGTAGAGACTCATAAGATCTTCCCTGAGCCTATTTTTCTCCAGGCTAAACAACCCCAGCACCCTCAGCTTCTCCTCATGGGACCTGTGCTCCAGATCCTACACCAGCTTTGTTGCCCTTCTCTGGACTAACTCCAGCACCTCAATTTCCTTCCTAACTTGAGAAGCCCAAAACTGAACACAGCACTCAAGGTGTGGCCTCCCCAGTGCTGAGCACAGAATGTCTTTGCAGTTCTTGTGGTCACCCTATTCTTGATACAGCCCAGGATACCACTGAACTTCTTGGCCACCTGGGCACATTCCTGTCTCATGTCCAGCTGGCTGTCCACCAGCACCCCCAGGTCCATTTCTACTGGGCCACTTTCCAGCCTCTCTGTCCCCAGCCTGTGGCACTGCCTAGGGTTATTGTGGTCAAAGCACAGGGCACAGCACTTGGTCTTGTTGAACCTCATGCTGGTTTATCTTGCTGGCCAATTGATCCAGACTGCCCAGATCCCTCTTCAGGGCATCCTTACCCTCCAGCAGATTAACACTCTGACCCAATTTAGTGTCTTCCATGAATTTGTTAATGGCAGACCTGATCCCCTCATTCAGATCATCAATAAAGATATTAAGCAGGGCTGGCCCCAGCACAGACCCCTGAGGGACACCACTGGTGACTGTCCCCAGCTGGATGCAGCCCCGTTCACCACCACTCTGGGCACAGCCACACAGCCAGTTCCTAACCCAGCAAAGACAGCTCCTGTCCAAGCCACGGGCTGCCAGGAGTATGCTGTGCCAGCTTATCCAGGAGTGTGCTGTGGGAGACAGTGTCAAAGGCCTTGCTGAAGTCCAAATAGACAACATCCACAGCCCTTCCCTTATCTACTAAGCAAGTCACCTGGTCATAAAGGGAGATAAGGTTGGTCAGGCATGACCCTTACTAAACCTTTGCTGGCTGGGCCTGATCCCTTGGTTGTCCTGTATGTTCCCTGTGATCACGCTCAAGATGATCTGTTCCATAATCTTTACAGGCACACTGGCCATACTGACCAGCCTGCTGTTCCCAAGATCCTCCTTCTGACCCTTCTCATGGGTGAGTGTCACACTGGCTGACCTTCAGTCACCTGGAACCTTCCCAGTTAGCCAGGACTGATGATAAATGATAGAGAGTGGCTTAACAAGCTCATCATGCAACTTCCTCATCACTCTAGGATGAATCATGTCTGGTCTTATGGACTTGTGAGCATTTAAGTGGCTCAGCAGGTCACTAGCTGCTTCCTCCTGGATTGCAGGGAATCCATTCTGCTCCCCACCCCTGTCTACCGGCTCAGGAAACCAGCTGGCCTGAGGATAACCAGTCCCACTGTTGAACACTGACACAAAGAAGGTGTTAAGTACCTCTTACATTATTATAATTATCCTTTATAGAAGTGGCCAGATTAAGTTATAATTGAGCTTACACCTCTCTGATTTTCTTTCTGCATGACCTAATGATATCCTTAAATACTTTCTGATTGCCTGCTCCTTTTTTCAGAAGTGACATAACCTTTCTTTTCCCCCAAGTTCCTGTGGAAGCTCTCTGCTCAGCCAGGCCCATTTTTCAGCACATCAGGACGGCCTGCTCCTGTGCCTTCAAGATTTCTTTCTTAAAGTATATCCAGCCTTCCTGGGCCTCTTTGTTTTTAAAGGCTGCTTCCCAAGGGACTTTCTGAGTCAATATCCTAACAGGCCAAAGTCTGTCCTGTGAAAGCCCAGGGTAGAGGTTTTGTTACTGCCTCCTTACTTCTCTGAGTATTGACAATTCATTTCAAGGTTGCTGTGCCCAAGAAATATGCTTTGTAGGAGCAAATAATCCTGGGGTTTATTTTGAAACAATATTTTACTGTGTTGGGTAGACAAATCAGATTTTTTTTGCCTCTCTGGACAAAATAACATTTTAACAATGTGGTTGTAACTTACCGATTTTAAATCAAATAATGTCTAGCAGGAGATAAATTTGCCAGACAAAAAAAAGTCTTCTGGCTTAGAAATCAAACTGCTGTTGGAAGACAAGGATGAACCAACAGAAATTCACCTCTCTCTTTTACATTCATAGTTTGCCTTCATCAAGAATATCAACAAATGGAGACCTAATGTCAAGGTGTTAACAGAACTCTGCTTCTCCTTGATCCTGGTAGCGGTTCTGAATGGAAGAATACTGTATTTTAGGAGGTAGTGATTCCCAGTAGAGTAAACCTGAGCAGGCCCAAGCCTGTGCTGTGCTGAATGTACAACCTGGGCTCCAATTCTGTGTTGTGCAGCATAAATCCCATTTCTGCACAAAACCCTCAGCCAGCTAACAGAGCAACCAACAGGCAGCTCTCACTTGTTACTGGTGATTATCCACCTGCATGGCCTTATCTTTATCTAAGGGTACATCTAAGAGAAAAAAGTTCTCCTTAGAACATAATTTCTCTTTCAACTGTAGAGAGGACAAAAGAGTTTTTTCCTTGCCAGAAAATCTTATTGTAACTTGAATGACTGAAAAGGGAGTAGCTCTGTTATGGACAGGGTGGACATGATGTACTGCACAAGGATTCCTGTTTGAAGCTACACTGCCCAGGGCTTTCATCATATAAAAGGACACAAAACTTTCTGTTTTACTGCAGAGTGTTAGCTCTAACAGATAGCATTATAAATGACAACTTAAAAAGTCTAAATGGCTTTCTACTGGGATCATAATGAATAATGCCCTTTTTCTAAGACATTATTTAGCATAACTTGTATTACAGAAGCATAACTATCCCTGCAGTGCAGGTCTGACATTTTCCTATGAACCTGGAAATCCACAGATGTAAAACTAAGTTCATGTAACAGCACAGGTACTAGGTCTTAGCCCACAGGAAACATCAGATAATTAAATTTGCTTACACATCTTCCTTAGAGAATTCTCTTTTGTTCCTGCCTGTGTGTTGCTCTCTACTTCCCTTTTATCTTTTCCTCTGAAGCATCTTATTATTCTTAATTTAATCCTACCTATGTAGATATCAACCTTATGCTTTTTTTCATAAACTTTTTGGCACAGGGAGACTCCTTGTTTATAATGATGCTTAGACTGGTTTATGTCAGATCTGATCCTGTTTCTGAAAAGGCAGATTGGAGCCATACAATCCTCTCATTTTGAAACCACTGTGCTTGTGAGTATCTTGTTTTCTTTGACAAAGAGAATGTTCATGTGCAATGCTGTTCATGAAATGGTTAGGCTGGAGCACTCCTTGAACCAAGGACAAGAAAGTGAACAATCTTAAAGCCTATAGTCAGGACAAAGACATCACAACTGGACTAGTGAGAAAAAAAAAGTTCAGGGTTCAAACTTGGTATTTAGCTACTGGGCCATTGTACATCTGTGTAGTGGAATAATAGAGTAAATGTGGTGGATATGCACATAGGAAGTATTAAAGACACACATGAAGGAGCTGTAAGGGCAGCATTCTACCAGCTAGAACACTTTGTGTCACATGCCACACATGTGTAATAAAGACAATACAATGCTTTCAGTGTTTTCCTGGGCAAATTGGTTTAAAATGCATAGCCATTAGGGTTTAGGCTGTAAACAACAAAAAATTAATTACAACCAGTATAAAGCAAAATGGATGAAATTTTGAAGCTGATAATATAAGCATCTCTGAATTTTCTTTACACAGGATACATTACTCTGTTAGCGTTAAACTGTCTTCTGCCTGTGAAGAGCCTTTAGCAAAATGTATTTTGGAGACAGTCATAGAAGACTTGGAAGAATAAAGGAAAGTTTTTTACTTAAATAGGTGGAGTCAGCCCCTTCACTGTGCTTTTCCTGCAACTTTTGGTGACCTAAAAGTAATGAGGAAAATGTGATTTGGGAGATTAAGATCAAATCACAGCTCTCGTAGTTTCTTATTCCATCAACAGAATTTATATCCTGTTTTTCTGGCATTTATTTTATTTCCTTTCCTTCATATATGCAATTACCAAGTTTTCTACTTTACACACAGAACGTAGCTGGTTAAAAACAAAAAAAAAGAGGAGAGAAAGAGAAATATGGAGAATATTTCTCTTTCTCTCTTGTTAATATTTTTTGTATCTAAAGAATATCTTATGATACTAAAGCCAAACTGAAGGAGTTATGATTTTGAGGGAAAAAGCCCAAAACAACAACAACAAAACATTGGGTTTGTAAATCCTGAATTCCTATAATATATTTTTTCATTAATTTGTACACATTATATGATATTCTGGTTTCATTTTCACCCTGAGGCTGTCTTCTGCCCTAGAGTTCAAACACAAGGCAAGTCCTTTCAAGTGAAACAAATATATATCCTACAAGGTTGTCTTGGTTTTTTGGTTTATTTTTTTTTTTTCTCCCCAAAAAATATTTTAAAGAAAAACAGACATTTTTAAGTTCTATAATTTTTCCTCCTCTCTATTCACTTGTGAAATTTATGACTAATAGGTTTTCAAGAGGATGTTGGTATGGTTTTATATAAAATAAAGATAAAATATGGCTAAAAGACTCAAAAGAGTCTTTGTAGATTTTTTTTTTTTGCTTTACTTCCCNTATTTTAAAGAAAAACAGACATTTTTAAGTTCTATAATTTTTCCTCCTCTCTATTCACTTGTGAAATTTATGACTAATAGGTTTTCAAGAGGATGTTGGGGTTTAATGGGTTAATGGAATAATTCTGTCTTCACTATGTCCCACATAAAATGTTAAATACCTATGTCATAAAAACCTGAGGGATGCACTCAAAGTCAAAGGAATGTATCTGGAGTTTGGAGAACAGTGGTTTCATCAAATTCTGCACCTCTGGACCAGCAAGAACACTGTTTTCCTTCACTGTATGTGTCCACAGCTGATCAGGCAATCTGTTTGTACATTTTTCCTCAAGGTTTCTTTCTTCTCAAGCAAACATAAAAAAACCCCACAATGCTGTGAAGAGGACATATATGCTCATAAGATGAATTTCAAAGTGACAAATGTACAACGTAGTGCAGAATTTAACAAAATTTCTGTTAGACTGTGTTACTTGCCCATAATAATAAAAAATTTTGTTTTATGTGTATTTACACAGTTATTTTCAGTTTGGTTTAGAAATCTGTGAAACTTAGATGGTTAGAAAAACCACAAGTATCTAATTTTATTTAGTTTTAACTGGTTGGTTGGTTTCTTTTTAATCCTTTTTAATTATTTTTAATTGCTAATTTTTAAGTTTGTCTGTCTGACAAGTGCCAGCATTTCTCAAAAGCCAACCTTATGAACAAGACTGAAGGACCAGTAGTACATTTTCTTTTTTTTCATTTCAATTCACTTATCAGTGTTGAGCCCAAAACTTTTACCTGAGCTCCAAGAGACACTGGTAGCTGTTATTCTGACATTTACTCAGACAGTTAACCTTTGCTGATGCACTGGGTGCAGGTGCCCAGGCACTGGCAGCGGGAGCTGCAAGGGCCTCTGTAAGCAAAAGGGGCACAAAAGAAAAGAGAAAAAAGAAAAAAAGGTTGGGGGAAAACAGTGGAGAAAGCACCAAGGTCAGAAGAAGAGAAGATGGTGCTCCACAGTGGAGCAGATATCCACAACAGGGCTTACGGAGTCCATGCCTGAGCAGGTGGGTATTCCTCAGTGCACTTCAGGGTGAAAAAAGCCTGAGCTGGAACAGAAGATGAGAATGAAAGGAGTAGACAAGAAAAATTGCTATGTACTAACCATACCCTCCCCAAAACAAACACTGTGCCAAGAGCTGCCTCAATGAAAGGACTGAGTGCCACCTGTGGAAATAACAAAGCAGTGGGGAGGAAAGGAGTAGGCAGTGATAGAGCAAAGATGGTCACAAACACTGATTCTCATGAAAAACTTTTTCACCACAGCATTTCCTGGAAAGAAATATAAGCAGTCCTGAAGATTTGTAGAAGATATTAAAGACAATCATTTGACCTTGATGATTAACAAGTTGATTAAATAAGAAAAATAATATTGGAGATATTAAGGTTCATAACAGATTCAAGTGCAGCAATCAAAAAATGGTGTTGTTTTAGCTATTAAGAGAAGTCAGTTAAATAAAAAAAAAATAGAAAGTTGGACTTGCAAACTCAGACTTAAAGAAAACAGGTTTCATTTTGTGAATTACATATCCTATGCAAAACTGACCTGAAAAGATGTCAAGGAGAGATTCTTGACAAATTTCTTCAGGCACGAGAATGACCCAAATCACTATTCAGACAGTCAAACTGGTTCAACATGACTCCAAGTTGGTTGAATAGTGGACACCTGACTCAACTCAAATAAAAAAAAAAGTAAGAAAAAAATAATGTAGAGGAAATGTAAATGAAGACAAGATATCCAGAAGGAATACTGAAACATTGCCTGAATATGAGAGATGGAAATAGGAAAGGCAAAGCCCAAGTAGAATTTAAAGTAATCATGAAAGCAAGAAGGTTTCTTTACGCTATATCCACAACAAAAAAGAACTGGAAAAAACTGTGACCTGCTATGAATCAATAATATTTAGTTGAAAGAAGAATTTGAAACTCTTTTTTGATTGCTGTATTTGCACTTAAACATTTAAAAAAGTAAACACAAATATTCTATAAATTCAAATATTCATAATTTCTGAGGAGCCTGGGGAAAGATTAATGGTTTATTTTATGATTTACAGAAATGGAAATACTATTCAGAGGGTGATTTATGTTTTTAGATTTGTTGACATACTGCCTTGTCTGCAACTCTGTTAATTTATACTTTTGCTACCTGTAAATATTGATCAAATATATAAATACCAAAGCTATTAGTCAGATTGGAGTATTTTTAAAAAGATAAATAAAAAATCTCTTGATACATTTATTTTGAGAATTTTATTTTTAATGTAAATCTTGAGATGAATGTTATAATTCTATTTCTTTCAACCTTACAAACTAGGTCATTTACCATCAACTTTTGTTTCTTTAGACTCTAAATTTTAAAATACATTCCAAAATAAATCACTTTCATTAAAAAAATAATTTTAGTGCCAACAATCATTATAATAAGGGATGTAAATTGGATCAATGTTTCTTGAATTATTTCTCAAATAACACGTACTCTTTCCAAAGAAAATACTGAATATTTCAGTCTCTCACTTTATATTGTGAAATCATTTCAAGTTCATTCAAATTTCATTAACTTGCTGTGCTCATGAACAAAGACTGTTCTGTATTGCTTTTTCCTCATTTCTTCTCTATTTCCCTCATTCTTTTTCCTGCCTGCAATACATCTATTTTTTTAGGCTTGTTCTGACATACAGCTTTATCCATCAACAAGAACAACATCTACAGAGGTAGATTCTCTGCATCTTTCCTAAGGCCTCTTTTTATTTGAAATATAACAGTCAAGAAAGTCGTGCAAGAATACAACATGTTATTTCTCCTCATCCTACAATTCATCATGCTATTTCTCTTCATCCCCAATTGATTTGGGGAATTTTCTTAGCTACTGTCGATACATCCTTGAAAGGTCTTCACAGGGAAAGTTTTTATCTTGA
Organism: Dicaeum eximium; assembly: GCA_013396995.1. Lineage (NCBI taxonomy): Eukaryota > Metazoa > Chordata > Aves > Passeriformes > Dicaeidae > Dicaeum > Dicaeum eximium. Next base: position 291,897 of record VWZP01000483.1, read on the forward strand.
AACTGCAAGGTGCTGTTTTGTTGTCTTCTAAAGTGTGTTTGTACCTCCTGTAATAGCTGTAATCTGAGCGCTACCAAAAGATGCTTAAGACTTCATTCCTTATACTGTATTTCTCCATTTCAGGGTATCTTCTGATGTGTGCTTCTTCTGTTGTTTGCCATTTTCTCTCTTTTTACTGACAGGAGGCTATTTCACAAATAATCTCATAAAGGGAAAATAGGTAGCTACAGCTGGATAAGTGTAAACAAGCTATTTTGTACTAGTCTAAAGTCCTTTTACTGGTGAAAACTGATAAATAGATCCAAAAGAAAGCAATCTCTCCTACACAGAGGACAAGTGTTATAGCCATGTGAAAAAGACAGTCAGGAAAATTAGGGAAAATAGACTAATATAAGTTTAAAACATTAAGTATAGTAACATTACATGTTTGTCTCCAACATTATTGGCTCTTAAAAGACAGGGCTTCTGTAATGAACTAATAAAGAATTAACACACACTGCAAAATGCTTTGGTGCCTATTTCAATGCCTTTTCTTGCAATCTAGGGTATTCCACCTACATGCAGAGAGAACTACAAGGTTTGTAAAATTAAATAGTGAAAATACAGCCCTAACCGTTTTACGATGCAATCTGTTTAAGTGAAATGGAGTGAAAGAATAAAATCCAAATCCTTTGGTAGGGGAAGGGAAGGTCTCTCCTAAAACAAATATTCCAAATTTTTGGAGTTTGAACTTTATGTTTTTTCAGCATTGTTGCAATAGAAAATATGTATAAATATTTTTATATGGTTGTATACACACGCAAAAAAAGGCATGTATAGGTTAGGGATTTAGAGATCATCATCATAGGAGATTCAGAGTACTGGTAAATATGCATGATGTCTATATTCCCCCTCAGTATCTAACTTTACAACTATCCAGAACCTGTATGAAGAATCCCTTGTTCTTTCTGTTGCCCAGAATTTACCTCTTGCCTACATAAAGTTCCTACAAGAAAAATGACAGCTTTTTTTGTATTTTTTTTTTCAATCCTTGTCCCTTTTTTTAAATCTTTGCCTTTTCAGTTAAAATCTTGAGCTGAATTCTTATGCTTGCTAAGTTCTTTCTCTGTTTTTACAGAAGATACCTGGGAAAGCTGGCTTCAACCTCTTTTGTCAAACAGGTCTTCAGTCCTGCTCCAGCAGTCTCTGAAGCTCATGTCTCTCAACTAAGACTGGGTGTTTTTTTGTTTAATATTGGGAGTTTTCACCATTCTGACTCTCATCCTTCCTAGAAAATGCCCATTGCTTATACTTCTTTTAGCATATTCATAATACCAAAGAATAGTAATAATGAGATATAAGGAGGGGTGGCACTGTAAAATAGAGGTATAAACTCTTCTACATTGCAACAAAATCATTTCATTTTACCTGATAGAATTTTTAAAATAGATCTGAAACATCTAACCGAAGACATAACCTTGGAAAAGGAGTTTGAATGTTCCCAGCTATAAATGCAGAACCATTACACCACAGTGCTAGTGCTGCTTCAGTGAACAATATGACTGAAGCATTGAAAGAAACCAGCTAATTTAACCTAATTTTCTAGTTATTACCAGAGAAAGTACATGTCCACAGAACAGAATAAAACAAAAACAAACAAACAAAAACCCCACACACAAAACAAAACACAAAAAAATCCCAAACCAATAAAGAAAAAACAAACAAGCAAACAAACAAAAAACATTTCAAAATATATAATTTGTAATGGTATCATCAAATTTATATGCAAATACTGCATACAACTGCAGAATGTTCATTTATTACCTGGTGCATTGTTACAGCCCTACACACAAATGTGTGAAGTAAACCATAGATGGGTAAGTGTAAGGAAATGAAGACCTGTATCATATGTCTGATGAAGTAAATGAAAGTTTTGATCAGATTTATTACTCTTGCCTTGGTTTACAATGGGAATTATGATATTCAGGTAATTTCTGCTGCCACTCTTACTACTCTGGCAATATGGGATAACAGATAGTTGTGTCCTATACGATGTCTTATTTTGACAATATTTCAGAAAGGGAAACTTTTTATGCATCTTAGTATGGATCTGCGTTGACAAGATGTATACATCTCTAAGTTATACTGAACTAGGATTTTAAGTTTAATATATACACACCTACCCCTATATTAATTAAGAATAACCTTAAGAATATTGTTAAGGGTAGTTTTATACATCTTCTGTTTTCTTCCTGTGTGGTTCGTAACATCTAATTGGAATAATGATAGAACCATATCAAAACATATTCTTCTTCTGTGATTGCATCAGTTCAAAGGGACATAACGTAGCTGGGTTTTTTTCTTGATTTATTTCTTTTATTTAACTTTTATTAGTTGGTTTCATTTTTGAATGGTGAGACAAAAGAACAGGCTAGCTAAGAGAAAATATAGTGATAATCTTTAGGCTAAAAAAGGACTTTGAACCAAAAATTTTGCTCATTTTGCCCACCTATAGTTTGAAAAACTTTTAATCATAAGTTGTTTCATTGAATACTGTCCCCTTTGGTTTTAATGAAGAAAAAAACCTTAGTATGTTATTGAGTAAAAAATCCGAATGTCTCAAACTTTGGATGCAACCACTCAGATTTTGCCTTACAATAAGATCTGTCTTCTAAAACAGTAGTAAATACAAATTACACAAAAATAGATCCTCATTTATGCAGGTGATTGAACATGAGGAAATGAGAATTAATTTTTATGGGTTGGTTCAGTACAAAATATATCTAGCTTTGGAAAACAGCTCGGGCAAGGAAGTCCACATTCTGACTAGACAAACTGACAAAGAGAGGACCTGTGCCTGCCTTCTCAATATTTAAAATGTTCACCTCAAGGTATAGAATTTCTTTTTTCTTAGTAGCTTCAAGAGAAATGTGTTAGCGGCAGTCTATTGAATGTCTGAATTCACTTTCACCAGAACTTACCCTTTTCTTACCAGAATTTACTCTTTCCCCTCTGGTGTTAGAGGAGGATGCTCTTTGGATCAATGTGAAACATAAGAAATAAGCAAACAATTGGGGTTTTTTCTATATTTTTTAACTTTTATTGTTATTTGCATGCAAAAGTTCATAATCAGCTAAAGTGATATAAATCCCACATCAGTTTGTGAACCTCAATTTTATATGCTGAGGCACCAATTTCTTGGCAGGTTCCATGGATGGAAGAGGAGATGTGCACTACTCTGGTTTTCTCTTTGTTTTTGAGCAAGTCACCGAGGAGCACCGACCCAGCAGAGACCTAGAAGTCATCTTCAGATTCCTCCCAAGGATTCTATATAAATACTTATTTTTATAGAAGTTAAAAAATATTTTAGAGAAGTTCTCTAAGAAGTCTACATAAAATGTCAAAATATTTATGTCGACAAATCAGAAACAAAAAGATGATGTGTAATCACCTGCATACTCACTAAGCTGTATATATATTGTGTTAGAAATCACAATTTTTGTACTAGGGTACACAACCAAAACAGGGCAGAAAAAAAAGAATCAAACCAAGCAAACAAACAAACAAAAATAGAAAAGACCAAGGGGAATTTTGACAGAGGAGCTTAAGAAATAGTACTGTCAGTCCAAGCTCTGTCATTTAGCAGAAAATCATTAGCTATGGCTAGAGTTTTAAAGCCATGGATTGCAGCCCAGATATTCAGCTTCCTGCACGTAATAAAAAATACATTAGCTAGCAGTTTAGTTTTTAATAAAGCTAACTTTGGTCCATGGAATTTTAATACTATTACAGTATAGGGCACTTGAAAGTTAAGCATGTTTCCATCTTTTTTGTTACGGTAGTGTGCTTAAAGTGGGCAGAAGTTGTATTAAGTTTATTTGCATTAGCAAAATGTTTTTCTATACAAGGCTGAATGAGCACTTCATCTAGGTCTGCAGTGAAGAGTGGTGAGATCATTAGGCTGACTGGACCTGAAGTTCAAGAATGAAACTGTCAGCATTCAGTGTTTTTTTAGTTGCGGAAACACATAATAATAATTTACAGAATTGCACAAAAACATAAATAAACATGCTAGGGATTAGAGAAGTTCTCAGAGCTGCCCTGTGCCAATCTGAAGTGATTTGGTCTAGAATAATGCAGGCAGTTAGTAAATGTGCTCTGGCACAATATGGAATTGAAGTGTTTATGAGCTGAATGTGATGTGTACAGTTAAATAAGCTCACATAGACTCAATATGAAAAAAGATGTGGAAGGTTAAGATCTGTAGAGGGCTTGTAGTTCCTCATAACACTTCAAAGGAAAGCCCATTAAAAATTGCTTCAGATTTTTAGACATGTTTAAGGGTACCTGTCAAACACAGGACACAGCATAAGCTTCATAATGCTTAAAACTGTTTTTAGCAACAAAAAGATATCAAAATTAGCTCAGTTTTCCAAAATGCATAGAAACAGAGAAAAAAGGGCAGTTTGAATGTAAAGGGGTAGCAAACACACAAAAAAAGTGACCTCATAGAATATGTCTTCCTTTTGCTGTTTTCTTCTGCTTTACAGAAGTTGAGACTTTGAAAGACTGGGATGAATTCTCTGTGCTGGAAAAAATAATTCCCTGATCAGGGAATGGAAGCTTCAGGGTTTGCATCATTGTAAACTCAGTATCTTACATTTAAGAAGTTAAACATAATCCTACTGACACAGCAGATTTGCATAAAAACACTTCCTTTACATGTTTGCAATTTCTTGAGCACCCTGACCACTGTTTCAAGAAGTAATGACAGCAATGACGATAATGATGATAAAGTAGGAGCTGTCCTTTGAAAAACTTACTAGACACCTATGTTGCAACTGGTCTTGATGGTCCCTCTTAGTCCCCTTTTATTTGTTTGTCTCACAGGTGTTTCACGTAGAAATTTGTTTTCATTGTGAAATGTAAAGGCCTTCTTAAAAAAAATATTTCTAAGATTTTAATTTACGTATTTTCTGGTGTCTGTTTCTTCTGCTGTCTTGTGTTTGCATAATATAGTATTGCCCTCAGAAGACAGCCATATGAAAATTTAAATTATGAAATGCACAGCATAACTTAAATTGTATTTACCTATTTCTTAAAAATTTTCTGTCAAACTGGATATGATTTGAATTTCCAGTAAGTCTGGTAAAAAAAAGATCTGTATATATGCCAGTTTGTAATGATTTTGTAATCAATAAGAGAAAGATTATAATTCCAATAAAATGAAATTATTAGAATAGAGGTGCTTCTGCTAATCTGAAGTAAAACATTTTTTTAAAAGGAATTTTAAATTAAGTCAGGTTTGGATTTTCTTCTTTGTTCGCACTGAATGTGTTACTCATTTTCAAGTATGCTTGTGATTCTCTGTTTTATCAGATCTGATAAAGCATCCCACAGACTTTTTGAGTGAAGAATGTTATGTGAATGACAAATTCTGTCAGAAAAGAAAAATTCATTGCCTATTTGTAACAGAAATTCTTGATAAGTACCTTGTATTAGCCACCAAAAAAAAAAAAAAAAAAACCTCTTGAAAAACACAACAATATTTTCTGAAAATAAGCTGTTTAGTGTGACTAATTCTGTGCCTGATGCCACCAGGACAGGGTTGGCCCTCCTGGCTGCCAGGGCACTGCTGACTCATTTTCAGCTTTCTGTCGACCAGGACCCCCAGATCCCTTTCCATGTCACTGCTTTCCCTCTTCTTGTTCCCTGGTTTATAGACCAGGGTTGCCCCATCCTAGATGCAGAATCTGCCACTTTTCCTGGTTAAACTCCACACGGTTGGTGATTGCCCCTCTTTCTAATTTGTCAAGGTGTCTCTTCTGGACCTCTCAGCCCTCGAGGGAATCGACATTTTATCTAAATGAAACTGCATGAAACTGCTTTTGTTGGATGTAATACATGTATTCATCCATTCCTGTTCTAGGGAAAAAAAAAAAAAAAAAAAAAAAGGCTTTAAANAATCATTTCCTTTTTAAAGAAAAAAAAAAAAAAAAAAAAAAAAAAGGCTTTAAGCCTTCTTATCTTTATTTGGAAATGTCTAATACTTAGATGTCAATGCTATGGGTGAGCTGACTAATAACAAGAAAGACAATCAGAAGCATCAGATTTACAACCTTAAGTTATAATTTTGTGCCAATTCATTTATGCTTTTAAGTTTTATTTACCATTTTAAATTTTTTTTTTCTTTTTTTTTTTTTTAGTTTAGACTGGGGAGGCAAAGTTTATGTCTAGTGTTTGCACTTTTTATGTAAAACCAAATCAGAGTAACAGTGTTTTCTATTGAATTTGGTTTCTTTGCTGTAAGCACAGCTAGGGAGGATTAGGGGAAAAAAAGAAAGAAAAAACATGCTTTTACTCACCTCTTAACATTTAAACAAATGTTATATGGCTCAAGCTACAATACACACACCCTAAAGTGATAAAATCTCCAGACTGTCCCCAAAAGCCATAAGCTCTTCTACCACTGACACCCAAATATTTAACCTTCTCTCCTCTTCAGCCTCTTACTCGAATAATGGCTCTTCCAGAAACATGATGGCAAAAACTCTCTGCACTTATTTCTGCACACAAATTAGGATGTGAAAATCAATGGGTCTGTCCTCAAGGAGCTGCATTCTGGCCTTCTGACCTCACGTAGTTTCCAGCTAACTCCTCAGTCACTGGCCTAATTTGTTATCTTAGCACACTCCACATTCACAGCCTATTTTTTCAGGTGCATTTCAGTCCTGCACTTGCCTTTGAATGTTTTTCATGTTGTAATTTTCTACCTATCACTTAACTGCTTAACCCTTGATTTTCCACTAATCTGAAGCATAAACTTGCTCCAAGAATTTATTCTCATATAAAGAGATACTGCACAAAGAGAAACGTTATTTATTGTGTGCCCTTTGAAGTGTCATTTTGTCCTAAGCTTTCAGTTTTCATGAACACAGTTAACTCTCAGTGAAGCATTTTATCTTCTGAGGAGAAAAATATTATATTCTAAACCAGAATCCTGTTACACGTATTAATGAATGGAATCAAGCTTGGAATATCCTGGGAGGGTTTTTGTTTAGTATTTTTGTGTGAATTTATCCTCAGTAGAAGGAAAAGTGAGACCAAAAAAAAAAAAAAAGAAAAAATTTTGGAAATACAATGATATATAAATCTGCACTGAAAGCTTCCTACAAATGAATGAGAAATGTGAAAGTAAAACTGTCCATCCACAGATTAAGTAGGTAATACAGCCACTCTAAAACCACAAAATAATAGTATGCAAATTATTTGCAGAAAGTTCCTGAAAACAAATCCAGTCAACCAGCATAGAAACTTTATTTGAATCAAATAACACTTATTCAGTTGCTGCAGGCAGCTTCTGGTCAGAGGAATTGGCATATAATACATAATAGAAGGAATAGAAGCTTCAGGTCTCAGAAGAGATACACAGTGGAACACAACAGCAGCAAAGATCAGAGCACCTGGTTTCTGTTTGTGGTGGGAAGTGAAAGCGTGTCATTAGGAGTGGTACAAACCAGTGTTAGCACAGGCAGTGACAGCCAAAGCAGCATGTGTTGGGATCAAAGCTTGGCAAAGGATTTCAGAATCCATTCAGAGACTTCAAACTTTTTCAACCCTCTCCCACACCTACTCTCCAACAAGTCTGAAGCTTGAAATTTTGGGGCACACAAGGCAGATGATGGACTTTATACATGGTTAGCATAAAAGATTTGATAAAGGATGCCTTGGCAAGAGCAAACAGATTTGAAGATTGCAAGAAGATTAAATCAGACTAGTTTAACCGAAAAAGAAAATTACATCAACTTCTACAAGTAAGACATATTGTCAAATGCATAAGTGTGTTTATGTGATGATTAGCCCAATCATTGTAGTAAAACATTACTAGCCTTCCTAAAATGGTATATAAGCATATGTAACCCACAATAAATTTGGATTCTTTGACCATCTCAAAATCTTCTCTATCTCTCCAATTTCCAATATTGAAATGCTTTCTTCTGTGTAATATTAGTATCAGAAATGAAGGAAAAAGGATCCAGAAGAACAATGATCCATCTGCCAGCCATTGATCACTCATTATTATTTCAATAAAATGAAGCAACAAAAAATGAAAAAAAAAAGAGAATTGACACACAAAATGGCCTAAAGCTCATAAAGCATCTCTCCACAAAGGTTACATTAAATGTTTTCTTGTTTACGTTTACTAAGTGCCTTGGAATGAATGTTCTGCTGAGTTTATACTTTCAAAGGCTCTAGACCAAAATGCACAAAATATTTTGAGGAGAGAATAGGTGACAGCTACTTGTATAAAAGGTAGTACAAGCCTTTCATCTTCCTTCCTCACAGCATGCAGTAAAAGCTGGCATCAAATACAACTACTCCCAAAATAAACTGAGAGCAAATATATACACATGACTGCATTCTCATTAAAATTTCTTTAAAGTATCCATGTCTACAGAGAAGAGCTGCCTTTTTCCTGAAGGCAAAATAGTTTCTACATTTTTTGACTTTGTCTCTGTCTTTCAACTTCATTTGTAGGTGCATTCATCTGCAATATGAAAGGGAAAAAAATTATCATAATCTGGGTTAGAAAAAAGAAAGATAAAGAAGATAGCTAAAACAGACGAACAAATAAATTTATCATTAGTTTTTCAAATAATTAGTGATTAACTTCTACTTCAATAATGAAAATAAATCATTACTATTTAATTATTGATATACCAAATAAAAAACATTATACTACTGAACAGGTCTCTGGATCTGCAATGAAGAGCAACAGAGTATAACCTCAGAAAGAAAGGCTCCTGTACCTGTTGCACCAAACTTAAGGACCATGCACTTGCAATTTGGAGACCTTCTGCTCATTCATTTGGCACCTCCTGATCTCTCCTCTCCACATCCTAAGGCTGCTGTGCAGTGACACTGCCTGGGTGTCCTGAGTACTCCTACCCTAGTGGCCCAGCATTGTCTGGGGAATTGTCATCATGCTGGATTTCTTACAGAAAATTACGGATGCCCTGAGAAAAAGACTTGTCTGCAGTGTCCATGGCTCTTCATGGCAGGTCACTGGCCAGAATGTTTCTATTGCTTTCTCTTCCCTTTATTTATGCTTTTACTTGCATGTTTCTTTGGGGGAGTTTTGCTCACTCTTGGGTACTTGAAATTGGTGAATTCTATTGGCTGTAGGCCCCACAAAAGAGGTTCTGCACCTCCCACAGTTTTTGGCTCCACAGCATAAGTAACTGAGTTGTTTTGAGTTGGGTTGGGGTGGGTTTTTTTGCTTGGACTTTTTTTTTTTTTTTTCCTCTGTGTGTAAAGTACGATAAAGAATAGAATAAGAAAAGTGATATAATACTTCTCTACAAATCATTTGATGTTAAAAGTGTTTTAACCCTGACTGCACTCAGGAATGAGAGGATGAGTAAAGAAATAAAGTTTCATTTGAAGATTAGTTTAGAAAAGCAGCATAAGAATTTCTTTGACTTGCAGTTCTGGTCTGAGGCCATTACATTTTATGCTAAAACATAGCGGACACAGATTCAGTTTGAGTTTCTAAAACAATCTTAACAGATTAAAAATAACCTAAACAAACACCTTCAAAACCACTCAGTCCACATTTTAATCTATCACAAGATATTTGAGTCACTGTTTTAATCAACAACCATATTAAAAATATATGCTTTTTGTAAGAACACGAATAGGAAATAAAGCTACAGCTAAAAGGAGAAAATGTTTAATAATGGAAATAATTATCTTTCAAAAAAATGAAGCCAATATGATGAACAGGTAAAAAGTCCACAGAGTAATAATGAAGAAGTAATCTCATATCACAATGTAAGAAGAATATTTTTGATTATGATAAAAAATGAATTTTAATAATGCAGTATAGAGATACTAACTAATGAAGAATGTGGTCTACCGGCAAGTATTTTACCAATGAAGTAAAAAAATTGGGGGTGTTTTAAGATCTGAATCATAAAAGAAAAGCTGACTGGGAAATGATAAGACTAATCCAAGAACCTAGCAGTGTTCATAGCTATTTGATTATAAAGAACTTGGGACAGCAACAACATGCTCTGAATCCCCTCCCAGATTGAATCCAAAGACCTCTGGACATGAAAAACATAGTATATCATCAAAGAAATGGAAGGATAGTAGAAGGCTTGTATCAGTTTAACCCGTATATAATTTGAACAATTGTTACTATTGCTATAACAAAACAAATGATTTGTCTTTGGCTTAATTGTTAAGATTTATTTCTAATAAAGATTTTAATTATATAAACAGTACATTCCTGATTTGGTAAATAAGGTGCAGTCCTCAGCACCAGCACAATATTTGATTGTAACAGCTGACAAATATGACACAGGATTTATGGAATGTCCTGTTCCTTGAGCACATGGTGTTGTCCCACATTGTACCAAGCATCTATGCATAAGTAATTGGACAATTTCTTATCAATAAATCTTTTTGTTGTCAACCATTACTCATCAGACCCACAATTACCAGGAGCCGTTTATTTAATCTGAATTTTCAATTTAATTCCTTCAGTGTTAAATGAACTTATAATTGTCATTTGCCATTGTGCTATTCTGGTTCCTATTTATTGCTTATTCTCAAAGCTGACTCCATGTCATAGCAATATTCTTGTAACCAAGCTTTTGTTTGCCATTTCTCCCTTTGAAGATGTTATGTGACTTTGAAGATTCTATGAAACTACTGTTTCCACAGAAAAATTAGCATATTATTTTATATTAGCATATTATGTTATCTAACTTTAGACATCTAAAATACAACTAATATTAAGTTCCATGTATAACTAGGAAAGAGAATAACTATATCAAGAGATAATTGATTTGGTTACCTGGATTAAATATTTATATTAGGATGAGATGGAGTCTTCTAGAAAAGTCCCTGTTTCAGTCTTTAAAGGCAGTATAGGTGGTTAATTGATAAATCCTTTAGTCAAACAAATTACACACTTAAATGCTATCCTTAGGTTTGAGTATAATCTTAGTGTGTTTTAACTGATTCTGTAAAATAAACAGCATAATTTCCATGTCTTTCATTTGTTGTGGGGATTTCTTTTTTTATTCTTTTTGGTTTTTTTTTGTTAGCAGCAATGATGCAGAGTAAAATCAATACTGTCACCAGGACAGCAGCTGAAGGACATGGAAAGCTGATATTTAGAGAAGATAATGGCTCACAACTTCTAGGTATTATTTCTGGTTTTAGGATGGATTGGCAATAATGCTAAGCAAGTACCTGAGCACCAGACTGCAACCTTATTGACAAAGCTGCTGTACAGCTCTGAATAAGAATCAAAATTAGGAAAAAATGTATGTGAAAATTAATGGATAAGAAAATGTCTCAGAGACTGGAGGAGCAAACTCCAGTAGTGTTCTGGAATCAGAAAGCTATTTGCTTCTGCATTTTTATAAATACATGTTCATAACTCATGAACCATGCTTAACCTTTGTTGTTAATTTAAATACATGTTCATAACTCATACAGCCATGCTTAACCTTTATTGTTAATTTGTCTTCAGTTTTAAAAGGCTCTATAAGAGATTGAAGTACATTTCAGACAAGGCCAAATTAAGAACTGGTTTGTTCTCAGCTCATTTCTGCTGAGATAAAATATGTAAGCAGTAATGTCTCATTTTATTTTACATTTATATATATATATATATATATATATATTAATGCTTTTGTTGCATCCTACACTAAACTACTGAATTTAGG
>VWZP01000483.1:304854-342751 GCA_013396995.1 Dicaeum eximium
TATATATATATATACAATTTTTTTTCCCACAACGCAATATGAATAGAAAGGGCTTCTTCTTGCTTAGATTATCCACTGTTTCTCTCAAAATAGTACATGCAAAGAATCATTGTCTTTGTTCCTACCAATAAACATAATTGCTTGTTCTGGTTTCAAGTGTTTTTTCCTTTTCCCAGCTCACTGTTTCTGTCACAAAGAGATACCTCTGCACTGAAAATGGTTTAATGAGAACTGATTTTGCCAAGCCTTTGCTTGGTACTTACCTGAGGACTTTATACAGTGGAAGAATGTTTCTCTTTTTTCCCCCATTTTGCAATTTATGAAAATATTCCTTTCATTCAGCCCCAAAGCCGTCATTAAATGACTCATTAATTTGATCAACTCATTTGACTTATGGTATTCATTTACACTCTCCATTAGGCATTCCGTTTCATATGATCATAATGAAATGTAAAGGGTAATATTTAGACAATATATTTAAACAAAATATTTAGAGAAAAGTGGTACATGTCAGAGATTAGATGTAGAATTAGTTTTTTCTTATTAGCAACCCATTTTGTTTTCTACCTCACTTAAGCTCTAGTAGTCACTCAAAAAAAAACTGAAATAAGATGCTCTATCTGGGGACATATCTTTACTTCATCAATGATCAAAGTGCTTTCTGCTGCCCTTCCTGTCACTGCTCCATGCATTTATACCAACAAAAGCTTTGTCTATGTAATCTTACATAGATCTCTAGGCAAAACAATGCCTGAATTTTCTGCCTTATGTTTATTCTCTGGAGCACATTCTGAACTTTTTTCGTATTTCATTCTGTATTTAGAGCACCTCTACCAATGATCTCTTCAGAACTACCAGTCTTCATGATGTCTGGAGATTTCAGTAACTGTGTAAAAATCCCCTTCTAAGTGCTCCAGGAAGCAGTTTGGTTAATCCAGTATTTGGCAATTTATTCTGAGTCAATACTCAAATATTTCTTAGTGTGGTACTCCAGATCTTTAATGTTGTAATTATTTTAAGTGTCAAGTAAAAACAAGCTACAGAGAAGTAACAGCCATTAATTTACTAAAAACACATTTTGCTATGACTTAGTCTTTTTGACTTAAGAGATATAAATTAAATAGTATTGGTTGCTTGTCTTGATTTACATTTTTTTTCACACGACAGTTTTGTATAGCTTCAAGAAGAAAAATTTACATTCAGTTCTAAATTGTTGGGACAGATTGTTTTGGAAAGAATGCTAACAACATATTTAAGCAACTACTCATTTGCTTTCTACTTGACTGGGTGTGTGCTTTTCACTTGCTAAGAAACCACTCTTACTACAGCACTTGAAAGATAAAGTATACAGAGTTGTGAAATCACACCTGGAAAGCAGTTCCAAAATTATGAAATGAAATATACATTTATGACAGCCATTATCAAGGCCAGGTTGGATGAGGCTTTGAGCAACCTTGTCTAGGGAAAGGTATCCCTGCCCACAACATGGGGGATGAAACTAAATTCTTTTAAAGCTCCTTTAAACCAAAACCCTGCTATGATTCTGGGATTCTATGATATATAGTGATAAGCCCTTTCCAGCTCAAATAGGCAAATAAAGTCTCAGTTCACAAGTGTTTGTGCTCATTCCCCCAAATAACATGGCCAGATGCACAGAAAATGTTATTCTGTTTCAAGCCCAGTTGTCATAACCAATATGAGTTTACTACAGCATAACATATATGAGCCACATATTTGCATGCATATTGCATGAAGCAATGCACAAGCAATAAAAAATGTTTCGGGGAGGTATATAAAATTTTCTAGAGATGAAAAGTCAGATTAAGTTAGTTTACCTTCAGATACCATAACTGGAAGAAGGTATCACATAGTGTTAACTCATTTTGAGACCAGCCAAAGGTATGACTATGTCTATCTGTAAAATTAAAATGTAAAAGAAACCAGAAGATCTTTTAACAATGACATTTATTACCCTTGTTTGGAATTACCTACCCTGAAATCATGTTCCCTCAGTTGTGCTCCAATCCTAACTCCCAGATCAATTACCTCAGAACACTTGTCATAGATGACAAACCTACACTTGTATTTTACCAATCTCAAGGATGTTTATAAATGGATCACCCACTAAAACAGCTATTGAACAATTTTTGAAGACACTATAAATCAAGGTGAAGGAACAGTGACAAAAATGCTGAGATGTTTAGTCAAATCAAATCGAGATCAATTTTTTTCCTTATCCCTCCATTTACTTCCCAGCTATCATATCAGCTTTTGGTACATTCCTTCTGAAGTTGCTATTTCAGCAATTTCCATTTAATTATTCAGACATAATTCTTAGACTGTGGTTCTTGTAATGTCAAAAAAATAAAATATTTCTGTATGTTTTTCTCCACAGAGTTTAAAAGCAAACTGATATTGAATAGTAAGGTATTAAAAAAATCCAACTAAATTTCATTGGCTTTTCATTTCTGCAATCACAGGAGTAATTTCTTGAAAGCAGCTCTCTGCATCTTTACTGTAAACCTCAAATCACACTGAAGCAATGTTGTTTACATTTGGCAATAGAATTTGGCAATTTGAAAGACTCATCTTTTTAAATGTCACACAGTGACAGGAAAGACCAGCAGAAGACTGATAGCCTTAGGAACCAGTTCCAAAAGTAAAAAATCCATCTCCTCTGTATCCCTTTCTTTCTTTGTTTAAGTGTTAGCAGCACAGCTGCATTCTTAGCAAATTTGCATATCTCTAATTATTCTTTGTTTCCAAGAATGAAAAGATGTAAAATAAGTTATAGACTTTGTCCCCCCTCAGCATGAACAATAAAGCTTAAAGATCTGTGAAATCTGACTGCCTTAATTTCTTGTTTCTTATATTTTATAAATGGAAAATTAGAGAATATAAAAAAAGATAAAAGGTACTATTTTCAAGTAAAGAAAGCCAGACATAAGTGCATGTAACTGGCTGTGGTTCCACATGGCTGATTTAAAGAAAAAAAATGTGAAAATGAAAACAATTCAGCCTAATTTTTTATCCTCTATCAAATGGAGTGCATCTGCTGAAACCACATGCACAATAATATCCATGCAGATTAAAACCCAAAAACTGTAACTAGTAACTGTTTTCATAATAAATTCCAGACTGGAATAGTTTTACAGAAGAATTTGAAATAGACAATGAAGATTAGAACAGCACTATCCTGTAAATCTGGATTTTATACTCTGGGTAATCACTTAACATTTAGTAAAACATCAGCATTCCTACATGCTGTGCAGCCCAGTTTTACATCTGTCAAATCCCTGCATGTATTCATGAACTGTTTAATATTAGTGAGCTATGAAAATGCAAATTTTGGAAGCAATACTTTCTGTAGGGCAGAAGGAGAGCTGGCAAAACACATTTTGGAAATGAGGTCAGTATTAGAAGCCCAAGACGTCTTACCATCAGTGTGGTGGGAACAAAAAAACAACAAAACGAAACAAACCAAAACTATAGCTAAAATGGAAGAAAAAACAAAAGGTGTAAAAATTGGGGTACAAAAATTGGCTAAAGGGTTAGATCAAGTTCCTCTTGAACTCAGGATTAAAAGACTGAATGGAACTCAAATTTCAGGGATAGATTGAAAGCATCTCTCCTTATGTGATTATTACATTTTATTAGTCCTTAAAATTTTATTTGCATGTAATAGTCAATGGCAGCAGCAGAACCTAAGGTGATATGCATTTTAATGCATTGTGTGTTGGCTTCTTATGCCTGCCAGTTTTCTGTTCTTCATATTTATAAGTAGAATAAATTAAAACCACAAAACAAAACATCTCCCACCAAAACTCTCAGGTATTTGCTGCACAGACTGAGAGAAATACTCTATGATGCTTGCTCATTTTAGAATTCAAGATGCTTTGAAGTAGTGAAACCTGGGCACCAGGGCAGGAATGGCAATGGTGTCTGGAGTCAGCTGAATGCCCAGCAATCACCAGGTAAATCTATAGGAGACCTGAAGACAAGCTGGGAATTTAGATCATCATGGCAGTGCTGAGATCAGCAAGAAAAAAGGTCCAAACACAGCACACCTCTGAGGTAGCTCAGGCAAGAACTGAGCCTAAATGCAATGTGTAGATCAATAAGCAGAATTTGCACACACAGGGGCCCAGTTGAAGTGTTTGACAGCTCTCTGGCAGTATATGACTTTCTCCTTCTCACTTCTCTGTCTGGAAATTTTTCTGTATTTATAGATGTCTGGTACAAGGTCACATGACTGCACTATATCATAGCAGGCTTTTGAAACTAACTACTCGACCTTGAGGAAAAAGTTGCAAAGAATTGTGGAGAAACACGGTTATAGGCTGATCAGATCATCTAAAGCCTCTCGATGCACTCAGGAGTCTGACACAAAATTTTTTTATAATCTAAAACCCCTAGGGTTTTGTGTATTTTTTCTCATTGCTTCAAGTGGCTCCTTAGCCAAATATGAGAGAAAAATCTACTGCTGTTTTTATTTAATGAGTTACTATAGAAAATTTTAGCCTCAAAGAACTAATTCAAATTTAATTCTAGGATTCCTCATTTACCTAGTTTCTCTAGAGTTGCCATTATTTTGGTAGCCAAATATTCAGCACCACTGTATTTCTCCAGGAAGTTTTTCTCATATCTTTCACCTGATTCTCAGGTTTCCTCATTATTCCCATGTTGATCTCTATCTCTCTTCATCTCTGTGATGCCTGCATCACTACCAAGGCTCAGAGGTACACTCTCTTTGAAATGTCTTGAGTCTGTCATTCACTGCACAACCAATACACACTGTGCTTACACTGGAAAATGTAACTCCTGGATTATTGAGGTAATCTCACTTAGCCTTCAGTAGAAGACTTGTGGAGAAGTCCTTTTCAGTTTTAGGATTTCCACAGAAAATCGTATGCAAGTTTTGTCTAAAATCAGGATTAGTCACATATTCGTTTTCTAAACTAAAATACTGCCAATGCAAAAAATTGCGTAGTGTCAGTGATCAAAATATTCAATACACAGGAAACAAGCCAGAGTTTGTATTTTAATGTAACCAATCAATCTCTGTGAACAGAATATCTTGAACAATCAACTATACAAATTGCATAACAATAAGTATCAGATTCAAAGACTAGTACTGTTTTCATATGGATAATTTGTGTCTGAAAACAAATGATAGATTTATAAGACTTCCACTACAATTATAGGCAGCTGAGCTCTGCATGTATCTGAAAGCTAAGGATGAAAGTCATGATTTGTGTGGAGTGTCCAGAGATCAAAAATGGCTGTAAGACTCGTGTCCCTAAAGAAATCAAACCAAGCTGGACTAACAGTCAAGCTGCTTGTTGTATTGCTTAGCCTTAGAGGGTTACATCATTTTACTCTGTAACTATTAGCAATAATTTACCGAAAACTATTTTCAATAAAGCTGTTTATGTGGCCTGCTCCAGAGCTTCTCAAGGTCCTTGACCAACAAGCTGTTAACTGCAAATAAAAGGAGTTACAACACTTCTCTGGAATTTCCTCTCTGAGAAAATATAAGATTCAAAACATGGCCGAATACATATACCATTAATTTTAGAAGGACAAGAGTTAATTTGAATGGAAGCTTTATATTCATGTCTAAGTATATGACCTTGTTTCTGTTATGAAAGCACACAGAAAAAAAAATTCATCTTAAAAGAGTAACCTTTTCATGCCTGGGTTTAATAGAGCATTTGAAGCCATGGTACAGGTATTAAAAAGATGAAAACACATATCATGAAGAAGGCAGGGTACCCCTGCCTTCAGTGTTTATCTCTCAGTGAAACACATAGGTCATTCATCAACCCCTACATGCCTATCCCATTTCTAGAAGGACTCTCTTGTTGCTGTAAAGAGATGCAGCAAATACATATACATGCTTATCTTTTGTTTTTTTCCCTAACTCATCTCTTTCATTTAATCATGACTGAAAAGTTCTGGGGGCAATAAATCTGATTTCTCAGGGATGTCTCTGAAAGGACAAGTTCTACGAAATGGCCATTTATGGTACTCTGCAGTGCTATCAAAGAGTTCTTCAAGCACTGAACTTCCCAAAGGGCTTACACACAGACAAATATTTACCTTACATCTATAATATCTCCTGTCTTTGTAATAGTATGATATTCACATACACACTGCACACTGCATGCAATGAGATGGTGGTAAGAAAAAAAAAAAGAAAAATGATCTGGTTTTCTGTTTAAAGAACAGTCACAAAAAATGTGTGAATAAAATGTGACTGAATAAATAAAGTCTAAGTAATTAAAATGCCTACTGACCATGGGTAATTAATATATTTTCAATGTACTAGTAACACCAAATAAATGAACCATATGCTAAAAGAAGACATCTGTGTTAGTAAATACTTCAATATAAGATGTTAAATATAATTAGAAAATTTATCCTGTCCCTTTTATTAGCAAAGGAAATTTGGGGAAGTAAATGGTGGTATTTGGAAATTTAAAAGTCATATATTGGAAGTACAGCTGGTAGACTTTAATGAAGGAATGAAAAAACTTCATTGCTGTCTACAGCTGTTGAAAAATCAGAAGATTTGTTATGCAGAGGGGTTTAATCTGCTGGGATTTACATCTCCTAAATTTTACTTTGAGATTCAGATGTGAACAAAAATCTCAGAATAAAATTAATTCAAGACCAGTGAGCTTGAATGCATGAATTTTTGCATAGGTAAAACTGTTTAAAACTCAGAAGTCACAAAGCATTTCTGCACTGTGTAATAGTTATGTGAAAACATACAAAGTCTGACCTCAATGTTGTGTTGGATCTCAATGTACCCCCAAGCCAAGAAAGACTGATCCACACTGGGACAAATTCAGGAGAAGGCTACTGGGATCCATAGGATGATAGCACTTGCTGTGTTATGGGAACCTGAGAGAGCAGGACTTGGTTAGCCTGGAGAAGAGACAAATTCTGGGGGAACCCAACAGCAGGAAGGTCTCACATAAAGGGACAGAGGCAGGTCCTTCACAACAGCGTGTAGTTGGAGTATGAGAGACAATGGGCCTAAGTAGGCACACAACAGACTTGGATGTGAGAACTTTGCCCACCTGAGGAGTGCCTAGGGGTGGAAGATGATGCCTTATGAAGTTATCCTGTCTTTGTCCTTGGAAGTTTCTGTCACCTGACACCTGGACACGCCCAACCTGGTCTGACCTCACAACTGCCCCTGTCTAGAGCAGAGTTAGAAAAGTTCTGAGGTTCCTTACCACCTAAATTATTATACAGTCCTATAGTTTCAAAGCACTACAGTTTCTCAGCAAATTTCTGTGAATACAGAAAGATTTTAAATGTCTTTTGTCAGTATCTGACTCGGGTGGAGAATAATGTAATCTTGGCAGGTAAACCAATAGCCTGGACAGGAGCAGACTGTACATCTTAACATGCTTCTGTTTCAACTTTTCAGGTCACTACATTAGGATAACTTAACTGAAAAAAAGGAATCATGCCTGTTTATTTCCAACAGCCTTACAGAAACCTGGGAGAACTAGCTTGGGTATATTTACATTTAAACAACATGTCAGTAAGGCCCCTTCCTAGTAAACATGTTAATATTCCAAGGAAAGTTGATGGACTTACAGAGGCCTCAACTATAAATATAATGTTATATATTTAATGTAAGTATATGGCCAGGTAGAGAATAGATAGTATCACTGATGGATTTATTCTGTCAAGTGTGTGTCTGTTGTCATCAAATTTCTCACTACTACAAGATATTTTCTTCATGCTGATAACATCACTTCTCAATATAACCCTGATAATTCAATCAGTTCAAGAGCACTAATCCAAAAGAAACTCAGAATTGTCAGTCATGACATTCATGGAATGACTTCTCTGCCAGAACCTAGCTTTAATTTCGTGCTCAGAAGAGACTCTTCCCAAAAAATGAAATTGCTGTCAAGTTTCTGGGAGTTGAGTACATGATGATATTTTCTGAAAGTTTTTTAAGAAAAATCACAAAAACAAACCAACAGAAAATGAAGTTATTCAGTAAGTGAAATGGCAAAAAACAAATATAAAAAAAAAGCCCATTATATTTTTGTGGAATAGGCAACTGGATGCTGCAGTAAAGAGCTGAATTTTATCCATATTTCTACCACGGATACTTACGTAATTTCTTATGCTTAAAATTATTTCATGTACAAAAGTGAAACACACTTGATTAGGGAAGACAAACCTTTACTATTGAGTAAAATTTTAGTAGTTTACTTGTTCAAATTATTAGTTCATTAATAACAAAGTTAATTAAAACTCTTCTTATAGAAAGATAATCTTTCTAATCTTCTATAGAATAATATCTTCATGCCATCTATCCTTTTCCTGGTTTTATGCTCGAATTTCCAGCTTTCCTTGAGGTCATAAGGCTGTTGATTTCAGTCAGAGGGATAAAGTCAGTCATTAGAATCCTGCAGTTTTTGACAGGCAGTGCTCATGATAGGAGCTTCTTCTGCCTCTCTATCAGAGAGGGATGTTGGTTTTTGTCTCCTCAGTTTTGAGACTACAGGGGTTTATTTTAATGTTATCTGAAAACAGTACACACCATTTCATAGTTTCCAAATATGCATATTTTTTTACACTCATTTCTAAAACTGATTTTACCTAAGCAATATCAAGTTGCACTTCTTTAGCCTGGGAGTTCTGATACTTTCCGTGTATTTCTGTTCTTCCATGCCACATTTTATTCTGGAGTCATGGGCAGCTCAGCTGACAGAAAATAACTACTTGTTTTTTTCAGAAACTAAAATTAAACTAAAACAAATTTAAAAAATACTTACCTGACTGCTAGAAATTTGTAATTACAGCTAAACAAGCTCAAACCAGCTCATATCAGGGTACATCCAGACATATTTTCGTATTATAGTTACAACTGCAAACCACTATAACATACAAGTTCCAGCCATCTTGTTTACTATTACTCCACCGACTCTCAGGAAGTGCTGTCAGATCTGTCAACAACGTTCACTCAGTAGAGCAAGAATGTATAAATATACACATATGTTCCTGAAGGCTTCAACTCTCCATTTGCTGTTCGTAAGCATTATTTTTAAGAAGAAGTGTCATTTCCCAAGGCTGATAAGGAGTTCCGTTTTGGAACAGACTCCAAACAGTCTAAGAAGGTGAAAATGAAGGTTTGTTATGATTACATACACAGTGAGATATAAATGAGAGAGACAAGTGCATCAATGTTTCATTGATAGAAAGACACTTTGGGCAATCATTCCATGTAAACCAGGCTGCTGCCCATAGAGAAGACTGAAAAAAATAATGTTATCTACAGTCATTGATGGTTGCACAGGCAGCCATTGAAACAAAACCACTGTATCTTGTCACTGTAAGGGTAAAAGTGTGGGTGAGAAAGAAACAAAAAATCCTATCCTGAAAAAACACCAGAAGAGCTGAGTACTTCAGCCAAGGTGAGCATGGGTCTAGTATATGAATCATTCTTCCCAAAACTTGCAATGTAAAGCAACAGAAGAAACTAAAAAGCAGCATATAATTCACCAGTTCTTCAGTTTGCTTCTGTGATGTTACTGCTTTGTGCAGCAGACTTTTAGTAATCTGCCTAGATTTCTACAAAGAAACACAGGAGAAGGCAAAAAGGGGAGAAGTACTGATGGTGGGGATAATGCAATCATAGATTAGATATGATTAGATAGAAGCCAAATCATTCTATGACACTTGAGTAATATTTTGCAAACCTTACTCACATTCAACATTTACACTTATTAAGATTGGCCAAATTTGGCCCAGAAAAATGTTAACTGTGTGCTTCATCCCATCCCATTAAATTATAGACATAAGCTGGATGCTGATGTTTTATTGTTTCTATGTATTTGCAAATCCAGCGTGCACAAAATAAATGCTTTATCAAGGATTTTAAAATAATTTTTACTAAATCCATGCTCTCATTTCTGGAGATCATGTTCTATGATAATTCCTTAAATTAATGCTTGCCAAGGAAATTAAAAACAAACAAACAAGGGAATGTTCACTAAATATTAGAAGATAAGTTTAGGAAGCAAGGAAGGCAGTAGAGATGATAAGCATAGTATTCATGAGTACAAGCAACTCATTGATAATTCTAAAATAACTAAGCTTCTACCCTATTTTTTTAAGTCCTTTCAGGAAAAGATGAAAATTTTCTGAGAATTATTAATTAATGAACAGAAGGTCAATATAGTTGTTGATAAAAGTAGATGAGAAAGTATCAGGAAAATTTTTGTATATATTAGTCTACAGGTCAGTATGGTATGAATGCCATTATATTAAGGGAGTTAGGTAGTGACTTGCTGAACCACTTGCAATCACATAGCAGTCTTGGTGAACCTACAAGAAAATATAAAAGGATTTTAGTAAATAAAGAGCAATAGCAGTGAAATCTTTAATTAGACTTTAATTCCGTATCCTAGAAGAAATAGAGGTCTCTCTCTGTAAAATTTAATCTCAGTTAGAGAGAAACTTAAATTTAGAGTCAAAAGCAAGGTATGTTGACATAAATGAGATGGTGGAAAAAAAGCTTATTTTGATTTCAGTAAGTTTGCTATCAAGCCCACCTTGCAAACGCACTGTTATATTTTAGAATAGATGGAGAAGGAGAGAGATTTCCAAGACTAGAGTGGCTCTTGTTCAGTTGTTTAATGACTCTCAAAATAAAAAGGAAAACTGCAGAAATCCATCAGCTCTAGTTATCCTCTGACAGGTGCAGAACAAGCAGAGAATAAATGTGACATGTGTTCCTCCCCACTTCAGGGGACAGGGGTGGAGTTAAATGATCTTGAAGGTCCCTTCCAAGCCAAATCATTCTATGATTCTATGTTTGCTAAGACCAATAGTCAAACCATCAGTCAGTGACAAGAACAGTATAAGCATTTTAAAGCTCATTCATAATGAAGATTATTATAGGAGAAGGAGTTACCAATTTATTCTATGTTAAACTAATATTGACTGTCTTTTTCTGAGGAAATTTAATGGAAATTACTCAGTTATAGGTGGATTTCTACAGGCCTCAGGTTCATTATAAATTCCAAGACTTAGATTTGCCATTCCAGAAAAGCAAACGTGGCAAAAGGTGGGAGAAACATGACATAATGAGCTATGTGCTTGTCACCCATCTGAGAGACACACAAAATGCCTCAAACTGATGCTGAGGTGTTTCTGACTCTTATGCTATGTCTCTGACAATGAAGGCTCTTCTGCTGAACTTCATTTTAATGCTTTTCACACAAAAGGAATAACTTTTATCAACAAGAACACTAGAACAAAAATTTTGTTTAGGACCAGTTGACTGTTTCTTGTTTATTTGGAGAAATTAGGCGGGTAGGTGGGGAAGAAGCTTTTCAGTTGGAATAGGCAAAATTTTCTA
Organism: Dicaeum eximium; assembly: GCA_013396995.1. Lineage (NCBI taxonomy): Eukaryota > Metazoa > Chordata > Aves > Passeriformes > Dicaeidae > Dicaeum > Dicaeum eximium. The sequence continues at coordinate 316,256 of VWZP01000483.1, forward strand.
GGTAATCACATTTGAAATAACAGAAAAATAAGAAAAAAAAGTGAAGCCGTTTAGATAGAAACAACAGAAATGTAAAACTGGAATACAGCTATTTAATAGGAAATCTTAGGGTGACAAAATCATAGTTTGGGAATCATTGCATGAAACATGTCAGTACAGGAAAAATAAAGGGAATATTGTAGGAAAAAAAAGGAAAAAAATAATAGAAAAACCCTATAAAATTTTCTCTTAATACTATAAAATATTGTTTCATCTATGGAACAATGGTGATTTCCTCAAAGATTTTTAAACATTTCTTAAGAAATTCATGACTATTTAGTAAGTCCATTTTAAAAGGCACATTAGAATCTTTTCTTCTTCTGTTTTTGTTACTGGAAAACAGAGTGAGAAATCTGCTGCTGTGTTTTTACAAAAATTTGTCTGTATCCTCAGAGTATTATTTCCACTCCAGAAGAGTATATAAAGAAATTTCCCTCAATCTCTCAAATGCCAACCTTATTTCATCCTCTAGACCTCTCTGTACACAAACTAATTGAAAACCATGCTCCAGTTCTTCATCAGAAAAATGGGGATAATGCTTTCCCACTTGAATTACTTGGTTTTGGTGGTTTTTTGATTATTCTCCCCTCTCCCCCAAATCTTATCTTTGAGGGGAAAGGATTATCTCTTATATTTACAGATACATGAACTAAGGAGTTTTATCTTTTCTAACAAGTGTTTACAGTAGGAAAAATATTTTGCTTTGGATAGAAAAAAAGACTTTCACTCAGACAACTTTAATCTTCTAAAGTAATAAAATAATAAATTGAATCAGAATGAAAACTATAAAACAATTTTTGGGAATATATAAATGAAACACCAATTTTCCATGGCTGTTTTAAATTAAACATTTTTAAGTAAATGCATTCAGATCTTATAATATATAGTGTTCAATCAGTAATTACTTCTGTTCAGTATCTATGATGAAAGTTATCTAGAAAATGTCTCTATAGATGTTATTTGTTTACCTAACATCAGAATACTTTGGTTATAAGGAAAATAGGAGAACATTTAAAGTAATTTGCAGTTGTAGTGCTTACTTTTAAAAACTTGTAAGTGTATGCACATCTTCACAGATACATAGATATTCTGAGTTTTAGTCCTCAACGAGATTTCAAAATACAGCTTAAAACCAGTGGAATGTACTGAAATCATAGTCAGACATTATGCGAAAGGTTGGCCCTAGAAGGTGAAAGGATCTTTTTCCTACACTGAGAAAAATTTCAAGGGTATCATTTTAATTACTGTGTGCCCTCTGTTAGTGCTCAAGCTCACAGTACAGGGTGTCCACAGAGCAGAAAACAAATCCCCAGACCCCTAGAAATATTAGAGAATATTTTGTTAGAAAAAAATGCCAATGTTTTAATTGCATTTTTCTGGAAAAATAAGCTGGGACTGAAACAGGCAAAGTTGAGTGTTGCTATCTACCTAGGTATCATTTCCTACTCTTATAGACAAAAACAAAAAAGACACAAATCAAAGGGTAGCAGCCAGACTTAAAGAAAGAATTAGGTAAGTTTTTGGGCAGCAAGAGCAATAACAATGTTGAGAGTTAAAAGGTTCAGCTATGACAACATCATCCTTTGGTTTTAAACAAGTATATACAAGAGGTTTAGTTTTGTCTACTAATTTAAAGTTTGACCCTGAAGCCACAGTAAACTACTTTCTTGAGTGCTACAGAGAAATGAAAGTATAGAGACATATATAAAAGTGCATACCTGTGTCAATAGATACTAAGAAAAAATATACATGTGATGTTTGTGTTGGGGGTTGTTTTTGTACAAGAAAGAAACAGCAAAAGCCAGGTTTCTTTAAAAGAAATAGAGCAGAAGCAAACTATATTAAGCTACGCTCAAAATCCCCCAGAAGACCAATTTTCAAATTATTTACCTTCAAAATCACAGAACTATTATTAAATGTTTGTTGATAAGCCAATTACCTTGAAATTAATAGATGTGTATGCTTTACAGCCCATATTTACTAACAAAACACCAAACAACCAAACATAAGCAACCAGCAACAACCAAACAGATAATTTTTGTGAAATTAAACCATAATCTATGATTGACTGACATTAACTTTTAACAGGGAGAGGGTGACTTGGGAGTTCGAGCCATACCTAATATAACTTTTATTGACTATTCAGGGGGCTGGCAGTGATTAATTACAAGTCAAAAAAAATACCCACCAGCAATCAAATTACCTGCATTGGTCTATTGCTATAATGCTAAAATTATTAAATATTACAGAAATTATATGTCTTGAGAACTTCCAAGAAGCTGTAACTCTTGTAAAAACTGTTGTGTTTGGAATGTTTGCCTGATTGAAAGATTAAAACTTGATAGAGCAAGAACATATAGAAAAAATCAAAATATAAAATGCAGCTGTCTAAGAGTCAATTAAATAAGACACCCTGCTGTTTGACAGCTTGTAATGCAAAGTAGTGATAAAAGTTCATTGTAATACAAGCTATGAAAATACAGGAGAAAAAAAGATAATATTATTTTCAAGTATATTGTAATTGAAAAGCTAATTTCTAAGTTACTCAAAAATTGTGGTTCCCACAAAAATATAAATTCAACATGTGAAAACCAAAAATATATTTTCACTGAAAAAACCTTAGTAGGAAAACCACTATGTAAAATATTAATTACAATACTAAATTTCTCTTTATTCTGATTATCTTCTCTGAGTAAAAGTATTGCATATTTTTCAGGTTAAGTAGGTAAAGACTGATTCTGGATTATGTTCAAATTGATTTTAGAGGGCTGCTTATAAGAACTACATCAAATTACTAATGTCAGGCAGTAGTTTTTTTCCTTATTTCCAAGAATTGCTTGCAGGCACCTCACCTTAAAATGTCATAAAAGTGACACATTAGTGTTTTCAAAATGACCATAATAACTAAACAGCTTTAAAATCCTGATTATTTAATATTAATTAACTACTCTTTGCAAATTAATGAATTAAAAATGTATTTAGAATATAAAATCCAGCTGTTATTTTCATTTATTTTGTCTAGTAAAATCCAATGGTCTGTGCTCCCTCTACTGGCAGTGAAAAATCAATTCTGCAGAAAAAGAACTGTCAACTAAAGATAACTAAGGCACACAAAATAATTAGACAAAGAAGAATTTGCCTTTGCATGGGTACACCAGATTACATTCACAACACAGAAGAATCCTCTAACTAGTTACAGAATAAAAATACTAGCCTGGAGATAAATATGATTTCTTTCCAAATATTCTCAGGTGAGAATTAAAAGATATTTTCTTAAAACCAAGGAATTTGAATTCCTTTCAGGTCATCGTGTGACCTGAAAACCCTTTCTCCCTGTATTCTCAAATATTGCATACATTTTGTGTAATACCTTGTAGTTTCTACCTCTTAAAGTTAAACACAGAAATCCATGGGGGAGAGATACTTAGGTAATTTTTAACAAGCCATGATATGTAAAAAGATTTATTAAAGATTAAAGATATCTTTGAATATAGCTTTTACTCTACTGAGAAGAATTGGTTAAAATGATCAGTGGTGCCACTGGCTCAGAACTTGATGATTTAAGACCCTCACCCTTTGCTAAGATTACAGTGAACAAAGAAAGAAATTAAACTAAGTTAACCCTGATCACTGGTAGGTCATATGCAAGAAGACAGCAAAGGAAAGGGAAAAAAATAACTACTTGAAGGGCATTTTGACTATCCATTTAATGGACAAACACAGAAAACAAAGAATTCTCAGAAAAAAATTCAAGTAATCTGAAATCTAGTTCTTACTGACTATTGGGAATTGTTATCCTTTAATTTATTAATCTGAAAGTTTTATTAATCTGAAAGTGGCTGCAACTGACTGATTCCTTCCTGATGAGTGGATAGCTAAGAAACTGGGACATCCAGAAGACATCTACAGGACTGAAACAATCAGTTTCTATGCTGCTGAAACACACAGCAAAACCCCTGACACAAACAATCCAAGCCAGTGATATTGGTTACAGCCATAAATCAGTGGCTATTCTCATGCTATGCCCAAATAGAACTGTCAGAAATTGGATGTTTTTACACAAGTTACAGTACTCCAAAATTACATTTGCAATTAGTATACAGGGTCTTGAAGTTCCAGGCTTTTGTTCTACAAAAGATGAGATGAGACAGTAACAATCATGTCTTTATAGGCAGAACTGATGTTATATAAGGTTGAAAAAAATCATCAGCTCTGACTCTGAAAGGCTCATTTTAGGGTAGCAATTTACTGTGAACTGTATAGTCAACACAGATGTGAGAAATGGCAATTCCCCTCTAACCACCTGTCTCTCTAGGTGTATAAACTCTCCCCAGTAATCTATACTTTGCAATAAAACATAGCTGGTGAAAGCTTTTCCTGGAACAACACCCATCAGCATCTAAAAGCTGCAACAGATACTAATGACAGTAGCAAACGAACAGAGATGCCTTTGATTGCTGTATTTTCAAATTTTCCATACTCTGATTCTCTGATTAGCTCAGTTTTCAATATTAGTGAGAAAAGGGATAGTGCTAATACAAGGCATGAGTTATGCCCACAGCTCTTGGTTGTGTTCCACAGGTGTTCAATGCTGCAGAGGGAGAGGGGAATCTTTCTGCTATCAGGACACCATTTTGAGAAAGATTATTTGCTCATTTCTCTTCCTTCCTGCAAATTGATATTTAAATTATATTTGTATTTATTTTATATAATCCTGAAAGTTTTGAAGATACATAGTTTTACTTAGTTTTGTCCTTCTTTCCTAAATATGAAGTCTCAGCTCACCCTTTATTATATTTTCAGTCAGCTCAAGTCATTATTATTCTATGCAGAGAATTTCCTTTTATTTTGCACAGAGATCAAATATAGACTATAGCTATTAAGATGCAGTAATGAAACTTAACAATCTTGGTATACTTAGTTAAAATTCTATTTATAATCTAATAGCATAAAAGACTTAAAACAGAAATTAACTTGATTTTCACCTTAAGCAGATAAACTGGTCACCTGCTGGACTGATTTCTGAATTAACATTAGCCTAATGATTTATTTTACTGACATTTAACAAGTGCAACTGAGTAAAAGGGCATGATCTGCCTAATATATACTATGGATGTCATGATTTTATGCTTATACAGTTAAACTACTTCATTAGTTATTTGCAAAGTTTTAACATTAAAAGAGTGCAGTAGATGTGGTTACCTTTAGATCATTAGGTTCATTAACTCATCTCTGATATTAGTTTCCATCTTTACAGGAAGGACTAAGGTCCTTTCTCAGCTACCACAGGCATTTGTGACTTCCTTTAACTTCCATCACTATAATTATTTATCTATTGCAATTTAATAGAATACCAGTTGAGAAAAAAAAAAAAAAATCATAAGGTGAAACAAGAGAGGTTATGACCTGATATTAGTAAAATAAAAAATCCACAAAGAAAAGTTGAGCCATGGAATAGGTTGCCTTGAGGAGCTGTAATTCTCTGTCCTGAGAAGTTTTCAAGTCCCAAAAGCATGAAACTGGGCAACATGAACTTAATAGTTGCTGCTGCTTTGAGCAGAATATTGTACTGTGGAAATTCTAAGGTCCTTTTGAAAATGAAGTATTTATTCAGTCAGTGGTTTTTCTAATAAAGACAACTTTGATTAAAATACATTCGTTATGAAGAATGACACAAGATAATATACTGAAAGCAGAGATAGAGTTATTTTTGATTTACCACTCAGATATAGCAAAGGTGGATGAATGGCATAACATATTCTTCAATGAGAATGTTATTAATAAATCTGTTATTCTTCTAGTTGTTAATTAAATATTAATATCAGTTCTTAAAATAGAACACTTCAACCACTCTCAAATATGAATTACAATAAATTCTGAGACATTATTCCCCACTCAGAATCCTCAAATTGCTCTTTTTCCTTTTTATTTTTTTTTTTTTTCTTGAGGTTTATCTAACCATAGTTGAACTTTTAAGATCTTTCAAACATAACTTTTTGGCTGTCACTGTATAATATGTAAGTTTAGTTTGTTGCAGCAGCAGTTTTCAGCCTTGGGAAGATATGATTCTAAAGGTATGAGTTTTCAAAATACAGGTTACAGAAATATAAATTCACCAAGAGTTTGTTTCAGTTTTGAGGGCAAAATAGGTCCCCTGGATATACAGCAAAGCAAAGCTTTTTCAATTTGATATTACTCTGTCTTTCTCAGTACTCCTGTGCCATACACAAGTAGCAGGAGTTGGGCTATCCACAGTCATGCACTGCAGCATTGCATGGTTTGTTGTGACCAAGTGCAGGACCCAGCACTTCACCTTGTTGAACCCCCAGCAACTGATCTCAGCCCACTGATCCATCCTGTCCAGATCCCAGTCTTCCTTTCCTCAAATAGATCAGCACTCCCACTCAACTTGGTGTCATCTGCAAACTGACTGAGCGTGCACTAAATCCTTTTGTCCAAATCATTGATAAAGATATTAAACAGGGCTAGCCCCAGTACTGAGTCCTGGGGAGCACTTGTGACTGGCCACCAGCTGGAGGTAACTCCATTCACCATCACTACTTCAGCTGGCCATCCAGCCAGTTTTTGAAACAGTCAAGGGCACCCCTGTCCGAGCTGTGAGTAGCCAGTTTCTCCAGGAGGATGCCATGGGAAATGGTGTCAAAGACTTTCAGATTAGTAACATCCACATCCTTTCCCTCATCCACAAAGCAGGTCAATTTTTCATAGAAGGAGATCAGGTTGATCAAGCAGAACCTGCCCTTCATTAATCCAACAGGGCTCAATTCCCTGTTTGTACTGCAAGTGCTGCATGATGGCACAAAAGATGATCAGCTCCATGACCTTCCTAGCACTAAGGTCAGTCTGACAGCTCTGTAGTTGCCTATATCTTCCTTGGTGGTGTTAATGAGCATCACATTTACTAACTTCTAGTCACCTGGACCTTCCCATTTAGGTAAGACTGCCAGTAAATGATTGAAAGCATTTACTTTGGAAGTGTGGACTGGCTGAGTTGCCAGTGAGGTAGACTGTGAGCTGGCTGAACAGCAGATACTAGAGGGTCATAATCACAGGGTCTATTTCAAGGTGTTGTGGTTTAAGGCAAATTTGGGAGAAGACCTCCAAAAGGGGGGTCCAAAAGGTCCAGAAAGGGTCCACATGACTCCTCCACCCAGCCGGTTCGGGAAAAGATTTCCTCAGAGAGTAGTGGAAAAGACCCTGTTTATTTCACAGGCAAAGCACTCCCCAGCACAAAACAAAATGAACAATACCCGATGACAAAAACTGCGCTCTGAAGAGATGACAAATTCAGAACAGTCTCTCCTGTGCATGGTTGCTGTTATCAATCCCTCCGCTGCATGGAAAGGCTGCCCAGGGCGGGCCCCGGCGGGCCGCAGGGTGTGCAGGTCTCGGTGCTTCCTCAGGTCTCCGGGCAGAGCAGGTTCGAACAGCTCCGAGAAAACGGATGGAAAAGCAGTCCAGGGAAAACTCCTTTGTCTTAGCTAACTACACTAGCTAACAAGCAGAAGCACCCTGTTCCGCGCTGTCCGTGCCCAGGCAGCACAGCACACACAAGGCCACGTGTGGGGGAGGGCAGTCTGATAATGAACTCTGCGCTGCTCCTGCCCGCGCTCGCTCTCTGGCAGTCTTCAAGGCACAGAGCAAAACATCCAGCATAGAGAGAACAGATGATTTGGGGATACAAGCATTATAAAGTCACCCCAGGACACAAGGCTCAATAGTAGGATCACTAAGACTTCAATACTGGGCCTAGTATTACTTAACTTAATTATCAGTGACTGGGATGAAGGGTTTAAATGCCTCCTCAGCAAGCTCACTGATGACACAAAGCTGGGAGCAGTGACCCATACCCCAGATGGTTGTGCAGCCCCTCAGATGGACTTCAACAGTTTGGAGAGATGAGCAGTCTGAAGTTCAGCAAAGGCAAATGCAGGATCCAGCACCTCGAGAAGAATAATCCCATACACCAGCACAGGCTGGGGATTGACCTGGAAAGCAGCTCTGTGGAGAAGGACCTTGGTGTCCTTCTAACAAGCTGTCCATGTCCTTGGGGCCAACAAGGCCAATGGGGTCCTGAGCTGTATTAGGAAGAGCATGGCAAACAGGTTGAGGGAGGTGATCCTGCCCCTCTGCTCAGGCCTGCTGAGGCCAGATCTGAAGTGCTGGGTCCAGTTCTGGGCTCCTCAGTATCAGAGAGACACAGAGCTTCTAAAGCAGCTCCAGCAGAGTGCTACAAAGATGATCAAGGGACAGGAGCTTCTCTCTTACGAGGAAAGGCTGAGGGAGTTGGGCTGTTCAGCCTCATGAAGAGGTGACTGAGAGGGGATCTTATCAATGTCTATAAGGATCTGAAGGAAGGGTGCCAAGAAGATGGAGCCAGGCTCTTCTTGGTGGTGTCAAGCAAAAGGACGAGAGGCAATGGGCAGAGAATGATGCACAGGAATTTTCATCTGAACACGAGGAAGAACTTCTTTACTGTGTGAGTGACCATCCACTGGAAAAGATAGTCCAGAAATGTTGGGAGCCTCCCTCACTGGAGAGATTCAAGAGCCATTTGGATGCAATCCTCTGCCATGTGCTCTGTGATGGACCTGCTTGAGCAAGGTCAGACCTAATGACCCACTGTGGTACCTTCTAACCTGACACATTCTGTGATTCTATGACTGTGAAATTGGCTCAGTGCTTCCATCAACCCCCTCAGTACTCTGAGGTCAATCCCTTCCAGTCCCATAGACTGGTACCACAGGTTATCAACCATTTCTTCTTGGATTACAGGGGCTTCATTCTGCTTCCAGTCCTTTTCTTTCAGCTCAGGGACCTGGGTACCCAGGAAAGAACTGATCTTACTATTAAAGACTGAGATAAAGAAGGCATTTAGTACCTCAGTCTTTTCCTCATTCTTTGTCACTATATCCCCACTGCCTCCAATAATGGATTTTGTTGCTTATGTATTTATAAAGACTTTTTTAGTTCTCTTTTACAGAAGTAGCAAGATAATGGTAATTTATGATCATTATAGGATAGTGATAATGAAAAACAATTCAATAAATTTAACATTCATTACTTTTAAGATAGGTAGGTTAATTTAAGCCATCATCTGTGGCCAAATACTGCAACCTAGATCTATTAGCTGACTCAAAACCAGATAGGATGGGTAAGCAGATTTGAAATACTGACATACTGGGTTGCAAGAAAGAAAAATGGAAAATCTATTCAAAATTAGGGAAATACTGAGGATGTAAACATACAAAAACAAACAAACAACCACCCCTTATGTTAAAAAAACTCAAACCTGAATAAGTCATATGAAATGAAGAGTTTCTCCTCAAACACTTTACCAAATCAAACATACTGTTGGCTAAATCTTGATATAACATAGGATTTTGTGATTGGGAATGGTACTCAATTTCTTTGCATCTTTCAGTTCATAAATTGCTTCAGAGTCTAAAGAACTGAAGTGTGAGGAGCATGGGAAATCTAAGATATATCAAAAGGAAAGTCTCTGACTGACAGTGCTAGGTCAACTGGGTGAGAAAAAGAAAAAGCACTTCAAGTGGTGCAGATTTGCTTTTATTCACTAAAGCTCAACACAATTTCTCTAGTTCATGATAACTCTATCTAGATATAATGTTGGGGTATAGAGATGTAGACTATTTACATTTCAACCACTAACAGTGGTCTTAAAAAATGATTTCCTGCTCAGACCTGTTGTGTAATAAGGTGATTTTGCTAAGTGAAGAACAGCAGAGGAGCTGTTTTATGACTGAGAAATCATTAATTGCCAGTCTCAACATCTTGACTGCAATAGTGAAGGAAAAGTAAAGAATCCTCTCTTGGATAGCATCTTTTCTGCCAGTTTTCCTATTTTTGCACCTGCAACTACTCACCTTATCTCCATTAACATCTGTCAGCAAATCACAAAAAAAACCCTCAAAACAACAACAACAACAACAAAACAAACAGACAAACAAACAACAACAACAAAAAAACTAAACAAACAAAACTAAGTTTATCCCAAGAAGCATTAGGTTGAAACAGAAAAAAGTAATTATTATTTTTTGTAGCTCTGTAATGGTGTAAGTACAATTTAATTTTATTTCCTGAAAAGCTGCTAACATGGGTAACCCAAGGGAGCATAATCCTATCTAAAAGAGAGTTTTATGAATGTTTGCAAATATCAGTCTGCTCTTTAGCTGGTTTTATGTTTGTTTTCTTTATACAAACAGAAGCTGCAGAAGTACTCTCAGTACTGAATCGATTAAAGGGCTGCAGCTCTTGATCTGTGAAGAGAGACTGAGGGATCAGGGGTTGTTCAGCCTGGAGAAGAGAATTTGATTTTACAGAAAGGATGGCATGTTGCGCTTTTCTTGGTAAATAACGCTTTGTCAAGATTCAAGCTTGAGTACTGGCTCACAACTGCCCTTACTATTCACTTACTGACGTGAACCTTAAGGTTTCAGCTTGCACCAGCTAGTATTCTCCTAAACAAAACTCAAATACTGTTCAGGAAATAGCAGAAGACAGAACCTGGTACAGAACATGTGTTTCGCCACTCTAGTTGAAGGGAGAAAGGAGACTTTTTTTATGTATGAGCCATCCAATGTCAGCAATCCTCAGACAAAGAAGCCCCATTTGTGTATAAAGTTTATTTGCAGGGATGTAAATAATGGGATGCAGGGACATTTTCCTCCTTATTTTTCTGTTTTTCCTTCAGCTTTTTCTGATTTTTTACATTTTGATTTTGAACAATACAAATATATTTTTGATACCTCACTGTATTAAGGAATCCTAAATAAAATTGTCTTATAACAGCAGTGTGTATTTAATATATATGTTCTCCTTCAAACTTAAACTGGGTTTTGAAAGTGACTGCAACTCTTTCAATAGATCAAAGAATGATCTGAGTATTTCATTTCTCATCATAACCATGTAACTGGAGTATAAGATGTTCATAGACTCATGTACTAGAAAATTACAAAATAGCCTGTCAAAACAGAAAAGTTTTGCGCTGTAGAATGCTTTTGTTGCATCCATTAGTTAGTTTTTGTTCTGATTAACTTATCTGTAGAACTTTTTTTGCTTGTCGGGTGGGTTGTGTGGGCTGGCTGTGGTTTGTGTATCTCTATGTGGGCTCTTTCCCCTATCTATTAAGTAATTCTGTGGTCTCCTTGTTAATTCTGTGATCTATTAAAAGAGTTGAAATCTTTTTCAAAACCCAGTTTATGTTTCAAGGAGGACACTAACCTTCACATGAGCAACTTCTTTAACTGATTTTAAGCAGCAAATATCAATTTGAGGGGCTCTACTTCTGTATAGAGGAAGCTTAGGAAAATAACAGGGATTCAGAATACGTGTCACTTTAGAAAATTTACCATTTCCAAAATAATAGCAATAGAGTTAGTAATCATTTAAGGGCTCTAAAGACACTTCATTGTTGCTATGACTTCTACCAGCACAACCTCTGACACACTGCTGGGCTGGGTTGGCCAGTTGCCAGACCCCACTTACCTGCTCTCTCCCTCCCCATCCCTGACAGGACACAGAGGATAAAGTAAGATGTAAATGCTCCTGGGTTGAGATAAAGGCAAGGAGACCACTTACCAACTGTCACAGGCAAAACAGACTGGATTTGGAGATTTTTTTTTTTAAATTGCTAATTAAAATAGATTAAGATGGTGAGAAACACAGACTGAAATACTGCCACCCTACCCTCCCTTTTTCTCAGGCTCAACTTTACTCCTTGATTCCTAACTCCTCCACCTTTCCTCTTCCCAGGCAGCAGATGGAAATGGAGACTGGGGGGTGGGGTCTGTAGTCAAGCCATAACTATCCCTTCTCTGCAGCTTCCTCCACGTGTGCTGCAGCGTTCATCAGGAAAATCTGCTCCAGCATGCATTCTCTGCAGGACAGAGTCCCTTCAGGAAACATTTACCTGCTCCATAATGGGAAACTACACAGGCTACAATGTGTTTATCTGTTCTGGTGCTGTCTTCCCCGAGGCTGCAAGGGAATCACACAGGCACAAGCAGCGGCGGAGGTGCGTAACACGAACAGAGAACAGAGGCATTTAGTATCTGTGCCAAGCAAAACCCTCTGGGAGCTTTGCTTATACTCCAAAAAGCTCTTGTCACTCCGGCAACTTAGTAGATACTGTGGGGATGGTGGTTGGATTTCCTCTTCAAGCTACAGAAAATATTTATGAAAATCTTCTTATTCTACACTGATTAAGATTCTAACTAGAGTATAAAACCAAAGACTGATGGGGAGAAAGTTCCCTTAGAAGCTGGAAAAGGATGTGATGGCTTATTTGGATTTTTCATCTCCCTGTAACAGAGAGTGAATGATGATATTGCAGCATGGGGAAAAGGGACTAGCAATATAACATATCAAGAATGAAACTTACTGCTTAGAACTAGGGAAAAAATAAAAGTACTTGAATAAATGTTGGAATTATTTGTGTTTATTCTCTGCAGCAGTTCTTTTATCAAATTGAACTTTTTGTTTTATGCATTGTGAAAAAAACCCTACAGAAAATCTTGGGGTGGAAGGCACCATGAAAATCACCTTCTTCCAAGGCCCCTGCCATGGGCAAGGATGCTATCCACTAGAGCAAGTTACTCAGGGCCCTATGCAATATGAAATTGAACATTTCCAGGGAGGGGCATCCACAACTTCCCTGTGCAATCTGTACCAGTGCCTCTACCTTCTGAGTAAAGATCTTTTTCCTAACATCTAATCTAAATCTCTTGAAGTTTAAACCCCTGCCCCCTTATCCTATCTGCCCGTGTAAAAAATTGCTCTCCCTCTTATTTACAAGCCCCCTTTAATTACCAGAAGGCCACAATGAAGTCTCTCTGGAGTTCTTTCTCCAGGCTGAAAAACCGCAGCTCTCTCAGTCTGTCTCTGTAGGAGAGGTACTCCAGCCTACAAATCATCTTTGTGGTCCTTTTCTGGAACTGCTCAAAGAGATTCACATGAGAAATCATGCTGAGGACCCCAGAGCCAGATGCAACATTTCAGGTGGAGTTTCACAAGGGCAAAACAGAGGCAAGAGTTTGACCTGCTGGCCTTCCCTCTTTTGATGTAGCCCAGGATCTGCTCAGTTTTCTGGGCTGCCAGAGTACACTGTGGGCTCACACCCAGCTTTCTATACCTGAAAACATCCAAGTCCTTCACTGCAAGAGTGCTCCCAATGAGCTCTTGCAGTCTGTACTCATGTCTGGGACTGCCTCCACCCAGGTGCAGCACCTTGCGCTTGAACTTGTTGAACTTCATGAGGTCCTCATGCACCCAGTTCTTGAGCTTGTCCAGGTTCCTCTGCATGGCTTCTCTTCCTTCTGTTGTGTCAGCTGCACCAGTCAGCCTGGTCTTATCTGCAAACCTGATGAAGGTGCACCTCTTTTCTGACCTATGTATACACAGAATCCTGTCTTGCTGATTTTCACATCCCTTACCAAGACCCATTACTTCTGTGCCTTAAATTCCATGACCCTATCCCTACACATACTAACAGTATCCCTGTACTCCTCCCAGGTTCACTGTCTGTGATTCCACTGGCTGTGCATTTCCTTCTGTGCTGGTTTTGACTGGGGTAAAGTTTATTTTCATCACAGGGGTTGGTATGGGGCTGTGTTTGGCTTTGTTCTGAGAAGGTTTTGATTTTGCTGAGCAGGACTTATGCAGAAAATGCTCTATGTAAGTCCTGCTCAGCAAAAACAAAACCATTTCAGAACAAGATGGGAGTTGGGAGTGCATGGGAAATTGGGAGGAGACATCCAGACCAGGTGACTCAAACTGACCAAAGGGATATTCCAGACCATATGACATCATGCTCAGTATATAACGTGGGGGGAAGAAGGGAAAAGTGGAGGACGTTTGGAGTGATGCTGTTTGTCTCCCTAAGTAATTCTTACATATTTGGTGGCCTGCTCTCCTGGAGATGGCTGAACAGTTGCCTATCCATGGAAAACAGTGAATTGAATTCTTGTTTTGCTTTGCATTTGTGCATGCCTTTTGCTTTCCCTATTAAACTGTCATCCCAACCCACATGTTCTGTACCTTGTACCCTTCCAGTTCTCTCGCTGATCCCACTGGTGTGGAATAAGTGGTTGTGTGGAACTTGGTTGCTGTTTGGTTAGGCAGCTTTCAGGTTAGAATGGAAAGTAGTATCAAGAGAGCTTAGAGATGTTCACATTTCTGAATATTCAAGACAGACATGGAGGGTAAAAGGGGCTCAAACCAGAGTTCTCTGTGTAATCAGGGCAAACGACAGTCAGCCTTTCTCACTGACCCCTCACTTCCACCTCCCTCCTTGCTCCAACAGGCAGAGGGAGAGAGTTGCATGAAGAGGAGATTCTGTCAGCAATAACTTCAGCAGTTAAGGTCAAGTGTTGCAATATTTTTGAAATATTTTACCAATAATTATAGATCCTTGCCTTTGATTTTATGAGTGTAAAATAGTCTTAAGCTGAACTAATAGTTTCAAGCTGAACTGAGCTTTGGAACTGGGACATCAAGAGATGTAAAATAATATTTTAAATGAGTAACTAGTTGGAGTGAAGAGAATGCAGTGTTCTTGATGCAGTCTTTGTTTTATGGAAGTAGGAAACCAATTGAATCTGTGGCCTGGTCACAGAAAAGTTCATCAGCAAGGTTAAATTATAAATTCTAAAAAACTTCGTTAATGAGTAAAACTACAGCACGAACATATTAATGTGATGTATATGTGTACATTGTCATAAACCTTTTGAAACTGTAGACCTTTTCAGGATACTATTAGTATAATTTAGGAGAATCAACACAATTATATTGGATTAGATAATGGAAGTTGGCAAGATAAATAAGTGTTTGAAAGCTCTTGGGGATATGAAACTGCATTATTAAATTAGAACTTCAGCTAAAATGATAAGGTCTGGTGATTACATTTTCATTAGTTGTACCTTCTGCAGTGTCACATAATAGCTTTGTTGATTGTGCATAATTTACAATGCTTTCAAAATGCAACACAATTACATGTCTCTTTAAAATAATATTGTTGTGCTGGAAAATAAATTGATGGGGCTAAGCATAAGTTAAAAGACATCTGCAAGTATGAGCATGAGTCTTGTATTTTTTGAACCTTAGAGAATATAGTTTTGCAATGAAATAATATTTGACTTGATCACATACTTAAAAATTTAAAAAATCTAGATCTCAGGTGAACTAAACCATATAGATGCCACAGAAAATTGTATTTTTCTTTTTTTTTAAATGAAAGTGGTTTGGGTTTACTGTCCTGGGAAACTTTCAGCAGAGAAATAAGGCACGTAAACACTTCTTTTAAAGTTAGGAAGGTGGGAAGATAAGAAGACATCTGTTTCAAGAATGCCATGATACACAAAACAAAGGACTGAATCTTTGGGAACTAGGGGTGGGATTTATGGTAGTGGGTAAACTGTAGTATGTTAGTAGTAGCAGGCTTGTAGTATCCCTTGTATGACCTCAGGCCTGAATAAATGGTGCCCTCTTTAACACAATTTGAGTGTTAAGGAGCCCCATTTTGATGTTTTGTGGTGGTAAATTATTCTGACTCCTGAGAATAAAAGCAGATGCTGAGGGCAGCCTCCCAATAAGGTCTCGTTAGAATGAGAGGAAATAAGCATTAAACTTTCAGTCTAGCTGTTAAAGGAATAAACTAAAATCACTAAACAGAACTACCCATTTCCTCCATACCTGTAAATTCAGTGTTTGTGGTCTACATCTATAGAAAAGATGTTAAAAACTACTCCTGCTCTTTCTTCACTCGGGAAGGAAAAACAGTGCATATTTGTGTTCAGATTGTTCATAGAGGGAATATTATACTGCTGGTTTGGGTCCAGTTCTCCAGTTTTCCATTGTCTTACTTGTGTGAAAGCAAAGTTTGGGTAAACAGTAATATTTTCATGTTTGGTTTATCTTACTGTTGAATTTTGAGGCTTTCTTAAGTGTACTGAACTTTTCATTAGCAGATGGCAATGGATTTATTTCATTAATCATAGCTCACAATAAACCAAGGAAGACAGACCCAATTACTATTGCTTCATTAACAACCTTTGAATTTACATTAAATGTGGACTGGTTTT
This sequence comes from Dicaeum eximium, assembly GCA_013396995.1. Taxonomy (NCBI): domain Eukaryota; kingdom Metazoa; phylum Chordata; class Aves; order Passeriformes; family Dicaeidae; genus Dicaeum; species Dicaeum eximium. The sequence goes on from VWZP01000483.1 coordinate 332,416, forward strand.
GCAGTAAATAGTTTTTTAAAAAGGATTTATTATAAAATAAGAACAGCTAAAGCTTACTGTATCTAATTTGCTATTATCATATTCTGAAGCACTGAGATTTAATCTACATTTTAAAAGATTAAATATTGTGAAAAGGAAAAGAAGTATGTATAATCCCAGTACACCAATCTGTCCCCTTATGCAAAACATTCAAAAAATTTACTACCCATTTATTTTAATAGCTTTAAAGCATGCTTAAATGCAATGGACCTAAAGGTTTAAACAAATCAGTGGATTTAAAGTAATTTTATCAGCTGCTTGTACTGTTGCCAGACAGACTCCTGAGCCATTTCCATAACAACACCAAGTGCCAAAAGCACTTAAAGGAAGATGTCAGATGTCAGATGTTTGTGAGTTCCTATTAGATCTTCTAAATTTAAGGTGAGAAGCCTTTTGTTCTAACTTCTTGCAAGAAAATGAAGCTTTTTGGTGACACAAATAAATGTATTTAGACCCAGGAAATACATATTGTATTAGCCTGAATGAAATTTATGATGTGGCTGAAGGAACTGCATTTCCTTGTGATGCACATAAAACCAAATTATCAAAATAGAAACCGTAAAAGTCTAAAACTATTGGGATTTCAGGCTGAAATTTGATGTGAAAGATCAATCTTTAATTTATTTTTTTTCTTCTATACCAATAGGAATTTAAATAGCCACATGCAATAAAGTCTACCTTCAAGTTTAACTGAGGTTAGAAAAAATATTATTAAAGTTTTACAGTTGTTTTGTTTTGTTTTCAAACAGGATGCAAGGGAGCGAGGGTACTAAAATTTCTTTTTGACTAAGTATCGTTTGCTGGAATGGAAATTCTGATTCCGCTCATTGCTAGACCTGTCTTGAAAATTCTATCTCTTTGTAACGCTGTATAGTGTTACATACTGAAGAGAACTCAGCAATAATTAATAACAAATACAAAAAAAACCCAAAATAATAGGCAATGTGACACTCAGGACTGAGAAAATGCTGGTGCAAACAGAGCAGATAGAAGTGTGAGCAAACAGAGAGACTCGGGGGAGGAAGATTACAAGTCTTTACTTACCTGTGTAAGATTCCAGTAATAGTAGCAAGATTTTTTTTAAATTTTTTTTTAATTTCATCACCTGATTATATCAGGAGAAAAGGTAATTTCCAGATTTTGATGCAATCTGGAAACAGAACTATTGAAACAAGTTTTGTGATACATTTTCCGTCTCCTTGCAATGTTCATAGGATATAAAGCTCCAGTTCTAGCTGACATGTTTGCCTACAGCCATTCATTAATCTTCCTGTCTTGAAACTTTGTCCTCTCTTGTTCTGATTTGTTGATGATGTTTCCCTAAAGGGAAAGCTAAGACACTGTTTTCACAGAAAAGAAAATTCCTTAAAGAAGCCTTTCTGAAAGTATGTTAAATTTCTAAATCTCAAAACTAACTTTGCGTTTGTAAAGTTTGTGCAATTTGAAATTTCTTTTAATTCATTCTTCCATTCCAAAGTTTTTCTGCCAAAGACTGAATCTGACATCTGATTTTTTCTGAATTTTTACTAATAAAATTTCCTTCCAGAATTATTTGCCTGAATCTATTTAGAGAAAGATAAAGTAAGACACATTAATCAAAGTGAATGTAGTTTAATTGAATACTTAGGAACAAAACCATAATTTATAATAATTGAAAATGTTTTAATTAAAGAATTACTGTGCTAATTATTCAACATATTATTATCTTCAAAGATAAGTAAATGAACTTTTTCATCTGCTGATGAAATATTAGCTGTATAAGAAATGGGAAAAGTGAATACTGTTCATTTAATTTGATTTGTTAAAAATGATCAATGAAAAATACAAATAAATATAAACATATGACAAAAAACAGTGCATAAAGTTCAGTCCATATAACTTAAGCTAAGCATGCTGATATTGTGCATATTTATATGCAAAGTATTTTGAACAATAAATACAATGGAACTGAGTGAAAGAAAAATAAAAACTAGTAAAGGGAGTATAAAATGCAGTAGATTCTTTAGTCTAATCTCCATGGGTTGGAGAATAAATTGCATCACAGTACTCCCTAGTACTACAAATTGCTACTGTGAAATGAAGAAGGAAATATTAAATGTATTGGGCTGTGGGTTTCTTAAAAATCAAATTTTTGCACTGTAATCTGGTTTTGTTTTAATGATTAGTTGGAAGAAAACAACAAAGGCGTATAAGACATTCTAGCTACAAGTTAGTAGTTGGTAATATATTTTTGTGTTTCTTTGGTTGGGTTTTATTTTAAACTAAGGTAGAGTTATAAATTCATCTCAGCTAAAGTCAGTATTTATATAAATTATATTTATACAAAACTGATTTTTTAGTTAATTTTTAGTTTAATTTTCTAGTTAATTTTGAATTTTACTGGACAGTCGTCATTGGATCTTTAGTTAAGATAACAATCTCTCATATCTAAAATCTGGACATCTTACAGAAATTTTATTTTTTAAAGAAATATAAAGGTTTCTGTGTTGGTAAGGTTATTTTTACATCAGTTACTTATTTTTAAATTTACACAGTTTAAATTCAGTTTGTAATATTTTTATTTAGCTTTTTTCATTTAAGAGGGATTACAGTCTTTCTTTCAGTCTTGTCTTCTCCTCATGATATAACCCATGAAATTATGTTTAAAAAAAAAAAAATTCCCCAAAACCCCAAAGAAGGAAGCTTCAAAATCTCGACAGGAGTTGTAGGAGAAATCAGTCCTCATTCCATGACAAGACATAGTAGAGTTTCACTGATTTTTGTAGGTTTATGATAGACACACACCCCACCCCTCTGAAACTCCACGCCAGTTTTCAACACAGATCAACAACAGGTTTACAGCTTAGGCCCTGTAGTTATCATAGCTGATTCTAAACAGAAACAGAAGTAGCAAACTTATTTTCAAGAGAAAGTAGAATATATGATTTCAGTTAATATTGACAAATTTCATAAAGTTATAGGGATAATTTGTAGGAGGAAGTAAATAGCAGTCTCGTGGGTTTTGTTCACAGCTCTCTGTTGACGGCACAACAGATCTAGATCCTAATCCACAAATTTTGCAGGACAGGTTTATGTACCTGAATAACTTTACAACAATTAGGTCATGTGCTCTGATTATTTGAAGTCTTAAAAATATTTTCTGCAAAATTACTTCTTTCTCAAGAAATGTATTCCCATTGCTTTTTTTCTAATTTATTTTTTTTAACTCAAGCTTGTCAATGCTTTTTTTTAAAAGTACACTGCTTAAAAGAATCATGCACTTGGCCCCTAGACAAGAATGATGTTATCATATATTCCTCTTTGCTTGGCCTAGCAATATTCTCAGTAATTTCATTGGCTCCTGGTTCATGAAATAAATGTCAATTTTTCTCTTCCATACACAGTGCAGCTGATGGAGAGTCAGCCTACCTCATACTTTTGTGATTCAGGTTTTGGAACCCTTCACTCATTTTTAAAGAGACATGAGAGAACAATATTGTTATTTTAATACCAGCACATCTTTGCAAGAGTTGATAAATACCAGAAGTTATTATACTGCTGACACTGCCTTTTTACAATATTACTTTCCATCTTCATTTCCCTCAGTAATTTTACTAAGCAATTTTTTAAAATGCACTCCAAGCAAATGTCATGCTTAACTTGCTAAAAGAGGAATGAAAATATAATTAACATACTCCTGCAATATTGGGAAAGTATGGCTTTATCATTATTTTTTTCAAAGGAAGTAAATGAAAGTAGGAAATAAATCATTTATTTATTGCCATATTGTATTAAAATTATCTGTATTTTTAAGTAGTTCTCTCGCCTAGAAATCTGGTTTTGTAAGAAATACTCCTGAAGGACCTATAGGGTTATGCTAGATTTCTGAAAATCCTTGGGAAATCGTTACATTCTGAAAGAATGCATTTTATTCACATTATGCAAGATGAAAAAAAAACAACTGGTGAAGGTAAAATTGTTGAAATAAAATGTCAAGGTTTAAATTAAAAAACAACAACAACAAAAAAGAAAAACAACAAACAAAACAAAACCAGAACACTGAAGTGACAATGTGAAAATGCACAGAATTCTAATGGAAGAGGGAATTCTTTCAGAGAAGAAGCAGCAGCAGCAGCAGCAGAGATTGCCTCCATTTCAAGGACTCAATTTCTACCACCTGAGTAACTACTGCCAAGCTGGGAAAGACTCGTTGGGTGCCTATAATTAATGTTACCTGCACATAGAGATAGATTCAGTGTCTTAGTGTGTTTGCAGTATCACAGTCTGTGTTTGCAATAAATAGCCAAATTGTGTGAAAATAGTTGTTTATTAGCCTTTCTGTAAGGATAAAGGTTTTTGTTGGTTTTGCTATTAGAAGAATTGGATATCTATTCCACACGAAGGATTTATCATTGGCTTAATGAAGCAGTTTCTTTTCTAGACCCAGAATGAAATGTGGGAAGATAAGAGGCAATGCCTTTTACCTAGAGTTTATCTCTCTCAACTTTAACAAGGAAAATATTACTATCAAAAAAGGGAACAGCTTACATAAAAGAATAGCTATGGGACAAAGTGTCAAGGAAGCAGAAAAGGAATACCTCTGGGGAATCTGCACACAATAAGGTTTATGGAAAACAAAACCAAAACAACCAACTAAACATTGAAATTGAAGTAATATTTTCTTTCTTTTTTTCTTTTTTTTTTTTTAACATATGCATACACCTTGCACCTCTTTGAGAGAAAACAAAAATTCCATTAAGTTTTAATTTTTAAATTAATTTTTTAACATTCCATTTAAAAATCAGGAGCTTCTAGCTGCCAGCAATCTGAAAAGTGTTTATGGTGTACCATATGAAGTAACCATGTTATTGTTGAAAAAATGTATTTTTATATAGAAATGGTTTGGTTGTTTCCTTTCATGCTTTTGTGATATGCATACTAACAGATGTATTTCCCTCAACAAGGTATAGTAAATATTAATTCAATTATAATTTTTCTTCACATATTATTTCCATAATATCATTACTGATATGATGAGATGATTGTTGTTGACTTGGACTTATATTCTTTTTTCCAGTGCAGAGAAAGAAAATAATAAGCCCACATTACTATGAATGACACTCCAAACAAGTTAGAGTGGGAAGAAAAAGAATAATTTTACTTAATTAACTAATGGTCACTGAGTACTGAGATGTACTGCTAAAGATTAGTGTAATTAAGGCTCTTTTTTTAATAATAGGGGAAAAGAAATTCTGTCTTTTACAATACAAAGTGGACCAAGGAAAGACTCCAAATAAGCTAAAGGAGTTGAAGGGTTTTTTTCTGTTGTTGTTGTTATTTTTTCCCCCTAGCTGGACCACACAAGAGAAATAGATGGTCTGAGAACTGTCCTGGTGTTACTCATTGCTATGTTCTGAAAGATTTAGAAAAAAAAAAAGATTATTTTTCCTTGAATCACTTATCAATACACAGAGAGAATATTTCATCTGCTCAAGAAGCTTTTATCTTAAGAGTAGAAAAGATTGCCTTTTGTAAATAAACTACAAAGTAGGGTGTTTTGGTTTGGTTTTTTTTTTTTAATATCAAGATATCTATATGCTCAGATATTATGGATTAATCTTCTATCGGTACGAGCTTACAACTGAAGAAAAAACTAGAAGGTGCTTAAAACAATTTATCTTCTTATTCTTGATTTTGTATATCTCAAATGAGATGAAGGACCTCTAGAAATCTCATAATTTCATGTCAAAATTGTCAGTAAATTTTCATTTGTCTGTACATCAGTAAGTCTGAAAAGCCGTTCAAACCTTTCTGTGGTGAGAAGAGAATTATAGGGACAATTAAAACTGCAATACTGGAAAACTTTTCCATCTACTAATGCTGAAGATTTTTAAGCTCTTATTTCAGGGAATATATACCACATTCTGGTTGACTTTTAAGCAATATACATATAAGCAATATTTAAAAATAAGGTTAAAGTGTATTCTGTAAAGAAACTGAATGAGTATAAAAGTTACATTAATGGAAAATCTGTGAATAAACTTCAGTCACCAATAATAGCACTATATACCTATCCAGTACTCATGTAGTAGCAGATACTGAGCTTACTTTTCAACATATTGAACAACACTGATAGCAGGAGAGCCCACAAAAAAACAGGTGTAATGGAACTAAAAAATAAATTATAACACTATGTGTCAGGAAACAGAAAATATAGATATTTAAGTTTGCAAATGCGGAAGAAAATGCTCCAACTATTTTTTGTAGAAATTGATTTTCAAATTATAGACTTTCATGACTTATAATTTAATAGTATTTAAAGACTCATTGAAACTGATGTCAGAAACCCAGCACAGGTAGAAGTTCTTGTCAATGATTATTTTGTTACACATTAAAATGTGTAGTCTTATAAACATATAGTAGTAGTAGTTCATATGTTTCTCCACCTCACCTCCTGTTTCCTTTAAAATCCTCTGAAAAGAATACACTGAAGAATCAGAAATATGCAACTTATCTATCTTATCATTAATCTAAAAATTAATAAAAGAAACTGATGCAGGAAGGCATTTTAATTGAATGTTTTTTGATCACCATAAAGTAAAAAGATCTTAATGGTTTCATTATCATAAATCCTTTATGAAAATAGATAATTTTTTTGCCACTCCAAAATTTGAATTATTTTAATTTTATGATTTAAAATTAGAACATTAAAAGACATATGTGTCAAGACTGAACAAGTCAGAGGCAGTGTGTTGTATTCTTGCTGTGTAATTAAGAGAGAGTCAGAGATCAGACATCCAGTCCACACATTGCAGAGAGATGCCAGCTGAGCCACTGAACCATGACTGCACGTTAGCACAGTGTCAGACTTAAGCTACTAAGTCTTGTCCAGTGTTGTCTCAAGAACTGAAATGTTTCTGCTTCTGTATGTAACATGAGCTGTTCTCCACCCTGTTTTTCACTAAGAAGTAGAGACATTTGCTAAGTTGCTTAAATGTCTTTGTGCTTACAAGGTCAGGGCCAAACATGCACTTAAACTTTTATTTCCTTAATTATGTGTGCACTTGGCACTAGATCTTGATCTTCATGAAGTGTTTTTGTCTATCTAGTACTCCATTGATTTCACTGGGATATATTCACACTACAGATGAGTCAGTATTCTGCATGCAGTACTTTATTGAGAGAATCAGCAGTATTCTAGTGAGAACCCATTTTAAATGCTATTTTTAAAGTAAAACTTTGTATGCTTGGTACCAGAGTAGCTTTTGTCCAAACAGTAACATAGAAATTCACTTTTGCAATTGGCAGTGCTCCTTTGTGGCTCCAATTAAAAGAAAATAAATAATAATGATTTCTTGAAAAAATGGGATCTTTGATGCCAATATTTCCACCAGGATCAATTTGAATTAAAGTACATTTGCATAAAAACAATGAACACAAGCCTCATCTGCAGATAATCTAAACTGACAGACAAACATATTTATAGCCAGAAGTTACCCTGAAGATATATGGATGATGGCTGTACAATTCTCTGAAAGGATGAGTATTCCCTCAACTTTATAGGATTGTTCAGTTACGTCTTCTCATAAAATCAGTATCAATTGACATCTTGAAACAAGTTGCCTTGCTGATCTTAAAGCTGAACAAAAAAAAAAAATAAAAGGAAAACTTAATTAATTAAGTCAAACAGGAAAAGGTCTCCTGCTAAGATCCTAATTTAGGTGTCTATAACAGCATGTTGTGAAGTTGAGGCTAAAGAACCTGAATCCTTAATTACAAGTATGGACTTATTTGACTATGTTCATGTTAGGTAATTTTAGACTAAAAAATAAAGCATCACTTAAAGCATATGTAAACGTTCTTGTAGGATCTCTGTCGTAGTAAAAGTTAAATCTACAATTAATAAGGTATAAGAAACTTTCTACAGGAAAAAGTCTTCATAATTATGACTACATTTCTTTATATATATTTTAATCTATCAGGAACACTTTTGCCCTTTAATTATAGCAGATATTTATATTCTTTTACATAAAACTTTATTTTATAGATAGAAATTTTTGCCAACTTTTTTTTTTAATTCAAATGTTCTATGAAGGAAGTAATTTAATTTTCCTCACATTAAGAACACTTTATTTTTTTTAATTGATTTTTTTTTCTTTTCTGTGTGATAGCATTTGTGCAGGAATTAAATTATGTGTAACATTCAGAAAATGATAAGTTTAAATTCCAATTTTTTTAAACTGATTTTTAATAATGGATTTGGCCTTATATGCTTTATTATTTATCATTCATCTATAAATCTGTTTGTTTATACTTAGTAATGGTCTGAGGAGGCTCTAAATTTCAACATTCCTTTTCCTAAACATGTTCTTGAAAAGAAGCTTGGAAGGTGACTGAGTCTTCTTGTGTCTTAACCACCAAACCATTAAAGTTTGCATAATATGAATACACTTCAATGTGTCTTTCAGATTTATTTAAAGGGAACATAAAAGCTGGTTCAAAGCTTCCTCACAGCACAACATTAGCATAACACCCAGTAATCTTTGCAAGAAGCACACACCTCTTGGGAGCAAATCAAAAGTGGCCACTGTCCCTGAAGTGGTAAAGCATGGAACCATTATGATTTTCAGGCAAAGGCAGCTCCTGGAAACTTCAGACCATTTTGCAAGAGCAGTTTGAAAATGGTATTTAAGGAGGCAGCAGCACATAGGGTTATATTTAGATGCAAGACATTAAAAGGTTGCTAAAAAAGGTCCTGGTATATCAGCATCAAAGGATCAAAGACTATCTGGGTATTCCAACATTTAAATCTTATTTTGGTTGTTATTTTTTTGTGAGTTTGGACTCAAAATTCAGAACACCTGACATTAGATAATATTTGAGCTGAACTAACCATTTAGAATCTTGCAAGAGCAAAGAGATAATTATTTCCAGGGAAGATTCACCATATTTCCCTTCAATGTATTTTACAATTCAGAATCAACCAGTTCTTAGAAATGCCTTTCACTGATTATTAAGAAAGCTAATATAATAATATAATATTATATAATTATATAAAATATATATTATAATAAGTTCATATTACATGCCCAGCTTTGAGATACATAACTCCATTTATGGAAGCTGACTTCATTTTCCATTATGTTATTGGTTATGGTATTGGTTATGTAAAACCAATACTAGGTTTTGTTAAAAACAGTTTTGATTTTATTTTGTNTGGCCTTATATGCTTTATTATTTATCATTCATCTATAAATCTGTTTGTTTATACTTAGTAATGGTCTGAGGAGGCTCTAAATTTCAACATTCCTTTTCCTAAACATGTTCTTGAAAAGAAGCTTGGAAGGTGACTGAGTCTTCTTGTGTCTTAACCACCAAACCATTAAAGTTTGCATAATATGAATACACTTCAATGTGTCTTTCAGATTTATTTAAAGGGAACATAAAAGCTGGTTCAAAGCTTCCTCACAGCACAACATTAGCATAACACCCAGTAATCTTTGCAAGAAGCACACACCTCTTGGGAGCAAATCAAAAGTGGCCACTGTCCCTGAAGTGGTAAAGCATGGAACCATTATGATTTTCAGGCAAAGGCAGCTCCTGGAAACTTCAGACCATTTTGCAAGAGCAGTTTGAAAATGGTATTTAAGGAGGCAGCAGCACATAGGGTTATATTTAGATGCAAGACATTAAAAGGTTGCTAAAAAAGGTCCTGGTATATCAGCATCAAAGGATCAAAGACTATCTGGGTATTCCAACATTTAAATCTTATTTTGGTTGTTATTTTTTTGTGAGTTTGGACTCAAAATTCAGAACACCTGACATTAGATAATATTTGAGCTGAACTAACCATTTAGAATCTTGCAAGAGCAAAGAGATAATTATTTCCAGGGAAGATTCACCATATTTCCCTTCAATGTATTTTACAATTCAGAATCAACCAGTTCTTAGAAATGCCTTTCACTGATTATTAAGAAAGCTAATATAATAATATAATATTATATAATTATATAAAATATATATTATAATAAGTTCATATTACATGCCCAGCTTTGAGATACATAACTCCATTTATGGAAGCTGACTTCATTTTCCATTATGTTATTGGTTATGGTATTGGTTATGTAAAACCAATACTAGGTTTTGTTAAAAACAGTTTTGATTTTATTTTGTTTTTAAAATATATTTAGTGTGTTTTTGTTTTTAATTTAAGGTAAGCAAACTGGGCATCTTAAATCCAGTATTGCCCCTTGGGACAATAAGTAACTGTAGTAAAATTTTAAAGATATTTGCTATAAAAAAATCTAAAAAAAAAAAA
>VWZP01000483.1:342786-429348 GCA_013396995.1 Dicaeum eximium
ATTGAAACCATTAATCTCAATTCTTCTCAAAATTATAACCTGACTGCTAATTAATGAGTATGGTAAAAAGTCCCTTTTCATAGTTGTGGATGCTATTGAAATACAGAAAATTTAAAGAGAAGCATCTGGGCAGAATCCTCCATCTTTGACTCAAAGGAGATTTGCTCAAGTGTAACTTAACACTTGATGCAGTTTCCAGTCAGGCCATGAGTTCAAAAGGCTTATTCATGCTTGAAAGCTTTGGACTATCTGCTGGAGACACCTGCACGCAGTCTTCTTATTTTTGAGAGGAATCCTTTTCATGCTGTCACCACAACCAACCTCAGTTCAGGAGGATTTTCAAAATGCAATCATTGCATGAGCAGTGGCTGACCTCGGCAGCGGGCAGTCTCTTTTAGCAATGAATGCTTATAAAAGCAGACAACTCCTAGAATTACTGCTGTCTTTCCAATTCTACCTCCTGCACACCTAAAGAGATAGAATACGAAAGATGAAACCAGCCCATTTTAATATCACTAAATACAAGCATAGCTGAATTTGGATGTATTTTCTGAAGGTTCTGATGACTGTGAAAGTCCTCTCTGAAAAGCTTCTTACTACAAAAGTGTCTTAAGGATACCTCAGTGTTTGTTTTTTCAATTCTCAGCTATTTTTCTCCTTGCACAGTGCTGTTAATACACATACTCATTAGAAGTAACTTCAGAATTTTTCAAAACCAAGTCTTGGTATTGTGTAACTGCACAAATAATCATGACTCATCCATGATTTTGTACTCAGAAGATATATAGCTCTTGAAAAGTACTAGAAGTGTATAAATATATCTAGGGCTAAAGGAAAGTGCTAATATGTTTTTGGTAAAGAGTGTAACAAGTTAGATAGAATCACTAGACAGCTCACAGCTCTTTTAAGACATTTCTTCTGAGAATGACAGAGCTCTCAATCCTCATGTGCAAGAAATCAGGCAAGGGAGGCCAGAGACAAGCATGACTATGTGTGCTGGTTTGGGCTGGGATAGAGTTAGTTTTCTTCATAGTTGCTAGTATAGGGCTACATTTAGGATTTATACTGAAAACAGGGCTGATAACACAGTGATCTTACTAAACAGTGCTTGCACAGAGCTAAGGCCTTTTCTGCTTTTCACCTCATACCACCAATGAGGAGGCTGGGGATTAGGACATTGGAAGCTGAGAAGGGACACAGCCAGAACAGGTGACCCCAACTGACCAAAGGGATATTCCATACCATATGGCATCATGCTCAGCACATAAAGTTGGGGGAATAAAAGAGGGGAAATTTCAGAGTGATGCCATTTGTCTTCCCAAGTAACTGTTGACCGTGACAGAGCCCTGGTCTCCTGGAGATGGCTGAACAATTGCCTGCCAATGGGAAACAGTGAATGAATTCCTTGTTTAGATGTCATTGTCGCTGATGCTTTTGCTTTACCTGTCAAACTGTCTTTATGTCAACCCACGAGTTTTCTCACTTTTATTTTTCCAATTCTCTCCCCCATTCCACTTGGGGAGAGTGAGTGAGAAGCTGTGTGGTGCTTAATTGCCATTTGGCTTTAACTCAAAAGTCTGGCAGGGTATCATTATATCAACACAAGCTTACTCATGACAGGTTATGATACCTAGTGAAGCTTCTATTTTGAGGGAAAGCAAGGAACACGGTGTGTTTGCAGTTAGGGTTACAATGATTTTACTATTTTTGTAGGCAGAGTCAAGCCTTTTTTTAAGGTATGGTGAATATACCACCTCCTTCTGGTCAAAGTGTGGGAAGTGCACAGGCAGTGCAACTAACGTCTTGTATCATGAGAAGAATAGAGAAATTCTGTGTAGGCACAGGATGAGAAATGCTAAGGTAGAACTGAAGATTAATTTAGCAATTGTGAAGAACAGTAAGAGGGGCTTCAACAGATATATTGATCATAAAGGGAAGATTAAAAAAAAAGTCCCCAATAAATAAGATAGCCTGGAGAATATAAGGCTCCAGAGTGAACTCATCAGGGCCTTTAAGTACTTGAAGGGGCTTATATGAAAGAGGGAAAGAAACATTTTACAGGAGCATCCTACAGCCGTAGGATGAGGGGAAAAGGTTTAAACCTAAAAGAGGAGAGATTTAGATCAGATGTAGTAACATATTATTTACTCAGTGGATAGTGATGCCCTGGAACAGGTTACCCAGAGAAGTTGTGAATGTCCCAACCCCGGAGTCCAAAATCAGATTGAATGGGGCCCTGTGCAGCCTGATCAAGTTGGTGGAATCCCTTCCTGTGTTATCTGAGTGCTGAAACTAGATGATCTTTATGGTTCCTTCCACCTAAGCCTTTCTGTGATTAAGTTTCCCATGTGGAAGACCTTTCAATCTTGGCTACTTCACTCTAGGCAACTAAAATCCTCAAGGATGTGAGCTATAAGTGCCAATTTACACCCATCAACTCCATGGTACTGTATACTCATGGTCAGTGAAGTATAGAAATTCTAAGGGCTAACAACTTTAAATAAACCATGATCATGACCGATAATGAGCAAGATATACTAACATAAAGTACACTGTCAATAAATGCAATGTAGTAAGATTTTTTTAAGTTTTAACCTGGCCTGATTCATGTCGTTTAAACACTTCCATCACACTGATTGCTAATTTTCTCTAATCTTTCTAATTCTCATATATATACTTATCATTTATATGACAAGATGAAATAAACCACTTGAATGTACCTTGGATACCAATAAATGCCAATGCATGTGCAGCTTATTCCTTCTTTATCTTCTATTGGAGATTATTCAATAGTCCCCATTTATTGTTTGGTGGTGTTCATGTGTACTTATGTGTAGACACCCTTTTTGAGGTTTCAGAATCCAGAGCTGGGTCACACTCAGTCTGTGAGTCATCTTCCTAAACCAAAGGTGTGCAGGGCCCACTGAGATGCCAGGGAATGACTGTTGGTTCATAAAGATACCTAATTCCTTTGTCATATTTGTCATTCATATATGGTCTTCTTGGCTATTTGAGGCAGTCTGAAATGGCACAAATTGGCTGTGTACAGACATCTCAGTCATAGACTGTATGTCCATTGAGCTCGTCACTCTTATCTCTCTAAAAATGGAATGAAATCAGCACCTCTAGAGAGCAATTTACACAAGAAGAGTCTAAATTACACATTTTCTCTCTGGAAGTACGTGTTTTTCTCTGTGATCTGTATTCTCCTGTAATTATTGAGATGTTTTTAGGCAAACAAATCCCATCCCAACAATCCGAACAATCTGTGAAATCAAAATTTTAAAAAGCAATTCAGTAAAAGTGCTATCAAAGATACTTTGAATTACCATGTTCTGACAGAAAACTTTATATTCTCTTATGCTTGTTGAGAGTCATAACATGTTGGAAAGTTTCCAGAAATTTTCTGTGTCATTATTTGCCTTTGGAAGGCAATATTTTTGTGTATATGTATATAGAATAACTGAATTGTAAGCTATCGTTCTACACATATGATGCAGAGGGAGGCATCATAAGTAATTAGTTTAAATTTTTGAAAAAAATATGACAAAACAGGAAGAGAAAAAACATCCATTCCTGTCTTAAATTTGGAAAGGTATGAAAATAAAAGCAAGCAGCAAATAAAAATTATCCTATGACCATCATTATCTTTTTGTAGAGGATGTGCCAGTTTCACCATGTCTTTAAGAAAGCGTAGTCTCTTCCTACAAAAAATTGTAAAAGCATTTTAACCCTAACTGCAAACACAACATGATCCTTGCTTTCCCTCAAAACAGAGGCTTCATTAGGTAGCATAACCTGTTATGAGTAAGCTTGCATTAAAATAGTGGCACCCTGTCAGTCCTTTGGCTGCCCAAACAAATTGATTGTATCACAATTGCTGCTGTGGGTTAACCCCAGGTGGTCATTAAGCTCCACACAAGTGCTCACTTTCTCTCCCTGGCTGGAATGCAGGAGAGAATTAGAAGGGTGAAAGTGAGAAAACTCATGGGTTGGGATAAAAATAGTTCAAAAGAGAAAGCAAAAGCAGCAGAGACAAGCAAAGCAAATTCAGGAATGCATTCACCACTTCCCATTGACAGGCAGGTGTTCAGACACGTCCAGGAGAGCAGAGTTCCACCAGTGTGACAGTGACCTGGGGAGCAGGTGGTATCAAGGCTGAACATCCCTCTTCTCTCTCCTTCGCCCAGCTGTGTGTGCTAAGCATGATGCTGTGTTGTGTGAGAAATCCTTTGGCCAGCTGGGTCATCTCCCTGGTGCACATGCCTTGCTGAGAGGTTGCAGTGAGAAACAGAAAACTCCTCAACTCTGTATAAGCTTTGCTCAGAAATGTAACATAGGTGTGTTATTTTCGCTCTTTTCATCACAAATCCAAAACATCTCACCATGGAAGCTGCTATGAGGAAAATTAATTCAATTCATGCAAATATGATGCAACAGTATATGGGATTGGAAAGAAAGCTGTGATTATTTTCACTAGTGACTATCAAAAAACATAGTAATGGTGTGATTCCAGATCAGACTTTGAAATGGAATTTATTTCAGTTTCAATACACTTGCATTAGGTGTCAATATTGGTGATTAGTCCAAGTTCTTGTTATAGTCAGTGGAAATCTGGGCCCAATTATAATGTAGGAATATTATACCATTCTTTCTTTCTTTCATTTCTGGAGATACCACAAATCCCAGCCCATTGATCTAGACTATGAATAATGTACAACTTAAAGAATTCAAAGGTTGTTCATATGATATGGAGGAAATAACATTGTAAGCAAAGTTGGCTTATGGTTTATGGACCTAATAACCATATCCCAATAATTACTTTCTTAATGCATGTCATTTTTATTAGCTATATAAGATTTTTCTATCTTCTTGTACTCCATTAAAAATCTACCATGATTTTTAGTAATGATTTGTAGCTATTCCATGAAAAATTATAATGCACTTTATACAGAAATTATGCTATACCTTAATATAAACAGCAAAGCCTTGAATTAATATAAATATTCTGTTAAAAAAATAAAAAAGACACCACCACCACCCACTGTTACCTCCACACCACAGGATTTAATCTATAGTGCATTACCACTGACCATTTAGTGTAGAGAAGACACAATAAATCAATGTTTGTTAACATATGCTTAAGTAGAAAAGCAATTTCATGGGTCAGGCAACATAGTCATGAAATGTCTGTGGAGCAGTGGTGCATTGACTGTTGAGAAGGACACAGCCAAAATGAAAAAAAAAATCTTTTATTTTTGTGTGTACTCTGATTTCCTTTGTGCTTTTATTTTAACCAAACACTTCTCTGTCAATAGCAGCAATTAGCAACGTATCCATAAAACCTCAGATTAGTGTTTCAAACATTTAAAGTGGTATTGTTTTTTAAGTGATTGGGGTGGGGAAGAAAGGAAACAAAATGAGAAGCATAAAACAAAATGTAGTGCTCAGAAAATGCAATTCCAGGCCTGGATTTGAACCCTCACTTGTTCCAAAAGTTAGTTTTCTTTCAAAGTCAGAGGAGATGAGGACAGAAAAAGTCACCATTATGCCAAATTTGAGATCGACTCAGCTTGTGAAATACATGGCAGAGACTGAAACACCATATATATTCACATTAGCATCATCAAATGTGTCCACAAGATGTATGCCTACAGGCATACATCCTAAAGGAAAGAATCAATTAAAAAATCTGAACCACCTCCTGTGAACCAAAAATTACACAAGAAATCTATCTGTGTCTTTAAAAGAGTCTCTTCCCTACTATCTTAATTTTATTCAAGTCCAAAGCCTCTTTGAAATTTTTCCAGCACTGTTTCTAATAAGGCTCAGGTGACTGCTTAATGCATAATGGAACTTTCTTCAGCTAAAAATATTAAAACTTTTATCCACCTACCTTGACCTCCAAATTAGCATGTAAGGAATACGACAGTGAAAGTAGATGCTGAATTTTTATCAGACACTCTAGTATCTTCAGTACTGTTAATTTAGGGTGAAACGAAAGTGTCAAGAAGTTGCCTTTTTTGTATTGTATAGAAAGAATCATTTATGCATTATTAAAATACAGCATGTCCTGGCAGAATTTTAAAAAAGAGAAAAAAATGCTAGGCATGTGTGCTCTTTAATGATCTATCTTTAAAAAAAACAGTTTCATTACCCTTCTAGTAGAAAAAGCTAGCTAGGTTTTCCTTTAATTAAGACTTTACTTTAATAAGACCTTACTTAATTTTGTCTCCGAGGTTTCAAAAACATTTAATGGATGTTTAAAATTATAATGCATAAGATTTGATGTCTTCAATTCTCATTCATATAAAATTGTTATCAAGTCAATTTTGTCAAAGTAATAAGACAGAAGCTTTGCCATATTTTGGTTTTGACTTAAATATTAACTACTATTTTTATTAGTCTCTTCATAATATATTTACATTTACTGTTAAAGTGCATTTGTATTTGAATGGTATTTTTACGTGAACATTTAAGTTTTGTGTATTTCTATAGCACTGTTCATAGAAAAGTACATTACTATTGTGAAGCTGACCTTCAAGGTATAAAGATCAGTTAAGTAGCAAACCTGTCTATTAAGATAATTTGTAATGTCTCCATTAACATTGTGTCCAAATGATTCATAGTTGTGTGTACAGCCAGAGGGACTTTGGCAGGCTTGAGAGGTGAGGCTGTGTAATGAGCATCACAGTGATCAACAGGTCCAAGTGCCAGGTCCTGCGCTGGGCTGGGGAAAGCACAAATACAGGCTGGGAAGAGAATGGATTGAGAGCAGCTCTGCTGAGGACTTGGGATTGTTGGTGGATGGGAACCTTGACATGAGCTAGCAACGTGCACTTGCAACCCATAAAACCAATCCTGTCTTGGGCTGTGTCAAAAGAAGAGTGGCCAGCAGGTTGAGAGAGATGATTCTTCCCCTTTCTTTCACTCTCGTGACATCCTGCCTGGAGTTGTACACTCAGCTCTGGGGCCCATAATGTAAGAAGGATATGGACCTGCTGAAGTGAGTCTGGAGGAGGGTCACCAAGATGATCAGAGGGCTGCACCAAGGGCTGGACCACCTCTCCTGTGAAGAGAAGCTGATGGAGTTGGGGTTGCTCAGCATGGAGAAGAGAAGACTCAAGGGAGACCTCATAGCACCTTCCAGTACCTAAAGAGGACCATCAGGAAAGCTGTACAGGACTTCTTACAGTGTGGTGTGGGTTGGGCTTTCAGACAATGAGTTATAAATTCCACTCACTTCTGTAGAAATATGATTAGGTTTGTATTTATAGTAGTTTATTTCCTAGCAATCCAGAAGGTAGGAATAGAAGCATGCTAAGGGAAATGTGTTAACTTAATTATGGAATATTTGCTAAAGTCAGCAAATACATCAGCTGAACTCCAAAATTCCTAAAAGAAGGAGAAAGTATTCTACTCTCTTATCAGTCTTTTTTTTTTTTTTTGAATTTGCTATGTAACAAAAATAGTAAGAGACACTAATGATTAAAAGCTTTCTGAGACTGTATGTTTTCACTTACATAATTATTTAGTGGAAACAATCAATGTGTTTGACCAATACATAGGTTTTTAAGAGACCATTTTAAGAACATCATGTTTTATGCATTTTACTTTTCTATGTGTGAAGAATGGTACATCTTTTTTTCTTTTTTGTCCACTGTTTCTATGGCATGTTCTATTAAAGAATTCACTAGGTCATAGTGGGGAAGGCTGTCTTCTGTCTAGTCAAAATCGGGTAGAAACCTCTGGAATGAGAAAGACAGCAAATTCTGAGAATACCTGAATACCCCAGTTGGAAAACAGGCATTCAGTTTTCCAGAGGCATGGCAGAAATCAATCTTTAGATTAGGTACACATACTGTTCAAGATTGCGGACCCCCTTCTCCAGAGATCCTAAAAGTTGCTAGTTTAAGAAAAAGAAGAGGTGTCATATTGCAATGGTCCAGTGGAATTTTCAGCATGCCCTTCATTCTACAGTCTATCTTGACTACATCTAATTTACAGTGTCAAAAGAGAACTCAAAAGACCTTAGGGTGTTTCTATCTCTGTGAAAGAGGGGGATTTCTTTAATTTCATTTTCTTAGAAGTCACAGTATTAGAAGCCTTTACACCTTATGTGTTTACTTAAGACAGGGAGCAGGCATATTCAGAGGAAAGATCTAGATGAATTGCAGCCCCATCACAAAACTCTTGTATCTGTGATTAGCAGCTGTGGAAAAGTTAGCACTATGGTTTTAGTAGATACCATTATTGTAGGAGCATATGTGGTGTGTTCCAGGCATAACAAAAATGTCTTAAGCAGCATGCAGAAAAAAAGTTTACTTGAATAGTTGTGGAAATTTTAAACTGCATAAAATGTGTAACAACTGTATTTATGCAGGCCCAAAATTTCATATAAGCAAGATTTTGTTATGTTGCAGTTTCTAAATTTTGCAAAGCATTTATGGAAGCTGGAAGCCAAATCAGAGACTACAAAAAAAGAACCTTGGGTGTTTTGATAATTACAAAGCATTCATGGCCAGCTGGAAGTCAGAGCAATGTGTACTTAACTGCTTTGAATAGTCTGTGTTTTGCATGTAGTAATCTGTGTGCATTTGCTCTGATTGCTCAAGGGGAAATAATTACTGTTTATGAAAGATTGTCCATTATTCCCCAATTAGAGAGAAAAAACATTCTATAACAGAGAAAATCTGGCTGTTCTGTAGACTTTGTGAGAAGCCCTTCCTTAGTGATGCAGTACTCCATAAAAAAACATAGTTGTCATCCAGGGTGCTGCATAAGCAAGGGGTCAAAATCCCATGATTTTTAAATATATCTTGAATTGCTATGAATTTACTACCACATTTTAATTGAACACAAGACAGCATATGAGCTGCCAGGAATTCATGCTCACTTGTGATTTTCTTTCTTCCTTTTTACAAGGACACAGGGGAAAAAAAAAGTACAAGAAAAAATGCAGTTTACTTCTCAGTTTCTGACCCAGGAACAGAGTAGACAAGGTTTCAACTTTTTCTTTCCCATCAGTTTTTTGTCTTGGGAGGAATATGTGGTACATAGTGTCCATGTTGCACATCCCTGTAGGACTTATGTCTGCATGGGTCCAGCCATAGTTCTGTTTCCAGTGCCAGTAAGCCAAAGAGTCATTTCTTCTATTCATACTTTAATTGGTTAATTATAAGGTTCCTATTAAAACTTAGTTTAGATGGTAGCATACACAGATTTGGAGTAAGGGATTTCAGTAATACATGAAATCTCTTGCTCCAAGGAAGATCTAACAGAAAAGATTTCTTAGTGATAATAAAAACAATTAATAAACAGTCAAGATTTCTAAACCATCATCCAGAGGCAATGCTGCAAAAGCTTATTCTGAGCTGCATTTAAAGATCAAAGATGCCCCCTAGTTTCTATTATAGATGTGTTGTAAAAGGAATAGTATTTCTGGGTCTGACATAGGTATTGATTTTTATTTTCCTAATGTTTGTCCTTCATTATTTTAGAATAATATTCTAATTCAAGGTTTAACTCTCTGTGATTCTGCCTGTGCTGTTCACACTGAAATTGTACTTGTGGTCTATATAGACAAGCATATTTTTTCCTTGACAGAACAGCAGGAACCCTATTACAAGTATCAATTGTCAATTGTACACTTCCAACGGTTTTTCTGTTCTCATGAGAAACATTATCTGGGTTTACCCAATTTCATAAGACTTTTCTGTTTGAATAAAGGTATGAGCTTACTCACAGAGCCGAAATTGCTCCTCATTTCCCCGCACTAACTTCATATTTGCTTCAGATTTGGAGTGAGACACAAATGGTCACAGATGTGCACTCTAATTTCTACTGAAAAGGAGGTGGTGTATAAAAGTGTGTAAGTTGGATCAGTCTCAGAGTGCTGAAATCAGCCAGCTGGAAGTCTTCACATGCACTGACAAGTCTATTTAGTTATATTTTGAAAGTCTTTCACTAAGTAAAAACCCAACCCATGCAAAAAACCAAACAAATAAACAAACAAACAAAACCCCCTAAAACCAAAAACCCAACATATTTTCAAGAAAGACATTGAGATGAACTTAAATTAGTACAGGTTTCCTGTCAGTTGAATAGCTGTGGAGATAACCAGATGCCTACAAGCACATACAATCAAATAAATTACAAAAAAGTTTTCTCCTAAGGAAAAACAAATAAATTCAAATGTTTAAAGGAGCGAGGAGTAGATTTTAAACAACAACAAGAAAAAAATACAAAAAATACCCAAACAAACATCAGATACAAGTCTGGTCATAATCTGTGGTGTATTGATCTAGTTGGTTACAGCTTCTCAAGGGGAGAGAAGATATCCGTGTTAGCCTCAGGTTCCTCAGGCTTGTGAAATTGGATATCTCTCTATCTAAATTATTTTTTACAAGAATTAGTATGCATTTTATTTTTTACATAAAAGATATGCAATCTAGATATGGAACTGAAGAAGGAAAACAACAGTAATTTCTTTCTGTTTATAAATGTGTTCTGCTTATGTGAAGAATAAAACATTATTATCCTCACCTATCTTCAGGCTATTTTACTATTCAGAAATAATTATTTGGGGGACCTTTCTGTTTTGTTCTGTGAAGACTTTAGGACTTACTAGGTTCTATTTTTATATCAGACACCAATTTTATAAGGCTTTTTAATGTATCTGTGGAAATCATCTGCATGTGATCCCCAAAGAGGCAGGAATATCATACAGCTATTTACACAGCATCATCTTCATAAGAAGAGATGAATATTCCTGGATTATTATGCCATTGTATCACAGTTTTTAACTCCAGTGCACCTGCACATGCAGTGTGGTGTTTACTGTGCTATCAGTGTAAGATCCTACTTTTAAAATAAATGTTAAAATTTAGGGCATTAGCAATCCAATTAATGCTAATAGACGTATTTGTTCATGTATACATGCAAAAATTTGCAGAATTAAAGTAAATTCCTGAGATTCAATATTCTACATTTCTCCCTGTGATTTAGTAGATCCTCATAAAAAGAAGTGAGCTTAAGTTTAAAAAAAAAAAATTTGATTGCTGAGAAAAAAAGGTAAAGCTGTATGTCAATGATAAAAAAAATCAAGTTAAAAGCATGAAGGAAGAACAGAGTGCTGGATACAGATCTGAACTATTAAGGGTCATGAAATCTATGCTCTTTGGCTGAAAGCACAGCACATTACTTCAGTACTGTCTCTCAGTCTATTAAAAATCCAACTGTGATAAAAGGTCAAATGAGAGCTGACAAAATGACTTAGATACTCCATTTGATATTGCATTTCTTTCTTTAGTTCAACTATTATTTTTTTCACCTTGGTTTCATGGTACAATTCTTTTGAAAACAGTCAGAAAATAATACTTATATCATAATACTAGAATAATTCTGTAAACAATGTAGGCTGAGTCTACTGCATTATTATAAAGATTTTTTAAAAAAATAATTTAGTTGAAAACAGGACAAGATCTCAGTTTTCTGAATTTTGGGTGTCTGAGGACTGCTGAAATGGCTAAAAGCAGAGCTCAGGCAGTCCTGGACGAGCACTTTTGCTAAGAACATGGACTCTGTATCATTCCCCTCTTCCTCTAATACCTGTAATATTCATATTGCATCCAATCCTACTGTAGTTACACATTTTCTGAGTTTCTCCAGGCCATGAAGTATGGATGTTGGAGCCCTCCTTATCTGTAGCTCCACAAAAGACAAGTCTTCAACTACCTCTTCTATGTTCTCTCAGGACATGAGCCAACTTCCTTCCCAGACAGCTTCCTAAGGCAATCTGCCCCAGATTCTGTCAAAAAATATACAGGGTGTCAATTTTAGAAAAGACAAGAGATTCAAGTTGTGATAACTTTTTGGATCCCTTGCTGCACAGAGATACACTTACGCTGACTGTCAAGAGCAAATTTTTTTTCTGTTTTTCTCATGTTTCTTTTCTTGCAACGCTGGGGTTCAGACTTGGACATGGACTCGAGCAGGTGGTTGAGATTTGTTCAGGTTTGAATATTCTTTCTTTTGACACAGTGTTATTTTAGTGTTTCAGATATTCTGGTATCCCTTTTCTCACTTCTGAAGCCATCGGCATGGATCCAAGAAAATTGACATGGATTCTATCATCTTGTGAGTGACAAGTACAAAATTTGCCAAAACCACAAACCAACTATCTAGCAAAAATATGTGATTCAAGTGTTACCATGACATGTCTCCAGGGAAGGTATATTTTGTTCTTTGAGGTGCTAGGTCCCTTGACCATGGCAGGAGTCTGAGGAGTAATTTGCAGAGGTGTTGCTGGCTGATGCCATTTTTGTCAGGATCATAAAACATAATTGTTTGCAGCTTAAATATCATATCTACTGATCAGACAGGACAATCTCTAGAGGAAATACATATTGAGTTGAATCAACTCTCTGGAGATGTCTCTTGTTTTTAGATAAGTAGTGAGTTATGGATCCTAATGTTTTATATGTCCTAAATTTCCCCTCCCCTGCTTCTCTTCCCCATGCCCTGTGTCACCATGGCCATGGCAGGGAAAGGCAGGTCTCTCTCAGGGGGCCACGCTGGCCTTGATGAGTTGGAATCAGATGTTCCTGGCCCTACTCTCTTGTGACTGCTGCTGGTGTGAGTTGCTGTACACATACGTGAGAAAAAAAGCTGGTGAAATCTGAATGCTGAATAGCAGACAGAATCAGAACACTAGTGAACAAAAGTGTTAAAAAAATTCCTCCTCGTATGGATTAAGACTGTTAAAAAGGGCATGGAAATAAAAGCAATTGTATGAACAGAGAGAAGAAGGAATTCTTCATTCTAAGACTGCCGTCACTAAACTTAAGGAGCAAACCTGAAGTAATTTTCTTCTGAAAATACAAAGTGGTGAGAAATCATCACCATTTCATGAACTTTAGAGACAGCTTCTTCTATGCATGCTACCTGAGCACTAGTCTGTTCCAGCTCTCCACTGCTCAAGTCTTTCTTCCACTTCTGAGAAGTAGGGGAATAAAAAAAAAGAGGAAAGGGAAAGGGAAAGGGAAAGGGAAAGGGAAAGGGAAAGGGAAAGGGAAAGGGAAAGGGAAAGGGAAAGGCTTAAGTAATAAAAAAGATTGTCTCTAGTAATCTGGTAAACAGTTTTTATGGACTGTCTCTTAAGGTTATCACAGAGCTATTCACTGAAAACCCCAAATCTGTACTGCAGGGCACATAACCACATCATAAGAAACCATGCTCTTCTGCTAGACTTATATTGTAGAATCCTTTTGTTGGCAGGCACTTTGATGGTTTGTCTCACAAGAAAGATAGAGTAGGATAAAAGTCTTCACTCCTTATGCACCCATATGAGACTATGATTTCCAACTCATAAGGAAAAAGTAATTTTATACCTCATAGGTCTATTGCAACATAAAACATAATGCCACACAGTAAAGAGAATTTTAATTTTTCCACTTCAAAGGTGCCATTTTTGGTTGTGCTTTGTTTAGGTTATAATCCTTCTAGCATAGTTCTGTAGTAGTTTCAATATCAAAACCAAAAGCTGCATTAATAACCAGAGGATAAAATCAGCTATGCATTTCTTCCTCTGCAATGTTGCCATGAAAATGTAGTCAAACCTTATTGATATAAAATCTAAAACACCTACATGGTAGACAGGACCGTTTACAAGAAAGTTGAAAGACTTTGACTCTATTTTCAGACCACCACTACAGCTGATGTGTGGAATCAATCAGAAGCTCAGTGCTCATTTGTGTGAAATATTTTGGAGTTTCTTTTATCCTCTCCCAAATCAAAATATGGTTGGTTTTGGTTTTTGGTTTTTGTTGGGTTTGTTTGTTTGTTTGTTCATTTGCTGTTTTTGTTCTTGTTGTTGTTGTTTCAAGACATGATTACAGAAGATCATCTCAGTGCAAGCCCACTACAAAACACAATACAGGAAATGTCACATTTTAAAAATACAAATATTTCAGGGTGAAAATGAAGAGATCAGGCTCATTGCTTTAGCCATACACTTCCTCAACTTATGTGATATATTTTGCCTCTAAATCTGTAAGATAATAGCATGGGTTTTTTTGCTTATTTTCTTCTCCTTAGTATCTCTTCCACAACATTCCAACCTTCTTTTTAAAACTAATTTCTAAATGGGTAATATTTATATCTTTTTCTACCTGTAGGAAAAGCATAACAGGCTTGCAGTGATTTCCCTGATTTCTTTTTTTTTTCTCCTTCACTTCTGGTTAATGTCTTTGATTTCTGGTGGATAATATTAATGAATTCTAAATCACAGAAGAATAAATATGTGGAAAGATAAATGCAGTGGAACAGAATTATTAAATATCTGCAAAGCTATTGATGCTAGTCTTCATATGCAATTAGAAAAATATAACATTTTTCATTCTGTTGTATGGAGCATTTCTTTAAACCAAACAAAACACACAATAAAATTAAGATTAAAAAAATCCCCGGTATTTAAAAAAATACCCCTTGGATCTCCTTCTATGCTAAACTGAGGAAGCTTTCCTTATGCAAAAGTAAAACAGATTTTGTAGACTAGTTACTGGTTACTCCATTCTCTTTCTTAATTCATGGTTATAAAACACAGAACACAGTAACCTTTTCAATACTTTTCAGAAAGTGTTATTGTAAAACTCAAAGTTGTTATATTTACATGTTTGCTGGGTGAATTGCTCTGACTTGTGATCAAGAGAGATCCTGGCTATGTGCTATTATATGAGTATTTGCATTTCATACCAAGGTAACAAGTAATTTATATTGTAATAGGACTATCCTTATAATCTTTCTCAAAATAAACCTTCCTACTGGGACACAAAACTAATATTCCCAATCCTTTAAAATATTAACTAGGTTCACATTGAAAGTTATTTTAGGGATAATACACTCTTTCACAACGTGTTAGCATGACATTATTACTTTTATTTAAAGTACCATTAATGTTCTCTTGCTCTGTCTTTCCTCAAAGTAATTGCTTATCTTTGGACCATCAAAGAGTGTTACCCATAATATTAGATAGGTATCTTCTAGGATCTATTTAAGCAGTAAATAAAAAATAGTTCTTTTCCAGGGAATTTTGAAACAAACTTATTTTTCCCGTAATGTTCTTATTGCAGTAAGGATTCTCTAGTCCTTGTACTGGATAACAACAGTGTTATTTACCCATATGCAAACATTTGAGTGGCAACAAAAAGGTGACAGTATTCCTCCTTCACATTCATTGTTTTGCTCTCATTAATTTGCTGAGAAAGTCTGTTGAAAGTTTTTATACACTGGGAAGCTAAATTTTACAGTCTGAGAGATTTACACACCTTTTTGTTACATAGTATTAACATAATTTCTGAAATTTAACTTCTATCAAACGAAGAACCACTTATACAGTAAAACCTTTTGTAAGAACAAGCTTATCCAGTAAGAAATTGTGCCTTTTTGTATCTTTGTTTTCAACATTTCGAAAGTGCAATTAACTATATCAAGTGATACACTGCATTCTACTTATGTTCTACACTTAGTCAGATTGGCAACTGTAAGCATTTTATCTTAAAAAGGTATTGCTCTGCATACAACATCATTCTTACAAATCCTGTTCTTCTCCAACCCATTGTTCATTTTTCTCTTTTGACTTAGTCAAATAAAGACTGTGCAATATGTTGTACATAGCGATTATGATTTAATTATTTAAAATTAGTCTCTGCAGAAAAATAATCTTACTGGGAATTTTTTAAGTATTGGTGCTGTACAATTTCTAGAGATTGCAACAGTATCTTAGAAACAGTAATTTTGCTCTCCATGTGTACTAACTATCTATAATTATTTTCTAAAGAGGAAGAGGTAATTTTTAAAAATATTTAAAAGTGTTCACTCTTCATTTTCTTACAGCTGTGGTGTTATGGTCTGTTTTTGTTTCATCATGAAGATAAGTCAGAATTTGATGTCTGAATATCAATCTGAGTGTAGTCCAAGAGCCACACAAAATCAGAACATATGTTCTACATTACCTCATTATATGAGCCACACATCCATTTCACTCAGCACTTTAGCCTGGTAAAGTGTTATTCTATTTTACTTTTATTTATTTGACCACAAGTTGGAGAAAGTTGAGTCTAGACATCAGTGATGTCAGTGCTAACCACATCATCTTTGTTTCCTCTAACTTGCACAGCCAAGGACAGTAGTGGGGTGAGATTTAAACAGGTGGATTTAAGCAGGATGAGATTTAAAGGTGGAGTCCTTTGGGTTTGGAACCCCCAGCCTGCCCTCATTTAGCCCTTGCAGCCTGGAGAGAGAGAATGGAAGTGTGAGAGGTCATTTGCATCTGACTTCTGTGGTAGGCACCCACAACTATTCCCATGAACAATGATGTAGAAAAGAACCAGGGTCTCTGAGACTTACCAAATGAGAGCTGCTGAAAAATAGAATTGTCCGTTGTTGCTGTCTTCACCAGCCACAGGTAGAATGATTCTACCTATTATTCCCTAAAATGAAAATATGAAGAAACTCAATAAAATTTGCATGCAAACAAAATTAAATATGTGTTGATGCCATCTGACATATTCAAGTGCACAAATCATATTTAAGTCTGACCTTAATTTTTTAGTGGATATAGAATGTCTCTCTTTGTTTTCCTATTTTTACAAGTAAAAAATGTACCTGATAGGAACCTCTTCCTGTGTAAAACATTCTAAAGCAAATCAAAATGAAAATTACCACAATACAGCTGCCAGCAACATCCTTAGGCAGCAAATTGCATAGTTATGTTTATCTGGAATTTAGATTTTGTATTGGAGAAACACCTAAGTAGACAACTGAATTTTAAATGTTGTTGGGCCATAACAGTGATATAGTGAGGCACATTCAGTACTGTGTAAGATTGCTAATAAATATTGGAGGACAAAGTAAAGACTTGCAGATTTTATAGGAAATGAAGAGAAAAACCAAAGATTACTCATACTTGATTTTGATAATAACTTCCCCAGAGAAAGGAACTGCAAAAGACCATTCATTAGAAAAAGCCAATAATCAGTGGAAATAGCACTATGTAATCATTAGTTGATGGAAAAGGGAAAAAAAAAAAAAAAGGAGAAAAAAGGGAGGGAAAAAAGGCAAGAAAGTGTGATTCATTATGATGCGCAGAGAAACATGACTTGTATAAAAATTAGTGTTTTGAAGCATGGGAATGATGTGACCAGGATAGATTTTTTTTTTTTTAAATCAAAGGTGATCTTCAAAACGAGCTTGGTTTATATTTTTTATTCTTTAAACCATGCCTTGGGCAATGATTAAATGCTGGAGGAAATCATATTCTTTCATTCTTGTTTAACTCTTGGCTCGTTTAGTTGTTGCTACACAGATATGCCTGGAATATCCAAAGCCCTCTCTAGTCTCCTTCCTTAGCAGTTACAGCCTTTCTGAGTTTTGATTTATTCATAATATTTTTTTTAGGGGAAGGCAACGTCTTCTTTACTTAATAATCCCAGAACAGCATTTGCATATTGCAAACTGCCTATAATCCAGGAGTGAAATGGGGCAGAGCTGGGCCATGTTACTGTCTCAAAGTGATGCTACACCAACTAGAGCTTACTAAAGCTTCACTGAGGAGATGCAGGGACAGAGAGAAAAGGAGACAGCAAAATATGTTGAGCTTACTAACTGTACAAGACTGAGTACACTTATCTTGGCTCTACTATGTTTGTAATACTGAATATGGACTTTTCCACCTCTGTTTTGATTAAACTGATTTTTAATTTGCTCAGTGGGGACAGGAGGAGGCCAATTTGGCAGTTCTCTTTTAATTACACAGTTTCTCTCAGCAGACATTTCTTCATTTCCAGGTCTTTCTTTAAGTGTAGTGGATTCTACACCTTTTCAGCTAAATGTTTATTGCTTCTAGTACTTGTTTTCTTTCATTTTCATGTGTGAGTAAATTTAATTTTACTACAGTCTTCCATAAAATTTCATCATCCATGAATGTTATCACATTGATAAAATGTATTGTTAAAATTCACATCTTAAAAGATATTTAATTTTCTAATTTTATATATTTAGGATCGATTTCATGCTTTTCTTACTCTCTCCTTTTTTTCTTTCTTCTTTTCTCAGCCTAATATCTATTATTAAATGTCTATTTGACCTTAATTTTATCTGTAGTAATAAAAGTGTTAGCATTCTTCATTCCAAATACTTCTGATTTGCTCATTTTTTTCTTCCCTTTTGAAATTTTGCTCTATAAAATTTATTTTTTAAAATATTATATTAATGTTCATATTTCTTGATATGAGAAATAGGAGATAAATCCACTTAGGGAATGAAAAAAATTAGCTATCCTAGTTGAAATAAATTATTGTTAACTTGTCAGTTTGAAGAGCAAATACAGGAAAATCATATTTTAAAAAATTCATCACTTCAGCAATGCCTACATATAAACCAAAAATATAATACACCAGCCAGTCGTTTAAAGATGTATTAGCAATCCTAGTAATCATGTTTATTCCAAAGAGTTGCAATCAGTTCAGGCAGGAAAAAAACCCATGCAAATAAAAGAAACAAAAGATACTTAAGGATTGTGTAAAATTAATTGGCAATTTTCTTCTTGACTATAACTAATTTGAATTTGTTGATAAATCTGGCCCATAAGTTCTCAGAAATGAATACCTTAATTTTTTCCACTATTTAGTCTTTGCTTTCATTAGAGAAATTTGGGTGGTTTTCACTCTCTTATTTTTATTGATTTTAATTCACTTGATGATAGCTAAACACTGTATTGTTTTAACGGCCAAGTTTTCCATCTCTGAAATCAACATTATTTACTGTTTATTTATTGGAACCTTAAGCTTTGAAGTTTCCAATCTGAGATGTTTTACATGAACATTTATTGTCCTTAAAAAAAAAACCCAACAAAAACAAAATCAGAAAAAAAGCCGAATTAAAATCAACTGTTCAAGAATAGTAAAATTAAAATTAAGAAAAGCTACCAATTTAATAACAGCATATTGCCTAAGTATCCAAAAAGGAGTGAAGCTTCCTTATCTTTTCCTACTAAAGTCTTTTCCTTTTCCAGCTATTTGATCCCCATTTTCTTCTCCAAGTACTTAACACACATCAAACCTTTTTGTTATTGAATCAGGAAAAAAAATCTTTTTGCAACATTATATGGAAATATTCTGTTTTATTCTCACATTGAACATGTGAGTCTGCATGAGTCTAAAGTTTATTTTACAATGTATTTATTACTAATATTTTTCAACATTTTAACAGAATAAATTTTTAAAAGAGGTAGTCATTGACCTAATATCACTGCCATTGTTAATGTCAATTGAAAGTCAATATAAACAGCTAAACAATGAGATTAAATATTCCTTAACACATCAGAACCATAATTTAAGCCTGGATTCTTCCCACTGAGTAGTTCCTGCAAATCCAGACAGACATTTAATGAGTAAAATAATGATTTCAAATAATTTCACTGTTACTTGGTCTTTTGTTTTTTAATGATTGGCAATATTGATCTCACAGTATCTCTACTCATTGACTGAACATTATTAGCAAAGGAAAAAAAATTAAGATGTGCATAACCCAGTCCCATATACTAAAGTTCTAAGATTTGTTTTACTGATAGATACTATCAAGTTCAGCCTCACCACCTTTATCACATTAAATAATATGTATATTCATATTTCTTAGGAACCTCACATATAAGATACAGTTTATAACATCACCAAGCTAAATTGAGCCAGAAATGAAGAGGACAAACTCAGTGTTCATTGTATATGATCTTTGATGGTATTCAAATTATTTCTGCACCATTAAGCATATTTCTAATTTCAATTGCTCTTCATTATTTAGGGGGAAAAAAAAAAAGAAAAGAAAAAAAGGGCCTAGAGTTTATGTCCAAATGGTTTTCCATTTCACTTAGACTCAGCATCATTTTACTTTTTCTTATCCATGATGCATTGGCATCTCAAGCATGAAATTATGAAACTAAATGTACAGGAAACTTTCTTTATGTTGGATATATTTCCCCCGGCATAAATTGCCCTTTTTGTACTTCTTTTTGTTTGGTTACTTGGTATGAAATTTTGACACTTTTTATACAGTAGAATGAATAGGTCACCAACTGTATGCTGGCTTCTTCAAAGTACTGTGGATGCTCACAGCATTAAATCAATTCACATTTTGGTTTAACCAATCGGGTTACCTCAGGAAGCTGTTATTTTTTTCACACTGTTGTCACTTTGGAAAGAACTAGATTTACTTAACCAGTGAGCAATTGATACAGAAGTCTTTTATAAATTTGTTAAAAAGTTATTTCTATGCAGAAGTAGGTAATCTTAATTAAATTTTTAAATGTTACAACTTTCCAGTACCTTTCAAAAAGTCTAGAGCTTATTCAAATGCATTTCACTACATGTTTTCTCCAATTTCTGAGTTAGTTTAGTTTATTTTATCCTTTACTATCTTAAATGTGCACAAATAAAAAAAAGTCTGAGTAAATTGATGCGGGCTTTTTTCTGTCATTGAGTACTCTTTGGAGCCCTTTGTATTTGAGTAACAATACTATTATTTTATTTCACAATCTTCTATATTTGGGGTTTCACTTTTTCTTTTGTATACATAATTCTTTTAAACAATAGGGTTACAATGTGTCACTGCTGGACTATAATCTAGATATCGTAGGCTTCTGCAAAGTGGATGAACCAACGTAGATCTAGCTGCTTTTGAAGTGAAAAAAAAAAACCAAAACTCTGGTATTCAAATAAATTATCTATCTGTCCATTTTTCGGTCTCATTTTTATCTGCAGTTTTCTTGAACTAAGAAAGACTGAAGAATAAATGGATAACATCATGCCATTTCTCCCTTACAGTTGAGAGGAAGTACCCAGGGAAGTAGGAGTGAAATACAATCATCATGATTGGCTTTATTACTTGCCCGAGGCCTTGTCATTGTCTGTGGGTAACAGATTTAGGCTCTCATCTCAGCTACATAAAGATACGTTACTTCGAAGACAAAAAGCCAGGCATCATTTCGGATTTATTTCTTATTGCTTGCTTTTGTTTTTCCCCCAAGGACTCTTCCTAAGACAGAAGGTTCTCTGTTACCCCTAAAACATTCTAATTCCACTGAAAATATACAATGGGCTAAAATCCAACTGACAAGATAAAATCAAACTGAAAAACCAAATATTCTGCTACTGTATTTGAAGGCATGCATATGAAACTTAGTCTAAAGGAGCATTTGGTCATCAGTTAATTATAAATTTAATTTTTGGAAAAGACCAATAATATTTTAGAGTAACAGAAGCTTTCCCTCTGGGTATATGACACCTGTCATCACATCTCTTACTTATGCATAACAAAAGGTAGACCCTCTGTACTAATGATGAAAAACTGGATGGTTATTATTACCTAAAAAAGACAGACATAAAATCAAAGCTGTACTGAAGCTTAATCTGTTTATTGTTATCCATACTTTTTTTTTGGTCAGATTTCTAAGCAGCAATAGCCAAGTTAATGAAAAACATTTTGGTTACACGACAAGTGTTTTATACGGCAGTTTACATAACAGTTGAAAAATAGGTATTGCTTTGCAGCATGTGAAAATATTTCTGTGGGAGAAACTAGATTTGTTCTCTCTAAAAGTCAAACTCAGTGGAGAAGGCATATAACCAAAGAATAAAAAGAATGAATGAAATAAATATTAACCATTGAAAAATGGTTAACAAACAAATAACTTATAACAAAAAGGAAAATATTCCCTGTTTTTACAATTTCAAGCATTACAGAACTGATAGAAAAATATACTGAGTTGGAGTTTGGTTCTATTTAGGTTGTTTTAAGAAACAAAGGGAAAAAACTAAGAACAAAAAATGACCTTTTGGTCAAGATTTGGGCTAGGATTATATTTTCTAGGGGAAAATATACCAGAATATATCTCATTATGTTTGATGCTTGAAATGATATATGGATTAAACAAAGCTGAGGACACTGGGACCCATGCTAAAGACAAGAAACCCCACAGGTTCATTAAGGTCAGCCCTGTAGCTTCCTCTCAAAACTCATGCATAAGCATAGGGCTAAAGTTGTGGTTAGAACTATGGAAAAGAAACCTAGGTGAATTTTGTCTCCTGTAAAATTTCCCAACACTCTGAGGCTCAGGTCAAGGCTGTTGCTCCCAGGTGTCTCAGCTTGCCCAGACACTCTTGGTTAGAGCCTGTGTTGGTGCTCTTGAAGATGATAGATTTGAGAAGTTAGGTGCAAGACAACTGGCACAGAGAGTGGTACTTTTGGCATCAGCAAGAAAAAAAATGTGGACAAGGACGAGGCCTGACTGACCTGTAGGCTTTCTAGGGCTGTAGCTGAGGAGGAGGATCAGCAGATCCCTGGAAGTGTGCTGGCAGCTGTAGTCTGGTTAAGTTCTTTGACAAAAGACCAAGACAATTTGTGGTGAATGGCTCTAAATTATGGCAAAACAGAAACTTAAATTGGAGACAAAGGCAGTTGAGAAAGACTGAGAAGTCCGAGGGTAATCACAAAAGACCAATAATGCCATGGATCAAGAAATTTGATATGTTTCATATGTTTAATTCTTTGAATATGTTTCAGTCTTTGAAAATATAGACATTTTAGACGTTAGAAAAAAACTGTTCACTGAAAGAGTGATTGCTTCCTGGAATCATCTGCCGAGGGAGGTGGGCAGATGATAAATAGACATTTAAACAAGTCCCTGGGCGTATTAAAAAAAAAGACTGGATGTCGCGTTCAGTTCCATGGTTTAGTTGATAAGGATGTGTTAGGTCATAGTTTGGACTAGATGATCTTAAAGTCTCTTCCAACCTAGTTCATTCTGTGATCCTGTGATAATTTCAGGAGAAGAAAAGGTAGATTGAAACCTTCAGTGATGGTTGAGGGCAGCAGACGTTGTTCCTGGGACCAAAATGGGGTAACTGGTATGACCCAAATCTTTCTTTATGCAGTTTCTTTGCAAATAGTAGCTGGAATAGTTAACAGTCTTCACAGTTCCAGTAGGTCTCTCTTTAAGCAAAGCAACCACAAGAACTAATGATGATGGATTTGATCCAGTCTAAGCTGCTATATGTGGTATCAGTGGGCATTCAGTATGGAAGAAGCATGGTAAACAAGAAAATTCAGCATTTCAAGGTCAGAGCAAAGACCAAAATCCTAGCTGGGCTACCAAGGTGGATATTCAAGAGAGAACTGCAATGAATTACACTTCAAAGTCTAATGGGAGAATTTTGCACAGGCAAGAGAAATAAGAATATGATTTTGAATAAGCTGAGATACTAAGGAGAAAACATGGATGCCTGGAACTGTTAGAACCCCCTGAGTTTGAAAGGAAACTCACGGTCATTTTTGAATCATCATTTAATACTGGAAAAATATTTTCTATATCTGGATTTTTTCACAAATTTAGGTGCTTTCTGGATTAAAGTGACACCTAAAAATATGAAAGGTCAGTATTGATGTTCTGAAAATTCATTTTTTGCTTAGGCATAATTAAAATTAGTAATAGACCTTTAAAATATATTGTATAACGCACATAGTTTTTTCTTGGAGAAACACAGGTATTCCTTCAGACCTAAAGCAGGACTGTATTGCCAAAAACTTAAGAAGGTATTTAATTTTGCTTCCTACGTATTAGAGACGTGCCAGTATTTAAAACTAAGGTGGAAATTCCTGTTTCTCTTATGGTTATATCCTCATAAAAGATGAGCTCCATATTTAATTTTAATATAGAACATTCACATGACCTAGAATCTAAGGTGCGTGAAGAGGTGTCCAAAAGTTCATGGATTTATTAACAACTGCTACATGTTACATACGACTGGCTGTAATTAATGCCAGGGTTTGTGCTAGAAAGGCAGAACTGAAGAAAACAGTTTATTAAGTCTGTGCCAGGCTCCAGGGCTAAATTGGAGACATTGCTTTTAAAGACCAGCAATTTATATTGATCTGCACTTCTGCCAGAAGGCACTTGGTGACTGTAAAATGCTAGAGCTAGGAACAGTGCTAGGCCGTACAAAAAAGACAAATATTTTTTGAGCATGAATTGAAGTAACGTTTTTTATTGAATTTAGGCTTCACTTTGCTTAAATAAAAAGGCTGCATGATGAATTATTTCTTCTTTCCTTTTCTTCCTGCATCAATATCCAGAGCTGCAAATTTAATCAAACCAATATTTACCATGCCATACAGAGAATCTTTTTATGTGTAAAAAAAAAAAAAAAAGGAACCCACTAGGCTTCTGGAAAACTATAGCTGGAATATATTACTCTTACATGAGTCTCCTTCCTTTGTCAGGGATTTGGTACTCCTTAGTGATGCAGAATCACACAGAAACAAACTGTGATCAGTTATTTCAGTAAAAAGTTGTACCAGAAGGAACTATCACAATCCATGGCAAATATAATTACAAATAGTTGCCTCCTGAGAAAGATGTCTAGCACTTCATGGGATTGGAAGCACATAAGATCAGGAGCAAGAAGTTGAAATTAATTGGAATCAAAACTGAAATACACTTCAGTAAAGTGGAACTGAAGTTCTACAGGAAAAGGGTGGCTGTGAGGTCTCTGAGTAGTGTATGGGTATTTTTTTTCTATGACACTCCTTAGAATTGCTGTCTGTTGCTTTGACTCTAGCTCCTGTGTCACAATATTCAGTGGATTTATTAATAATTTTTTGTACTTCAAGTTCAGTCAAGAGATTACAGAATTTTCTGCCTCATTTTTTTATTAATACAATTCGTAACAGCTTTAATAAAAGGGAAATATTTTTACATCACAAATTTCTGAAGTCTTGGAAAAAAAATTATCTCTGGGCATGAATAAACACTGTTAGTGGCCATTGTGTATTTTAAAAATTGTGTTCTTCTTTAAAATACATTTTCTGGGTTTGCTCCTACACAAATCAAAATTCAGATGAAAGCTTAATAAAAAAATTGCAGTTTTGTTAGTCATCAGTATTTATGCGGCAAATATTCAAATGAAAAATCTGGTTTTTTACACTAACTGTGGTTTAAAAAGCTGATACTTCAGTTCTATTCAACTTCAGCTTATATGAAAAAAAAACAAATACTGGATTTAATAATGTGAGATTCATTCAAGCAAAATGAAGCTTAATTGTTTTCATTATTAATGTATAGAGCGCAATTCCCATGGTCCATGTCCTCTCACAGTAATAGAATTGAATGGATTAATCAGTAAATAATGTATGAGAGTACAACATTCAAAGCAGTCTGAGACTGGAATGAATTATTAGATATGCCCCCACATTTATAGTGGTAAGTTTATCTGGAGTGACCTCACATGATTTTAAAAGAAGATAGCCTATTCATAGGCAAATCCTATAGGTTCCTGCTAAACATGAAATAGAAGTATTTAGCAGATATTAATGCAAGTAACAGCTTTTTTCGAGGCAAATATTTTTCTTTAACACCTAATTTAAAGAAGGAAGCAAAGACTGAATATTTATGATAACAAATTAGTTGTATAAAGGGCTATTTAATTTTTCCAGTTGCATACTAAGGTCTGTCTGGAGGTAAATTTCAATGCTGTTTACCATTTTGAAGAAATAATAATTTACCTTATACCCATGATTATGTAGAAAACCACTTTTATAGCTTTGCAGGAAATTAGAACAGATTCTTCCCCTCTTCCATTTCTACTCTATGCTTTCTACTTCTTTCTTTCTATTCTTCAAAATTATCTAAGATAATTCTTTGTCATATAGTGTTCTTGATTTGTCTCTGCATCCTGTGTTTTTAGTGATCTTGCATGTTATTGTCTACATCTATTATACATCTAATTAGGGGAACTTCCTGACAGAGGAACTTTTTTCCTTTCTTCCATACTGAGATATTCACCCTACCTACAGTAGTGCAAATGGGTCCTCTTTAATTTATAATTATTAAGATTTTAGAGAAAAGGACTTGCCAGTCTGTTCTTTAATGAAAGTCAACTCAACTAGTTAGAATGTCAACCTTGTTCTGTCTCCATAAATTAATTAATTCTGAATTATTTTGTCTATGCAGGACTACAACTTCTTTAAATGGAAAATTTCTACTTCTTAACTTGACTTACCTTTTAAGAATGAAGTAATATTACAGGAAGAAAGCATGCTGTCCAATGACACTCAAAACAAAAAACCACTCAGAGTTACTGGTCTGGCTACATTTTACAATTTACCTAGGCAGTACTTCCCTGAACCAAGCCCAAATTAATATATGAATGTTTTTCTTCTCATCATACCTGTTTGAAATGAGTCAGCACAGCTCTGAAACAAAGGCTATCATTAGATAAATAGTCAATGTTGTGGTCATGTGACAGGCTAAAGCAGATCTGCCACACACAGGTCAATTGTCATATAACTTGTCTTAGGGAAGTGGTCCTTGTGAGCTACTCTGATCAGAAGCACTTCTAGAAATTCTGACTGAAGAGTATCTTTGTCAGGATCCAATGGGTATTTTTTTAGTAAAACTTGTCATATGTGTCTTGAACATCTTCTTTCACCCTTGAATAACAATCAGATGAACAAATAATATTTAATACATATTGGTGCTTATCAGGATGACGTATTAATGAAAATGTTTAGAGAAAATAGAACATTTCTATCTATCTTTCTTCTACTTTTCCAGATATAGAAATTTTTCATTCCTAAAGTAAAGTCAATATACTAATTTATTTTGCTGAGTAACCTAAATTGGCTCTGGTAAGAAAACGACTGTCATCTGAATAATTATAGTACATGTATCATGATATGAAATTCATTTTTACCCATATGTTGCCAAGAAGCCTATGTTTTTATGCTCAACAGCTATTCTGTCACTTCCTCTCTAGCATTATAGAAACATTATTATTTTTGTTGGTAACCTAGCACAGCTGACAAGGACAAAAAAGGAACATTTCTTCTGTCACATAAAACATGATCATTTTATTAGCTGTCAACAGCTCCTCAAGTTCACATCAAACACTACAGGCACAACAGATGCAATTCTTTACCCAGAGGGTGCCCAGACACTGGAACAGGCTTCCTGGAGAAGTGGTTGATGCCCCAGACCTGTTGACGTTTAAGGTGTATTTTGACACTGCTCTTAACATCTTGCTTTGAGTTTTGGTTGGCCCTGAAGAGGTCAGGCACTTGGACTAGATAATGGATTTATGTTCCTCCCAAATGAAATATTCTAGTGATCCTAACTTAACAACTTAAAGGATTTTCCTTCCATCAAATGCAGTATTTGTTACATATCACAGAGAATTTGTGACTTCTTTTTTAATAATTAACTTTCTCCAAAGAAATATATTTTCCTCCAGTATTTAATTCATGTTGGCAAATATTACCCTCTTTTATGCTACTTTTAGTATTATTGTTATTGACGTGTTGTGGGCATTAATTGAATACTTTGTTATCAAATATTGTATTATTTTGACTGCTTTAAGAATGTAATGAAAATCATTTTTAATGACTGAGAATGTGAAACAACTATTAACATCATGACGTTGTAAGAGCAGGCAAGGAAAGTATTGAGGTCATAACATATTTTAAACAAGCATTTGACATACTTTACTGGTCAATATTATTATAGGTTAGTTTTGAATTAATAACTGAGAGATGAAAGGCTCCCAACATTGTGAAATTCTTCCATCTTTCATCTATTATTCAGAGTGGTCTTTACATCTTCAAAAGGAAGATGCTGCAGCTGCGCAGTTTTCAGAATTTTTAAAACTGCTTAGTTTTGCCGTTTTTCTCAAAATTAAAACATAATTCCTTCATATTAAAAATCCTTCATATAAATTTTTCCGGACGCTTTACACTTAAGAGTCCATAGGTTATTCATGTTCATTATTCCAGCTACAATGGGAAGAATAAATCGCTGCCAAAATATTGTTTTAAAGAAAAATTCCCACATAGGGGAGGAGAAATCATTGGGCCTCAATTAACGAACCTCTCAACTGCTACAGTACAGCTAAGGCAATTCAAGAGGGAACTCTGTGGATGGGGAACAACTGCTAAATTCAAAAAAGTGTCAAAGTAGCTGAAAAAAAGAGCTGAAAAAAGTAATTGTTTGAAGTATATGCCACATCCAAAAGATACAAAGACTATACTGTTGCAGGAGGTATTCAGAAAATTTTTTGTTCAAAACAGTGTATTTTAACTGTTCCTCAAGAGTTCTCCTGGTTATAAGATCAAGACATTGTTTTCCTTATATATGTTGGGCTTCAGTTTTATGGAAAAAAACTAGCTTCAGAACGTAAATCCAATAAATAAACCACACCCTCAAACTCTATGTGTTAAGAAATATCTCTGCCTTGGAAAGTCATATCCACATTATTACTCCAGAGGAGTAAAAGACAAATTGCTATACTTATTTACAAAAAACAAGAAGCTATGAAGACTTAATTAGAAGAGCTTTCAAGGGCACTTCTATTTGGAAATCTCAGACTTTTTTTTAATTGAAGCACTTGGCTCATACATAAAGAACTAGAGCTGTTTTTTCTTTATGGAAGTCCTTATGGTTATTCATTGGGAAAACAGCATGAAAACTTTTAATTTAAAAGGCAATATTGATAGTTATATGTCAGAATTATGCTTGTAGCCTTTCCTACCCTTTCGCCTCAGAATGATAATATTTTAAACAATTGTTAGCTGAAATACAAAAGGAAACACCTGAGTAGAAATCTTGAAATTGGGGTCCTTTCTTTTTGGATTCACTTTTGTAACTATCAAGTAGCCCTACTTTCTTTCTCTCACTTGCTCCGTCTCCAGCTTTTTGGATTTTTGTGTTGTTCTTCTGCATTAAACTGACCTTTATCAGGACAAAGAAAAAAAAAAAATTTTTTTAGACCATGAAGAGAAGCTTTTTATAAAAGTGTTTTAAATTAAAAACAATACAGTCTTGCTGTCCACACATAAATACATCATATCAACAAACCAAATACCAGAGTGTAACACTCTCTCACCAAATTCTTTTAGCCATTCCTTATGTAGAGGGTTTAATGGTTAATACCAAATCTACATACTTGAAGTAATTGATGCCACATAGCATTTTGATTCAGCAGAGCAATTCGAGAATGCACATAAATCACAGGTACAAACTGTGTGTAGCAGAGCATATTAACTGCAATACATATTTATTTTACAATGTAAATGTGATTCTCATTGCCAGTCTCTATAGTATATCAATATGCTGAGCATCCCCAATATCTGGAAAGAAATATAAGTACTTAAACCACCTTAAGTCCATTATTCTCCTTTAATATTTGTTGATTATTTATTTTCTATACTGCACATTGAACTAAATAATTTCTACAATACCTCCTGCCATCATGGTCTGTCTAACTAACTCAGGAAGACATTTATCTTTTGGCTAAATCAAGGGCAAACAGTAACAGCTGGTTGATTCACTGAGCTGATATAACTACTTGATTAGGTCAGCTAATATAACTGGTTGACCCAGTCAGTGGTTGTAGCCACTTAGCTAAAATAAAATTTATTTTAGCCACATAAGTAAAATAAAAGCCACCCCTGGTTCCCTTTGTGCTGACATAATTTCAGCTTTATTTCCAACAGCTGTGGTCAGCCCTTCCCCACAATTTCCCCTGAGACTAAAGAGCATATTGTCCTTGTGTATATTTCTTGCACTGTAGTGATTTATTGATCAGTCCCACCTAGAAAGCAGAGTTTATTGGGAACTGCTAACTTGGCTGAAACTCATGAAACAGGAGGTTGCCCATTTGAGGCCAGCTATTCTAACGGATAATTTTTCCTGGTTTTAAAACAAAAAACTTTAAAATACTTTTACTTTTCATTGCCATCATATTGATTCCTGGGCAATATCCTTTGCAATATCTCAAAACAGATTCCTGGAAAGAAACTAGAGAAATGACTGGCCTAAATACTTCTAAAATGAGTTCTATGATGATTCCAGGTGAAATTACATAATTTATTTCTTTTGTGGATGCTTATTTCAGGTATTGGTGTAGAAACACAGATACTACCTTGAGTTCTACATAACACTGCCTTATCACTTACTATTTCCATTTTTACAAGCATGTCAAGAGTTCTTAGCAGCTTCATAAAAAAGGAGTGAACTAAGTCAGACTGCCTAAAAATACATCAAGGAAAATGGTTTGCTCTGTTGCTTCTGATTTTATGATTCTTTCACAGTTGTTTTAGCATTCTAGAACCCCAAATATAGAATTTATGTGACAGTGCCAAAGTTATTTTTCAATAGACTTCACTATCTTTGCAAATTATATTTCTGAAGCCCTTGCTTTTAAACTGTAGTTGAGCTAACAGTGATTAGTTAAAATCCAATATTCTCAATATCAAGGCATGTGTAAATAATTTTGAACATCATTAGTAGTTTAATATTTAGGTTTTTTTTTCATTATTACTGTTAGTAAACCCAGGTTTCTCTATTTTAAGTAAATGAAACCATACTGGGGGTATCAACACATATTAATCAATCCAACAGATGAAAAGGAACATGGGAATAAAAATTTCAGATAATAAATCACTGAGAATCTGACATCTTGGGGAAAAAAAGTCTTCATAAAATGTCATAGTATTGTACCTAGAGGCAATATTTGCTCTGTGTTATAGAAAAAGATCTATTCCCATTTATTCTCTGACAAGAGATTTAAGGTAAGCAATCAGCCAAGCATGGCATGTATTCTCTGGAGAGAGGCATTTTAGGTGGGTGACACAGTTTTGATATACTATCTTCT
Source organism: Dicaeum eximium (assembly GCA_013396995.1). NCBI lineage: Eukaryota > Metazoa > Chordata > Aves > Passeriformes > Dicaeidae > Dicaeum > Dicaeum eximium. Next base: position 373,542 of record VWZP01000483.1, read on the forward strand.
CACAGCACAATGTTATTTGGAAAAGACTTGTGCACCAAAGACTCATCCCCACACTTGTTTACGTACAGGAGTGTACACACAGGGAAAAATATTTTCTTTTTTCTAGAGTTTATTTATGCCAAAAAAATCCATATCAAGCAAAATCAAAATCAGACTAAAAACGTAAAAACTAAATCTTCTTCTTCCATAAGATACTGGGTACAGGATAGCTGACTAAGAAAGTGAATCCATTCAACAAAGAGAATGGCAAGATCTGACACAGCCACTTGCTCACTCTGCCCCAGTGGGATGTGGGGAGAGAGTCAGAAGGGTAAAAATGAGAAAATTCAGGAACTGAGCTAAAAGAATGCTGGCTCTTCAGGACCATCTGTAAAGGTTTTTATGGCCAGCCTTGTAGTTGGTGGTGACCCACTCTTTGGTCTGGCCCAGCCTTGTCTGACCTGCTGCACTGCTCAGGAGCTGGAGAGGTGTGGGAGGGGGCATCCTGAGTGGCTGTGATGGTGCTGGCCACCTCTGACCATGTGCTGGAGGCTGCCAGGAGGGACAGGAAGGTCAGCAGTACTGTCCCACACGCACAGGGCAAGGGAGGCCAGAATGGAGCCCCCAGTCCTCCCATGGGCACAGAGACTGCCAAACACACTCTGAGCACCCAACACTGGGCTTTGCCTGGCCACTGGCTCCAGCCTGAGGGGCTCTGGGTGGACTCAGGTCTCCCCTTGCTGGTGCACAGTAGTCACACTCCTGCATGGTGGTGGTGTCCCTCAAGGCAGAACACCAGCTGGGTGCCTTTGGCATGGCAAGATGAACAAAGAAGGAAGTGCTTTGGCCTGGAGAGGCAAACAGGTGAGTGTCTAAATAGCTGAAGCTGACAATGAATCAAAGGAGCTAACCAAGGAAAAAAGGACCTAGGCAAGAGAGAGTCTGATAAATAGTACATATGAACACAAAGGAGCAAAACATGAGTGAGATAAAGGTTATAAAAGCATCCTATGTTGTTAACATTTATGGGACAAGATCAACAAGATCTTATCACACTGCTACCTACAATTGCTCAAGACAACCAGTTCCAAAACAGAGACAAGCATTAAATCCTGATGACTCAAATAATTATGGCAGGATAGAGATCAGTCACTGTCAGCTCCTAAAGAATAGGAGATATTTAAAACCAGCATGCCCTCAAGAGGATCCAAGAAGTGTGGGAAAGGGCTTCACAATCAACACACTTAATAATCCATGCAAAGAACCCTGTGCAAACTACCTCTATACCCGCATCTTAGTGCTTGGACACTCACAATTTTTTATACGTGTCTTGGGGCTTGTGGGTACGAAAGTGTGGAAGACTGAAATCAGTTGAGGTTTAAAATATGTTCATCTTTCTTTTCTATGAGGTTTTACACTGAGCTACACTCCTGCTACAGCGTTGGAACATTATTTCCTTTAGGGCAGTCTGGAAATATTTATGTTTTCCACAATCTGCAAAAGATACATATACTGCCGTAAGTAATGTGTCATTCGCCTGTGTAATTACAACCTCTGAGATTAAATGCTCTGTTTGTCAAAACATGCGGTCATCTTTAGTGCTAAAATGCAAAAGAAAGCCAGATTTTAAAGACTGGTTTCATTTCATCCTGACATCGCTCAAAGTGAAAAAAAGAAGTCCAGATTAAATGAAACCTCCAGAGGACAACAGTAGATGAATACCTCATGGTATTTCTCACTATCAGATTATATGGAATTAAATTTACCTGCATAAATGTAGGAAAGCAATTAAAATGCCAAAACATATACATTTATACATTTTTGATGCCCTAGAATACTTGAGATTTGTGCATAGACCTGCTATTACTGACACAGGATCGATGGGTATCCTTCCTGGTTTCAAGATGGAACGTCATAGATCTCCCATCAGACAATGTTCACTATCTTGTGGGAATTCACAGGCATGTAGGACATCCAGAGAGATCAGGAACATACTATCCAGCTGAGGATGCTGTTGGCCATTACAACATAGATTTCTGACACCCTCCAGCCATCAGCTGATCACTCTGTTTGAGAATACTGGTACCCTGTGCAAAAATCCCTATCACCTTTTTTAAACAAGCACTCTGCCCTTCAGTTTCTGTGTATCTAATCCATGTTTTTCTGGTTTCCTTTTCTTCTTGAAAATAGCCTGATTGTTTTCTGGAATCAACAGTTCCTGAGTTTTAGTAGGTCTTTTGCAGTACAAACTATTAAAAAATCTTAAACAGTGATTTGGCAGGATCCATGAAACTGTCCTAATGTCCTCTACCCAAGACATGTATTTATTGTGACAGGCCAGATGACTGCTATCATAAACCCACCCTATTTTATATTACAAACCTTCTGGCATATCCCAGTTATTCATAATTAACATGGTCCATAAAATGTATGAGAGGTTTCATTGCAGAGAAGACCCCACAGCTGTTCATTTTAAATTAATGAAATGACGTATTTATGTACAAGTATATTGAGCACACACAAAGCTAACAATTTATTAAATTAAACATATTTAACACTGAGGCCTAAGCAACTGTTCTCTCCAAAGTCTCAGCAGAGGGTTCAGGCTATGCAAAGATGTCACTGTGCTTGTCAAAACATATTGTATTCTTGCAGTCACTGCTAGGAGTGCATACTGTGGCTGTTTCTACACTTCACAGGAATCATAAGTCTCTCCATTTGCTGTTTCATCCTCCTTATCCCATATAAAGGCTCAACCAGAGTGCACCTCATTGAAAGGTTTTGTCTTTACCCTGAAAAAATTAGTTTGCTGGAGTGATATGGGAGATACTTAGAAATGAGCAACCATACTGACAATGTCAAAGATTTTTAAAATTCTTTAAAAATCATAAATTTAGATTAGTTTGTTACAAATACGCTAAAATCCGATGCTGAGTTGAATCATTGGTACCCTCTAGGTGTGAGAATTCAACAAAGGAACAAAATCAGAAAGTTAATATTTTGATATTAAGATATTAACAACCTATTCATACTTTCTCCTTGTGAAAAAAAGAGAGGGATAGGAACTGAATCATCTGATCAAGCATTAATTGCAATTAGTGAAAATTTCAGAGCAGTAGATGTATAGGCATTCAAGAGAAGCACAGTGACAGAAGAGGTCTCTTCACATAGCTACAACAGCAAAGACTGTACTGGGTTTGCATGGCAAGGTTTTGGGAGCAGGGGAGCTGCAAGGGTGACTTTTGTCATAGGCTGCTAGAAGCTTCCACACTGTCCAACACAGTCAATGCTGATCAGTGCAATCAGAGCTCCAAGATGGACCTGCCCTTGGCCAAGGATGAGCAATGGTAGTAATGCCAATATATGATGGCATATTTAAGAAGGGGAAAAAAGTTATTACAGAGCAGTTAATGTAGCCAGAGAAGATGGAGAGACTATATGTGAGAGAGCCAACCCTGCAGACATAAAGGTCAGAGAAGTATTCCCAGGTGCCAGAGCAGAGATCCCCCTGCAGCCCCTGGTGCAGACCTTGGCACAGAGCTTGGCACAGAGCCCCTGCAGCCCATGGAGGTCCGTGGTGGAGCAGAGATCCACCTGCAGCCTGTGAAGGAGCCCCAGGCTCCTAAACATCATAATTATCATCATCATCACCATTATGACTACTAGTAATACTACTGCTACTGCTAATTACCATTTTTATTAATATTAATATTATTAATATTATGAATATTATTTTCTCCATTATCCTTTTAGCTCATTTCTTTGTGTTCTGCCTCTGAAAGTTCTGATTTAAGCGCTAGTGAAGGTTAACCTCATAAATATGCTAACTGTAGACTGTTGAGTGTATTAAAGACTGTTTTGTGACTTCAGCCTTTCAAACTCATATTTTCTGCCTGTATAAATTTAAGAGCATATTATTTTTGCAAAGGAAAACAGGTCATTTTTCATTTTTCTTCTAATCATAATTGTTTAGCAATCTACAAAATAGTTACAGATATCTTCTAAACCTTGTGAGCCATCCCATCTCAGAAAATTCATTCAAATTTGAAACAGATGAGGGTTACAATCACCGTTTTTTAAGATCTGGTTCCAAGACTTTCAAGGTCCCTGACAACCTTAATTATTTAGCAATTGTACATAAATATACATGTACAGAAAACTACTCACATATATATCTATTTATGCATACGTGCATATATGTGTGTATATTTTACACACACATTCACATATGTATCCACGGATTTTTCCAAACTGCTACTTACTAATATTTTCACACATATCTAATTATGACAAAGCTAATGGCAGTAATGCAATTTCTTTACTTAAATCTGTTTCTCTTTAGACTCTACCATGACTCTTATCGTCACAAGTTTCAATGTCTTCTTTGAGAACCTGGAATTTCAGATATATAGATTGCCTTGAAAAATTCCTGAGATGCTGAGTCATACAGAATTCAAATTATATGTCTAGAAGTGACAAAATGGTGCAGCAGTCCAAAGAACATAAAGAAGCATAATTGTGGAGTCTGAGCACTTCTAAACTGAAACTGAGATCACAAAACACCAACATTCTGAGGTAGCTATCCAAATGGGGTATTATTAAACATCAAAAAGAATTTTAATTAGAAATCTGAATGTAATCAGTATATTTAGTGGAAATTATGCAAAGGAATACTTTGTGATATAAAGGTTACAGCTGAACATTTAATAATTTATAAATATTACTTCTCAAGGTAAACACTGATCCAAAAAACATTTATTAACAAAATATTGTACAATGTCTCCTTGGAAAAATAAGAAAACATTGTTTGAAAATACTAGAAATAATAATCATAAAAAAATATTGCACCTATATGCTTGACATTCACATAGCACTCTGACAGTGCTATTTGTAATACTGACATTGCACAGATCAGCAAAGATATTTCCGGTCTGGAAGCCCTTGCAGTCCACTTAAAATGAAGATTCAACGATCAGACCCTGAAAGTAATGGATGCATTCAACACACCTTTATGTGAGTATGTGAGCTACTTATATGCATTGGATGATGACTCTGCATGGCTTCTTCCTTCTGCTTCAACTCATGATTTAAAAATCTTTTAGAGTTTATGTGCATATGTTCCAATTGGAATTTATAGCAAAATTTGAACTGACTTTGATTAAGGAATAATTGAGTCCTAATCAAAATCTGAGCTTTCAGATACAATTTAATTAATAACAAAAAAAGGTATCAGCTATTTTCTGAGCAATAAAGTCTAGTCCCCTGATTGGTACTTAGACAAAGTGAATTACTGTGGAGTCCTAGAATGTGTCCTAAAACAGTGTGACATTACCTTACTTTTTGAGCTTTGGAAAGCTGCATTTTATTTTCAATCACATTAGGCAAAAATTACAACAGCAAAAAGCATTACTTTCATTCTTTACTCTTCCTAACATATGAATGTGCTCAAATTTATTGATATTAATATTCATAATGATATTTTAGCACTAAACTGTAAAATCACATTTATAGTTTTATCCGGTTATGAATTAGCAAGGAAATACTGGGAAAGAAAAGAGCTGATAATGTGATAAAGTAGACGATAAGAAAAGTTGATCTCAGATTCGTATATAACAAAACCCTGTTTTATGGTTGAACGCTTATATTTATATTATGGTTCTATTTTAAGCCTACCATTAAAGGGAAGGATTTAATTTTGCTAGACATTACATTTAAACAGGAAAAGAGACCATATCTTTAAAAAAAAAAGTTCAAGTCAAATAGAGAAGATAAAAAAAAAGTGGGTAAAGGTAAATTACTTTTGTAATAGGCCTAGGTGAAGAAATGTTACTACTATTTTCCAATTCCATGTGAGAAATGTGCTAGAGCTAAAATGAAGTCCAGAAAAATCTGGACTTGAATGAGTTCACTTAACTTTATCAGAAAGAAATAATTGCTCTGTAGCTGTCTTGAGCAACTTAAAGGTATGCATATGCATGCTTAATATCAGTCTATAAAAGGTTTTAACAATTAGTTAACTTCTAATGGTGACTCAAAATGCCTCTTGCAAGCTTTCCATACCCAATATTTAAAGGACAGCCAGAGAAACATTCCCATTCCTTGTGCCCCGGACTAACAAACAGTATGATAAAGCATAAGTACTTTGTCAGCAGCATGTTTTCTGAAAACCTTAACTGTTTCAATGAGACACATAGAAATGCAAACTACTACATTGGGGGAAAAATGTGTTTGTTCCTAATTTTCATGTCAACATACAGCAGCACTTTAGCATTTTGCCAAAGAAAGAAAATGCATCCACCCATCCAGATATTAGATCAGGAAATCTGAATGTGTCATTAGAACACAAAAAGATGATACCAGAATTGCTACAACAAAGTTCCTTTGCCTCAGATTTACTTCAATATATCTGCTATGAACTTTTTTAAACCTCAGTGCATATCTTGTAATAGGCAACATTTAGTGACATATGTTGTTGTTACCATCAATTTCCCTCTATTTCAGGACAGAGCATTCCATGATTGAGTGCACATTTAAAGGTCATAAGCAAAAGCTGAATAATTCTTTTTACCCCAGCTGCTGGTCTCAGTTGAACTAACCCAGAGTATCCTAACCAACACTCTAGGGAAATAAAAAGTTGCCATATCCCTGAAGCAAACTGTCTAAGAAAGGAATTTGCTCACTTCCATGAGTTTAGTAACTGGAAATACTGGACAACACTATACTTAAGTAATAAGTAATTTAACACAATTTATTGATACTTCCAACTAAAGAAGACTGAATAAGTTTGGAACCAAAATGAAAAGCTGATTAATTTTTTTGACTTTGGTATATTTTCACTTCGGAGGAAAATTCAGATATCTTCTATGGTATTTGTAGTTTTTTCTTTTTCAAATATGGGCTATTCTGCTGCATGTAGAATAAAAAAATTTTCCACATGAAAAGTGAATTGATTTCAACAGGTCTGCAAAATTAAGTCTTCATGAGGAAGTAATGGTAAATTCAACTTGTGTCCTAAAAGTGATATACTTCTGTATCCTTGTCATAAAGATTGGGAAATGGGTCAAAAATGGAAGAAATAGACAAAATTGCTTCTTTTTCTGCTCAAGGAGCCTGGTAGTATAAGACTTTTAAAATTATGTTTATACTACATAAATTATGTATCCTGAAATAAAACATATCTTCTTATATATATTGTTCCATGTCTGGCCCAAAATCAACTCTCACGGTGGTTATCTCCCTGTTTTTTTAAGAAAGATGCTACTCCTGAAATAGTCTGTCTTGAATATTTTTCTGACTTCCACTGTTTAAGTGTACTTCCTGGTATGGATTTGCTGTTAGGATCAGTTTTAAAATTCCTTGGCTCGGTATTTTAATTCTTATCCTCTTCCTGGTCCCCACATGTCTCTAATCACTCTCCATCAAAGCTGCAAAAGTGGCTCTGTCTTCTTTCTATCCTTGTCACTATGTGCCACACATCTCTGTGTTCTCAGCCACATTCCAACAGGTAAACACAAAGGACCAAGGTCCACTTTATAACCCTAACATCAAGACATATGGTGTGGCTTGGCCCCTATTATATTATTCTTTTCTAAAAAGTCAAAGTGGTTTTATCAATGCTTCTCCATCCATTTTATCCCCAGAAGTGTGACGAGTTGCTGTGTAGGATAACTGCAACTCTGCAGCAATGATTACTGATCCAGCACCAGTAGGCAGACTAACAGGTAATGGACTTACCAGTGCTTAAAGCTGTGTCTTATCTATGGTGATTCTGTCAGGGTAATCATAGCCTGAAGCTGTAAAACTGAGTAGTGCAGAATCTAAATGACGTGTGGCTGTCATTCACACTGTTCAGGACTGCCTTCCCCTGGGACAGATCTGTCTGCTAGAGTGAGTTGGACTGATCTGGAAACAGTCAATGGGGATTTCTTAATTCCAGGTATGGAAAATCAGTGATCCACCACTTAAGTGGACTCTGGGCTCGCTCTTTAATTTGGTAATATCATTTGGACCCTCTTGTCTAGGAATATATGACACATTAGCTAAGAAAAAAAACAGCCTTAAAAGAAAAACATTCTCCCCTTTATGGATTATCAATAGAAAACAAATGGATATCAATGAATGTTAAGTCTTGTTTTCTAGAAATACTCAGAAGTCTAAATACTGAAAGAATGTAACAAATTAAACACATTTTCTGAAAATGCTAATGTATTTTAAATTATGAAAGTAGAAAAGACAAGAAAAGTAGGACTCCAAAGATAAGGCTTTCCTCTACAGCAATGTATATGGCAGGAAGCAAAGTTCATTCCACTTACAGAATGTAATGTTTGGGAAAAGGAAAAATCATAATGCTCCAACTGCACTTTAAACACATGATTAACCTTAATATCTTTCATGTTATGAATAGGAGCAGAAAATTGGTTTTAACTAAGTCTTATTAGACAAAACTTAATGAAATATTTGTCTTTATTTTTATCCTCATCCATTTAGATTTTAAGATTCCTAAAAAGAAAGAGACATTGTGTTTAGTGCTTTTTTATTTACCTCACTTTTAACCCATTTTATTGGAATGATATACAGATAGAAGAGTATAAAATAATAAAACTTAGATGGTGAGACTTTCCCCATTGTCATTTTTAGAAGTAACTTTAACACTTGTAAAGGCTTTCTGAGAGACAAAGAAATGTAAAAAGAAGACATAAATTACATTATTTCAATTCACTGAAATTTTTAGGAGCTTTCTGGTTGTTCAGTAAACTATTTGACAGAAATTGAGGGTGACAGTAAAGCAATTCCCAAAATACACTTCCTTGCAGCCTGAACACTATATCAGAATGAAGGAGTTATAACCCAAAAGAATCTGCATGTTTTTTAAAATCTTTTAGAAAATAATATTACTGACAGACACAGAACTACTTCAAAGATAAAAGGAATTTGCTGGATGTGACAAGACCCCTGAGATAAGGTTATTCTTTGCTGGTTTTTCATCCTTGGCATCAGAACCGGATGCCAAGGATGAAAAAATTCAAAGAAAATAACTTTGTAATTTAGCCAAACTCCTGAGTATGACGTATGAATCAGGAGCTCCAAGTTTAACATTTTTCTTTTCTGATTTTGATGATAACTACCCGAACACTAAAGACATCAAATATTATTAGAATATCCATCTGTTATCACATGAGCCCTCTTTTTGCTCACATAATCAGAAGGCAATCACTCATGCTGCTTTTTTCTTAATAATCAGGATTTCAGTAATCAGTTCTTCCAGATGTTAGTTCCTCCAGAGGGAACTAAAGGCTAGAGAAGATGAACATCATGTGTCTTAGGGCATTACTTTGATAAAAGTCTCAAACCATGAATACCAAAGGTTGTTCAATTGAATGATTTGTCCATTCTGACTGCTGTGAACTAACTGTGTAGAAATGAAGTGCATCCCTGGCACCTGGATATGTCACCTTAATATATTTTACCCAAAAAATTTGTATCTACTCAAAATTTTGCTTTCTAATATTGATTATTGAGAAAGCTATTCTGAATATTTTATCAGACTTTTAATTTCCTTTCCAAAGCCAAAATTTATATAATTTTTGAATATTACTACTTTGGTTTGAGTTTGAAACAAGTTTTTAAAAATAATTGAGAATCTCCTTAACATAGAGCTTTGGAGGACGTTTCCTAAGAATTATAATTGTACTAATTTTCAGGTGAATATTCTTCTCTGAGACCACATTTAATGAAATCAATCCAAGACAAGAAACCATAAAATTTTAAGAGCCCCAACTTTATTTAAGACTCGATACAGAATCAGAAAATCAATTAGGTTGGAAAAGACCTTTGAGACCATCAAGTCCAACCTAAGACTGAACACTCCCAAATCAAACAGACCATGACACTTAGTGCTATATCCAGTCTTTTTTAAACACCTCCACATATGGTGACTCCACCTTCCTGGGCAGCTCTTTCCCGTATTTAATCATCCTTACCTGAATTGAGGGGCCCAGAACTGGGTTTAACTGTTTAAGAACTGGATTTAAGTTTAAGAACTGGATTAACAGGATTTAAGGCGTGGCCTCACCAGTGCTGAACACAGCTCAGCTTGTTAGCCCAGCTTCACCCAGTTGTATCCCTCAGCCTGATGTAACACATCTTCTTTATTAGGATCTGTGTTTCTGTGGACAGCCTTTGCTACAAGGGATCTCTGAGGGCCCTGGAGAATCCAATTATTTTCTCAGAATCCATTTTAGATTATGCTTAAAATACGTTTTGAATAACACTTGCTGAGATTACTAGGTTTCTCTTTGCAACAAAAGAACTTACATTTTTAATTTACCAAAAAAAAAAAAAAAAGCTCAAGTACCTTGCTCACACAGGTTTAATAACAGAGATTGAAATTTAATCTGAACCAAGAGTAGCTTCTAGATAGTATAAGGATAGTATAAGGATAGTATAAGGATAGTATAAGGATAGTATAAGGATAGTATAAGGAACCTCTGTGGCTTTGAACAAGAGATAAGATAGCAAATCCCTACACAGTTCTCCTAAATACAAATCAGTGTGGACAGCAGTGATGACTGATACTGTTACGCAGGTGGGGTTTTCGACAGGAAGATAGGCAGACATGTTATACTTTGTTTTCCCATGTGTTGGAATTCCAGTGTTTCTGCCATGAGAATGGTGACACTCTGCATGGACCGCATGTGCAGTTCATGCTTAGTGCAAGAGGGAAATAAGCCTTGGGAAAATTTCACTGGTACTCTACACTAAGATGGGCATGGGAAGGAATGCCTGTAAGTCTGCCTTTTGCAGATCCCTGACACAGCAGCAAAGCTGTTGCAACTGTAGCTGCAACTCTAGCTAGGGAAGACAATTATTTATCCTGGAAATTTTGGATTAACCCATCCAAACCTTTTGCTTAACAGAGGAAGTGCTGCAGCACGTTGTTCCTTGCAGAAATTACTTTCCCTGAGCAGATATGCAGCAGGAACTGGGAAAGAAGCCAGGGCATAAAGTGTCCTGCAGTGTTCTTGGATTAGAGTGAGTAGGAAGTTTTACTGGATAAATACGACTGTAGGTGCACTGAGACTAAAATCTAAAGTCCTGGCAGACTTGGTTTTTTGGCAGTGATGTTTAACAACACTCTAGCTCTGACTCTCAGTGGTGTACTTTGCCTGCAGTGTAAAACATGAGTGAGAGCACAGGTGCTTGTCACATACCTAATAAGCAGCATCAATAAAACAATGTCTTCTAATTTTTTATGGTGAAAAGGTGTTCAGAATAGTTGTGTTTTCATGACTTTTTTCCCCTCCACTGGCACACTTGCATGTGTGGTCTTTCCTCTTCAACACAAACATATAAAGTTTGTTATGGAATCATAACTGAATGGAAAGTCTTTGGTCTTGAGGAGCCATTATAAAACTCCCTTTTTTTCCTATGTATTTTTGATACGTAATTAATTGCAGAAGAACAATGTGCCAGGCATTACCTGTCCTGTGTAAGAGAACAAAGTTCCCAAAGAAAGGCACAATGTCTTGATTTTAGACTGTGCACACTAGCGTAAGAGTAGAGGTAAAAAGACTAAATTAACTTCTAATGTAGCTACTAATTTGAGCTTTCACCAAGGCCACACTGTACAAAGTAGACATGTCAGCTTTTCTAGAGCAGTTTGAGGGTCTCTAACACACTGCTGCATTCAAGAACACATCTTATACATCTAAATAAATCTGGCTTTCAGATGTTTTACAAAAGTGATATTTCACAAAAATTCTTCCCTAAATTGTCTATGCCATTATTCAGTTCTAATTTTTCCAACAAAAATGTAACGTAACCCATGTAGGATTTCTTTACCTTTGCAGATTACACATATGACCACTGGATTCCAGGGCTTCAAGCATGGAGCAACTATGCACCATGACTTATAAGGCTGAGTTCTATGACGGCAGTTAAAAAAAAAAAAATCATGATTTAATGTATCTCAAACACAGATTCAACAGGCATGAGCTGACTTTAGCCCCCCTATACTCTTTTAATGCTAAGTAGTCCTCCACTCCTTCTTTTCCATCCCTAGAAATTACTGGAGGATATCTAAAAAATGGTTGGTTTTCTGCAATTTCTACTTAAGTATATGTGACATTTTAAGGCTTGCTTGCAGCCACAAAAGCTATTAATCATCTACCTAAAATTTATCATCAGAAGATAAACAGGTCCTCTAGCAATTTGCAAGAATCAGTCCCAGCACCCCAGGAACACTTTTTTTGAAGGCATTTGCATATCTTTTTTTACTGAGATTTAATACCTTTTCTAGAGTAGATGCACTGTGGATTCAACATATTTTAGTTTAGTTTTTCCCCTGTAGCACAGAACTGTATAGAAAAGATTTATTATTCAGTGGTTAAAGGCAGACATCTTGCTACAAAGTTGAACAAGAGGTCAGGCTTTTTGCTGTGCAAGCAAAAACACAAACAAAGAAAATAGAAGCCTGGATCCAAATCTATTTTCCTCACTGCTTGCATTTCTAGCGTTACTTATCTTGTATCTACGTGTATCTCAGAAATTGCCTTTCTTCACAACTGTTCTGTACTTCCCTCAGCACTCACTGACTACTATGGATTTTTAAAGCAGTCTCAGCATGAAGGGTTGGTAACACATCCTTTGGAATCTGGGTCTCATCCTACTCTGTCTGTGGCTCCTGTACAGGAGCTTTGAAGTCTGGTGGCCTCATTGTCAACACTATAATCCCACAGGAGCATCTCTAGTCCCAGTGCATTTTCCTCTCTCATTTCTCTCAAGTTGATTTTTTTTTGTCTTGTTAACTAGCAGAAATACAGACAACTCTGTCAGACAGAAATTTGGGCTACTACCCATGATATTCATATTCCTTTTTACCTACTTCCACTCCAGGTGGAAGATTTACAACAAACCAGAGGTCCTTCAGGTTTACAAATAGCAAAGAAGAAAACTTAAACAAGGTAACTGTTATTTATCTCTTGAGAAAGTTCTTGACACTTTTTACTTTTTGAAGGCACAGTATCTTATCAAGGCAGGTGACAGATACCGTGATGAAGTCATACATCAAACTTATTTCTCCATAAGCTAGTGGTAGTTTTGAAGGCCTGGATGCCACAGAATTACATCTACAATGTAGGATCACAAACCCCTGAAACACTGGGGATTTTAAGAGGATTTTTTTTTTTTTTCTTCCTAAGGTTTTAGCATAAGTAATAGAGATCTCTATCCACATGCCTCTTGTTGCTTGCATTCTTAATTCCTAACACAGCACATCAGGGAATTAAATCTGAAGTCTACTAATAGCATTATGTCAATAAAGGATTAAGCTTAGGAAAATGCTTCTTACAATATTATTTGAGATATATTTGCTCTTTCTGCTTTGTGGTGGTAGGAATTGTAACATTTACTGGTGGAAGATTCTTTTCCATACAGTCTGTCTAATAAATATATAGCCATAGGGTCTTAGAAAAATGGAGAATGGATTGTTTAATTTTCCTTAGAATACAGTTGTCTGGTCTGTCTGAGCACCAGATATTTGTTCTCTTGATGATAAGTTATTTTTTATTAAAGTAGGTACTGAAGATGGCATTGAGAGCACCTGAGGTCTTCGTAGCAGTAATTGGAACTGTGGGAGCTGTGGTTGTTATAAAGTACCTTTTTTTAAATTGTTTGTGTATGCATTCTTAAATATTTTAACTGCAATTTATATTAACAGCTAAGCCTAAAACCTCTTAGAAACACATCATCAATCAAGCTGAAAATAGTTGTCTTTCATTTTAAAGTTGTTAAACCTCCAAGCAGCTATCTTTAACTGGTCCAGACCTCTATAGATAGTACTCACGTTCGTGACTTTACATATCCATTAATTTTCTTTAATTTTCTATTCTAAGCAGTGTCTTTTTGAACTTTAAAATGTCAAGGCTGTTTGTTAGAATTAATTCTTTAATAGTGTCTACCACAAGGTCAGTCATAAGCTGGTTTTGTGTCATTTACTCTGAATATTTAAAGAACAAACATGTAAAACAAAAGGAATCATAGTATTACTTATAAGATGCTCTTAACAAACATTTTGCATAGCAATCTAAACTAACATTAAAAATAGCTTTAAAAAAGTTACAGAGAATGAAATAAGAAAGGAGAAAAACCAAATGAATTGCATTATTTCACTCCAAGTCCACAATGTGTCTGCAAGTTAAACATCATATTCAGTTATTGTGCTCTGTTCTCAAGTAGCATCTAACAGCCAGAGAAGGCAAAGAATGTTTCTGAGAGGTACAAGAAGAATACAGAATTATTTCTATTCAAGGACAAATTAATAGATTTGTCTCTTCAGTCAGAAAAAAAGACAAATGACCGGAAAGGTGATAAAAAGTTTCTCAGTTGAGAGTTACTTGGTGAGACTGGTTGAGGAAAGTTTGTTTAGTGTTTGCAATACAGGAATGTGTATGAATCTGAGGGTGATGGGTTAGAACAAAATAAAGAAGGCACCCCTATACATAATGGTCCACAGATACCTGCTTCCCACAGGGAATAGCTTTCCAGAAGTTGTTTTGGATATAAAAATTTTACCTGAGTTCAAAAGTTTACTGGATGAAATCACAAAGGAAAATGCAACATTCTACTTCTGTGCTTTCTGAGCCACAGAAAGCTGTGCTAAATCTGGCAGGGTATACAGGTATGGAAATCATTAGAAACCTGCCTAGATCTGACATTCCTCAGGTATCACTGCTCATCCAACTCAGAAATGGGACATGAATCTCTTTTTTTTATACTGATTTGGTAAAAAAAAATTTATATTAATATGTAATGTGTAATAGGAACATATAGGTGTTCTATATGTTCCTACAATCTTCCATTCATATATGAACATCTATATATATGAATATTATAAGAACTGAATGTGACCAAAACACCCTGGATAATTATTATAGAGTAATATAAGGCTTCATTATGCAAAATCATTAACTTTCCACTTCCACTTGGTCCTGTTCTGAATACACAAAAGCAAATTCTAAAAAGAAGCAATATATTTGGAAAAAAGGACAGACAGAAATGGGAATAAATAAGAGTATTCTCTTCTTTGTTCTGTTGTGGAACAAATAGTGCTGTTGAATCTATGTGATCCTACCAGAACATATTTGAATCTTTTCGGTGAATGTATAGTTACATCAGATAATATCACAGTAGTTTTCATACTCCATAAAGTTATATTCCTGGCTTCTGCCGAGAAGTATTCATTTAATTGCAAATTTTTCTTGTGGTTAGATTTATTTTAATTCTTTTTATGTATATTTTTTAACCAAGAACAGAATCAATGCATCAATGAAATTGCCAGTTTAAATCACAAATGTTGGCAGAGTTGAAAACTTTGAGATGAAGAAAATACACTAAAAAGAGAAGACGTGGAGAGCAGGGTAGGAAACCTGTGGGCCTTTATATATAAGCACCTTTATAAACTTCCTTAATTCCTTGGCTATATTCTAATTGTTGCTTGATTGATCCTTAAATTTGTAATTATGTATCCTTTTCTGCTAGACACTTCTGCGCATTTGCTATTCTACAGGTGAAAAGGTACTTTTTAACATCTATTCTGCATTGTTTTTCTTTTATTTCCACTTGTGCTTACTGAGCTTGTCATCTGGAAATCGTTTCTTTTGCAGTTATTAACCACTCCATTTAACAATGTGAGCACTTTAACACGGTCGTACTCTTTTCAAGTCATCTTTTCCTTTCTTTTCGTATGAACAGGAAATGACTTTTAAAATCACTGCAATTACTATTTTCAGGAGGGCAATATTACTGCAAAATTTTTATCTTATCTACGCAAACACTATGCTGCAGCTTCTTCTCAAATATATGAAAGTATAAAAGCGCTGTGATGACAAATCACTCTGATTAATCAAAGATATAATTAACATATTTTAATATATTAAAGCACACATCATTAATGAAACAAGGAGGTGGTTTTTTTTTCTGATTAATTGGAATTATTTCCTCCATATTGTTAGTATCAAAATTAACTATTGAATTAATAATAGTTTCAATTATTAGGATAAATAATTCTGAAGATAAAAGCTTTACTTCAAATACTGATAAATGTTTAAAACATTTTAAACTTTTTTTTCCTGTTTATAGTTAGAAGGCACACAATATTACTTGAATGTAAAGGACTAAATTATTGAAAAAAACAGGCTTCTCCTTATAAACATTAAGGGAAGGAAAAGTAAAATCAGAGGAGATTTAAAATAAAAATTAATCACAGAACATGTGAGGCTGGAGGGAATCATTGGGTTTGGCATTTCCAGCAAAGCACATTCACCTAGAGCAGATTGCCAACTCTTTTCCTCCTAGAGGATTTGGAAGGAGAAAGAGACTCCACAACTGCTCTGGACAGTTCCAATGCTTTCACCCTCAAAGTAAAACGATTCATCCTGATATTCATATGGAATTTCCTATGTTGCTGTTTCTGCTAGTTGTTCCATGTCCTGTCACTGGTCACCTTTGAAAAGTCTGGTCCCATCCTCTTGACACCTGCCCTTAAGTTATTTGTATTCTTTGTTAATGTGTCTCTTCTCGAGGCTGAAGAGGCCCAGCTCCCCCAGCCTTGCCTTGCGAGATGCTCCAGTCCCCCTGCAGATCTTTGCTGCCTTGCTCTGGCCCTGCTCCAGGATCTCCAGATCTCATGTCCACGTCCCCAGAGGAGGACACAGCGCTCAGGTGTGCGCGCCAGGGCTCAGCAGAGGGGCCGTGCCCAGTCCCGCTGTAAAAGGGGAGCTGGGGAGGATTCCTTTTGGTAGATTCCTCAGATGAAAATAAAGCGCAAACGCGGCAGTATTACATCTGAGAACTGTTTGTTGATAAAGAAAGATAGGGGTTTCTACCGAAAGGAGGATAGAAAAGGGAGCAAAGAGGAGAAAAGAGAGACAGAGTGAAACAGAAGACGGGGACAGCGTTACCGCTGCACCCCGGGCTTCCTGTTAGCATCGGCTCGGAGCGTGTGTGCTGCGATGGCTCTGCACGGCTCCTGTGACGGCTGGGCGCGATTTCCAACCAGCAGCTGGCTGCGTGTCCCTTCCACGGCTGACGAACAGGCTGCGTGTCCCTCCCACGGGTGACGAACAGGCTGCGTGTCCCTTCCAGGGGTGACGAACAGGCTGCGTGTCCCTCCCACGGGTGACGAACAGGCTGCCGGCGCTACGGGCGCGCTCCTGCAGCAGCTGCGGCCCTCAGGGCCGGGGCGCGGCGGCGGCTCCGTGGGCAAGCAGCGGGGCACTGGGGGGCCGTGGGGTCCATCTGCCTCGGGGAAGCAGCAAAGCAGGGCAGGACAAGTGCAGAGAGGGAAGTCAGCCGGGGAAGAAGCAGGGAGAAAAGGCGAGAGGCAGAAGGGGTCCAAGCTGACCCTCCAGGTGAGCCGCCGCTCCCCCCAAGAAACACAAAGTCAAACGGCCCCGGCTGTGTCGCAGCTGGCTGCTTTGGTGTGCTCAGGCGCCTCCCATAGCCCAGTGTTCCCGGCATTTCTTCCCGGGCAGTCGGGGACGTGCCCCCCTGGGCCGTGCGAGGTCGCTTTGCAGCCCGGTCCTGGAAGTATCTCTGCCCTGATCGGCTGCCAGGCGAAGTGCACAGCCCTTACAGTAGTTTTTAACCTCATGTGTAACATACGTTGAGGCGTAAATAAAAATCAGATTGGTCTCTCTCAGGCCCGATCACCTCCCTTCGACCTGCTGGCAGTGCTCTTCCCACAGCACCCCAGGATGCCATTGGCCTTCCCGGTCCCCAGGACACGCTGCTGGCTCATGGACAGCTCATTGTCCGCCAGGACCCCCAGCTCCTTCCCACGGGGCTGCTTTGCAGTTCGGGCCGAGCCTGTGCTGCTGCCTGGAGTTATTCTTTTCCAGGTACAGAACCTTACATTTGCCTCTTTTTAACTTACTTGCCCAACTTGCCATCTTGTCCAGGTCTCTTTGGATGACAGCACAGCTTTCTGCTGTGTCAGCCACTCCTCCCAGTTTTGTGTCACTAGCAATCCAAAAAAAGGGCACACTCTGGTGCAAGTGTCTGCTCAGTGTGCAACTCCGACTGCTCTACCTTTTCTGAGGAATAATAACTATGAAGAGATGAACTCTTAGCAGGATAGAGATAACAATTTGGCTGTTGCGAGTGGGTTGCTGTGGATGAGGGGAATCTCAAGGGGGGTAAAATTATTACTGCTATCAACAAAGTGAGATTAAAATTGTAGATGGTATTTCATGTGAATTGAGAAACCTAAAGATTAAATAAGAAGGGTTGTAACTAGTAGAAGGAGAGGAGTGATAAAACCCCACAATTCTTCTGGAAAATATTTAATTAAAACATACCTTAAGTTATTCCCTTCTCTGCAGTCCAGCATGTTGGAAGGATATGGTTTACCATAACTCCTAAAACTAAAAGCAAAATATATTTCTTTCAGATGGTCCAAAACTGCTGATAAAATTTTCAAATTAAAAATTAAGTTTTAGTATCTGGACACACCATACTCCATGCTGTATGAAGCATCAGTTTACTTCACACGTTTGGCAAGAGCACCATAATGAATGCTTAATTTGTAATAATGTTAAAAGTCATTAGAACTAAGAACACAGTTGCAACTCTTGTATTCTGTTTTTAATTGTGATGACTGTAAAATTAAAATGCAAATTAGGACTATTAAAAAAAAAGTGATTACCTTCAAAATATGAAAAAACCCCACAGAGAAATCTATTTCAGGATTTCCTTTTCAGGAAGTGAAAGGAGAAGGAGAAAGCAAAGAAAAAGGCAAAGGGGAAGCAATATTTAATAAAACTTGCAGGCCATGTAATTTCTGTTTTGCTTAATTCATCTCATATCTAAGAAAAAATTTTAAGTATTTATTTTCTTTATGATAGAGGGTAAATCTAGTTTTAATGATTCAATCTTTCTTATGCCTTGGGGTATGCTAGCCTATGGGTTTCATACTTAATGGTTATTGCCTGCATGGCCTCATTTGACAAGCAATATCAAAATGTTCAATGGAAAAATTTTGCAACTGATTACTGAAATCATTATAATATATCATTTCCAACTATAATAGATTTTATGCATAATCTTATCTTGTATAATTTACTTGTATTTTTTATTAATGTTATATTAATATTAGACTTAAGACTTAATACTTATTTAACAACAATTTTAAGGATTCCTTTTCAAAATCAATAACACCCTTGTCTCATTCCAATCTACTTACTAACTACTTCATGTTCATTTATTTATTCAATCACTAGAAAGATTTTTGGGCTGTGTGTCTCTTCAGACAAGGAACTTTATTGTTTGTGTAATTATAAAAAGCTATTGATAAAAATATGTAATTGTTTTATTAGATATTATTCTTTAAAGAGAAATAATGAAGCAAAGGTGGAAGGGAAAAAGAGGCAGAAAATCTTGGCAGAAGTAGGAGGAACAAATGGGCAAAATATTGGAAGGAAATTAGTATCATAGCAGTTCAGACCACAGGATTAGTCACAGAGTTAACTCCTTGGCTTATATTAGAAGGTGGAAATAGGCTGGTCCACATATAATACTATACAATGGGCAGGGTTTTTTATAGTTCATTCAGACAGGAGCACTACTGGTTAGAGTTGGTTTACTTGTTAATAAGAACTTTGATGAATCTAAAATATTAGGTATGTATGCATCTCATCCGTGATATGGAATACACAAGTAAAAATTACTTTTTTCAGTTCTTCCACCTGTAAATATAGAAAGGAAGAAACTTAAGCCTCCTTAAACTCAATAACAAAACATCTTATCGAACAAAAAATTATTAATTAGATTAATGTGATCTATTTTTGCTAAAATTTGGTAGTCTAGATTATAAATTTTTAATTCTCCAAAGTTTTGGGGGGTTATTTGTTTGTTTATGCTTGTCATTTGAGTGGCCAGGATTGCAGCACTTCCCTGAAGCACATGAACAGATATGTTTTTCATAGGCAGGTGAGTACTGCCCTGTATCCTGAGGAGTAGCAAAGGGGGAAAAAAGAAAAAAATTATGGGTCTGTCTTAAATAAGTTTTACCAACAGAAAAAAAAAATTGCTTGTGAGCTCCTAACCTGTCTTTGTTGAAATTTGTCATTAGATTGTGAATTCAGTTAAACCTTGGGGTAATCCAGGTGGATTGCAATTAAACTACATCTGGAGTAATTCCTACTCAGCATGAACAAGACTGAAGGCAACAAGCAACAGCTGTTCTACATTCCAGCTTTCTACTAATGTCACTGTATTTTTAGGACATTAAAATGAATAGTTTATACACAGTCATACCACAGAAACTTGTACTACTACTACTCTGAGCAAAGCTTAGCAAAGGGGTCCAGCTTAAATTAATACTAAGTAATACTCTCTTATTTGAACTCTACTGAACTCCAGTATACTTATTTTTAATCTTTTGGCATCTTATGTCCCTGGAAAACTCAAGTTCTTTATACTGAAGGTTCTTCTCTACATGTGCACAGTGAGCCACTGACTGAAAGAAGAAACTGTAAATTTTGTTATGGCTGAAGAGTAGGTGTCTTAAACCATCTAGGCATAAAGTGCAAATCTGATCTAAGGTAAAGGTAATGGAGAGAAAATTTGATACTTACTTCCTATTATTAAAATCAGGATTCATTTAAAGTTCCTGAAATCCATGGAAAATTCTGATTTTAATATTTGTGCTGAATCTGTAGTGCAATGAATTTGTTGTTTTTGTTGGGTTTTGTTTTGGTTTGTTTGTTTTCTTTTGTTTGTTTTTGTTTTGATTTCTGTAATTACTTTTTATTTAAAAAGACATTCTAACATCTTCTGTAACTGAAATGTTTGGTAAAAGAGGGATTATATTGCACTGGGCAGCTGAAGAGGGCTCCAAAAATGAAAAGTGTTAAAAGGTTTGGAAGGAGTATGTATGCCTGATAACTGAAATATGATGTTGTCTTTACTGCACGTCTCTGAAGGTGAGGTCTAACTTGGGATCTAACAAGTATCCTTTGTCATTTCCAGATGTTTGTCCATTGCCTTTCGAGTTGATGACTGATGCCCTGTTTATCACACAAACTGGCCTAACCTCTAGACTCTGACATGAAGAGTAGTATTTCTTATGTGACATATTGTGCCAAGGAGAGAACATAGAATTTCTGAAGAGTTGCTGGAATAATTTCTTTTAGTGGATCAATACAACAGCAAATTAATTGCCTTGGATAAAAACAGGAGGTTGAGCCACTTGCAATATATTGTTTGAAGATTGCTGGGTTTTATGACATGAAATATGGTTGGTAAAAATGCTGAAAGTGTTAGCATATTTTAAAGCAGGTGAATAGCTCGTAGGCACAAACCTCTGAAGATTCCTCAGCATCTGTAATAGAATATGAGTTGCAGACTCATCATATTCTGTACCAAATAAAAAATGGGTAATGGAAGTGGAGGATTATAATTTAACAGGCATTGTCATAAACAATTTGGAAACAGACGTGCTGTGGAGAAGCCCAGGTTGTACAATCCAAATCAGTTTTCTTTCAGGCACTGAGAAGGGTTATACCCCACTTCACCTAGACTTACATAGTAGAGATGCCTGAGTATGAGGCAGTCAAGCCTCTTCACAGCTGTTGCTGGATAGGGATGATTTTTAGATTCAATGAGTCTTATGTATTTTAGTATTTACTTTACAAAACAATAAATGTTTAATTATGTTATTGACTACAAGAAGAGCTTACAGATATGTAGATAGATAGATGGATCATATATACCTCCACCAGAGATATTTTTTTAAGTTGCCTTTTGTGTGTTAGGTTGCTATCCAAGAACTTAGAAGCACTTCCTCCTCCTCCAGCAGCCTATTCCAATAGGAATAAAATGAGTGAAGGAGCTATATTGAGTGGGAAAAAAAGCAGTGCAAAGACCATCATACCTATTTAAAACAAAATAAAACAAACCAAAAACTGAAACAACAGCAACGAAAACAAACCAAAAAAAGGAAAAAAAAAACCAAACAAAAATCCCCACAAAAACAAACAAACAAAAACCACCACCCAAAATTGGACTGAAATAAAATTTGAATGGCAGTTACATCTTACAGTGTCAGGAGCACCACCATGAGACTGAAGAAGAGATAGGGCCAGCTGCTATGTACAGCAGATCCATCTGCAGAAGAGCTAATATTAGCACTGCTGGCATGAGTAAGACCCTGACATTTCATGTGTGGAAAATTGACTGCTTTTGGGGCTCCTTTTATTGGCTAGCAAAAATTGCCACACAGGCATTTTCTAGGATGCAGCCAATATAACACTGATGGATTTTCCCCTGTATGTGAAAATCAAAAAAATCCATGAATGAATTAACCTGAAGCAGGAAAGGATACAGTGCTCAGCACACAAAGCTTGACTTCACATGAGAAAAAAGAATAAGGAGAAAAGGAGGGGAGGAATGACACTACACATTGGCTTTTAGACATAAGATGAAGAAGTCTTAGTGGGTTGACCTTGGGTGGATGCCAGGTGCCCACCAAGCTGCTCAATCACTCCCTTTCCCAGTGGGACAGAGGAGAGAAAATAAGATGAAAAAGAACTTGTAAGTTGAGTTAAAGCAGTTTACTAAAGCGGAAAGGGGGAAGTTTGCACACGTATAATCAAAAAGTAAAAAAAAGTTTATTCTGTACTTCCCATCAGTGAGTGCTCTTCAGCTACTTCCTGGCAAGCCTCAGCATGTGTCACAGTTGCCCAGGAAGACAAACAATGTAAATAACAAATGCCCCACTCTGTTCCTCCTCCTTTCCTCAGCTTTTATATCCCAACTGACATGGTAGAGTACGGAATACCCTGAGTTTAAACTGAGTCAGCTGGTCTAGCTGTGTCCCCTCTCATCAGTTTGCCCACCCCCAACCCCTTGATGGGGGATGGGAGGAAATGTTAGGGAGCTGGCCCTGATGCTGTGCAGTACCCAAAATACTGGGGTTTCAACACCTTTCCAGCTACTGGTGGAAAGCACAGCACTGAGAGGGCTCTGATGGGAAAATGAGCTCCGACTCAGCCAGACCCAGCACAGAAGTAAAGGAGACTATTTGGCAGATGTAAAGAATATTTTAGGTTGAATGTTAGTTCAACAGCATGGGAACTGTTACAGTTCTGCAAAACACAGACATGAGATGATAGAAAGTTATTTACAGTGTTTCTTAAGGAGCAGTGGACACAGCTTCAGAATAAAATCAATTAATGTTTGACAAAGCTGCTGGAGATTGTCATCTCCAAAACCCTCACAACCCAGGTGAGTTCTGTGTCTGCAGTCTGGCTGCTTGCATTCCCTTAGTGCAGACAGTAGACAGACAGCTTGTTCCCGTGGGCTGGGTGCTTGAATGCCCCAAGAAGGAGCCAATTCAGTGTCCTCAGTTCACTGAGCAAGTCACTGGGGTTGCCCTACCTGTTATTGTCCTTTTGACTCTGACCAGGTCTTTGTTTAATGCAATTATCATCTTATCAGATAACCTGACAAAGGTTATAGAACACTTATTCAACACAAGTAGACAAAATCATGCAAACTGAGGTGGTGACAAAATCAGCAGAGTTAATAAATATTGTTAGCAAGACCCACACAAGTTGATTGCAGAGCTGATAACTATGACTTTTGCTGCTACAGAGAAGGAGAGGAAAAGAGAAACCATGGGCAGGAGGGAAAGGATGAGGGCATATACATATACAAACTGAAAATACATTAAAAATTGAACATCGATTATAATAATAATAATGTATAGTGATTCATTTTAAGTTAGATGATAAAAAATATAGTCTAAAATATACTAAGGAACAAAAGAAAAGTACATACAATTTAAGAATTTTGGGGCACATCATGGGGCTAATGATGCTAATAGCAATAAGGTTCGTGCTTTTAAGAGTGTTTCCTCCTCCTATAGCAAGAGGTAAAGAGCTGCTAATGTTTAGGTGAACCATTCCATGATATATTCTCTGATTAATGAGGAGGGGGAAGAGAGAGACCATTCTTTCTTGCATATATTTTCAGAAAAACGAAACAAATGGAAATGGAAACTAATGGAAAAGTTTATGCAAAAAGAAAAGCATTTTCACATGTAGGACATGTAAGCAAAAAAATCAATAATCTGCTTGGAAAAAAAGGATTTTTTTTTAATGAGCCATACAAAATTATTTAAAATAAAAGAAGGGTTCTCTGCTGCAGCAAGTTACTTCTAATAAGCATTGCATTATATGAAACACAAGAAAACTAATAGCATTTTTAGTTGTTCTACTACTTAGAAAAAATTTTAAAGACCATAAAGAGCACAATAACAAGCATAGGTAAAATTAATTTTTTTTTTTTGTTTGCCCAATGACTTGATTGCTAATAAAGCTTAATGCTCAACAACATGTCAAACAACCAAAAAAAAAAAAGATTATGCACAGGCATTATTTTCTACTGTAGGTGCAGAAAATTAATTAGAAATTGAGAGATGAGAAATGAGGAATTTAGAATAATGTCTTACGTACACTGTTGTAAATTTCTGTAGAGAAGTCTCCTAAAATTGTGACTGTTAAATTACAAATAATTTTATACCTGAAAGATTGAAAATAATACAGCACAAATAATGCCATATTTTAATGTGTTAAGCCAAATACTGGGATGAGAGGTGAATACATTCTCTTTTATAATCATACTTACTGTGGTGTCTAAATTTGCAAGTGTTGGCAGGTAAAAATGCTGCTGTGCCAGGAAAGCCATAAATTTGCTGTATCTCTCTGAGTTACAATAGTTTGACCCTAAACTCTTGGTTTTTCGTTGGCCAGAAGTTAGAAGACTAATGATAAACAGATGCATAAAGTGAAATTGGAAAGATACATTAAAATCATGCTTTAAAAAACCCCGTTGCCTTGTTTCTACACTATCAAACCAAACATGTTGTGGTGATTTTTCAGTGACACTCTTATTCTGCAGATTTCATCATCAAAGATGTTTTAAAAGCTCACTAAAAGCTGAATATGAGCTGTTCCAAAATACTGAAAACTCTCAGTCAAATGAGCATGGATCACTTGGACTATTGCATCTTACCAGCCTTGCAGTACTGAACCAGCAACTTCACAGAAGCCCATGTCAAAGTATCACCCCAGGGAAGGGCCAGTAAAATCAGGTATTCAGTAGCATACCAGAACGAGAAATAACAAACCCATATCACAATAAGACAGAGACAGAAGATAGGATTTTCTGCCTGCCAAGCATCATGAAGTCATTCACAGAGTAAATGGTTAGTCAACAAACAGATGCCTATAGATATGATGTTATCTAATCAAATTCAGATATGATAGTTATTCATGGAGATGTAAAAAGTACAAAAAAAAAAAAAAAAGAAAGAAAAAGAAAATTAAGTCAGATCTTCTCACACAGACCTTCTCAATATTTATTTTATTAATAGTGTTAGCCCTGATTCCAGACACCAGGGTTAAATCATACACCTTTCTTGAAACTGTCATTGAAGTCATGGATCTGTGAATTCCCTCTCACCATCCATTCTCAAGTCACTTTGCTGTCCTTCATTTTCTCATAATTTTCTTTTGCTTTTTCTTCTACTGGTCAGGAAATCCACAGAGGAACTCTTTAATCTTCATTATTTTGAGTACTTTCACATTTGCTGTGATTTTTATCCAGTTGGTTGAAATACCTAATAATTTGTGCAAAATGAAGGACGTAATATGGATTTTTTTTTCTGGTTTTAGAACATCTTGCTACCCATTTTCTTTGAATTTTTCCAAAAATTAGCCTCCACTCAGCACCTAGCCTTCTCATTTCCCAAGTCTTCTCACCTTTTACAAAGAAATTCTCATTTTATTCATTGCTACTCTGTTTTCTTTATGTTATTTCTCTTTTGCATTTTTCATGTGAATACAGTTTAAACTATTCTCTGTTTCTCCAACCAAATATTTCCTTTTTTTTTTTTTAATTTCATATTTGTAGCTGTGTGTCTGGGGACTGTCTTCATTATTTAGGGATCTATTTTGCGTTTAAGTAAAAAATCTCTATAAATACTGGCTTTACCATGAAATCAGATGCTTATGCTCTTTTCTGATGCTTACTATTATTTTCTGCATTCTTTTTTGGATATATAAAGATATTTTCTATATTCCTCAAGGAATCTATATTCCTCACAGGACTCACCAAAGATATTTCCCTGAGACAAAGGAGTTTTAATAACAGTAGAGATCTGGAGAGAATTTTCAGCTGTGGGATTCATAGTTATATCATGGGAGAAAAAATTATGTGGATCCTCTCCCACCTTAGAAGGAGAAGGGAAGAGCAATATTAGAAGCATCAAGATTTGAAAAGACGCAGTACTCAAGGTGGGATTTCACCTGTGCAAAATACAGGGGGACGATCACTGCCCTGGTGCTGCTGGCCACACTAGTGCTGGTAGAGGCCACATGCCATTGACCTTCTTGGCCACCTGGGCAGACTGATGGCTCATGTTCAGCTGGCTGTCAGTCAGAACCTCCAGGTCCTTTTCTGCTGGGCAGATTTCCAAGCACTCTTCCCGCAGCCTATAGTGCTGCCTGGAATTATTGTGACACAAATGCTGCCTTAGCACTTTGCCTGGTTGAAACTCATACCCTTGGCCTTAGCTCACTCATCCAGCCTGCCCAGATTTCTCTGCAGAGCCTTTGTACCTTTCAGAAAAATGACACTCCTACCAACCTTGGTGTCTTCCATGAAATTACTGAGAGTGCACTCGATCCCCTCATCCAGATCATTCATCAAAGTATTAAACAGGACTGGCCTCACTACTGAACCTCGGGGAATCTCAGCAGTGACCCTCCACCAACTGGATGTAGAAAAATTCGCCACAGTTCACTGGCTTCCAGCTGTTGAAGAGAGCACCTGTCCAAGCTGTGGGCAGATGGCTTTTCCAGGAGAATGCTGTGGGACACAGTGTCAAAGGCTTAAGTCTAGGTAGACAACATCCACAGACCTTCCCTCACTCACTAAGCAGGTCATCTACTCAGAAAAGTAGATCAGGTTGGTCAAGCAGGATCTGCCTTTCCTAAACCCATGCTGGCTGAGCCTGCTGTCCCATACGTGCCACTCAAGGTAATCTGCTCCACAGTCCTTTATGGCATCAAAGTCAGGCTGGTAAACCTGCAGCTCCCTGGATCCTCCTTCTAGCCTTTCTAGAGGATGGTGTCACATTAGCCAGCTTCCAGTCATCTTCCCAGCTAACCTCCCCAGATCTGATAATAAATAATGGCTGGATGAGCTCTTCTGCTGACTCCCTCAGTATCCTTGGGTAAATTCCACCCAGCCCCGTAGACCATTCCAAGTCTCTAAGTATATAAGTGGCACAGCAGGCCACTAGCTGCTTCCCTCTGTTTTACAAGGAGTCTCTTCTGCTCCATGTCCCTGTCTATCAGATCAGTGGGTTGCTTGGTCTGAGGATAACTGGTATTTCTCTTAAAGACTAAGTCAAAGAAGGCTCAAAAGTACCTCAGTCCTTTCCTCAGCCTTGGTAATGATATTCCTCTCCTTGTCCAATAAAAGAAAAGTGTAAGATGATGTGTCTCTTGGCTCTCATGTCTCATCCTCTTCAGAGTTATCACTAATCAAGTTCTTCAACACATCATCATCTCTCCTTTGATTTTCCTCCTGGCACACTAATTATCATCTATTACAAATGTAAATCAAGCTTGTAGCACTGAAGTATACTTAACATGTTGCATATACATGAATTCCAATATTTTATCAAGGATGCTCACTCCTAAAAATAATTTGTATGTAACATTTAAAACCTGCTCTTGGCATTTTAAGAACTCTTCTGCAGTAAGCTCTGCAGAACCCAGGGAGAAAATGGAACAACTAGGGGGAAAAATAAGCCACTCTCACTTTTTTTTTTAAATGAGGCTATGCAGAATATTGTCATTTCTCTCCCTAGCAAGATGCCATGCTGACAGCTAGAATAGAGAGCTGTTGTCTAAAAATGTTGTATTTCTTTACAGGAAGTTTCAAAAAACCTGTTGTTCAGGCTGGTGTCCAGTTACATGAGGGGTCATCAATTGTCACGTGTGTGATATAGGGGACATACAAAGATGACATATTGACTCCATGATTCAGAAGCCATAAAAGGCATTTATTAATAGAAAATCACACTCTTATAGAAAGCATTGTGAACCTAAGACCTGATTGGTCTTTAGGAAACTCCTCTTCCAATATTGGTCAAGTAGGAAACAGCTCCTTCTTGTAAACATCCCCCACAACACAGGTCCAAGGGATAAGGTAATAAGTGTTTTAATTATTTTCTCTAAGTTTTCCAGGCCACGCCTGGGAGAAGCTATGTCTGTTATCAGAGAGTGAGAATATCCACACCCTGTTGGCTTTTTCAAGCCCTTAATAAAAAAGCAATTAGCTCAACTCTTTATAGTCCCAAGTTCAAAGATTTATATATCATGGATGAAGAAGAATTTTCTCTACTCAATGTGTTTCAGGGGCTGTAAAATACACCCCTTACCATTACTGCAGAGGTTCTACAATTTTGTCTACTGATTTCAAGGTTAGCAGGATCAAATGTCAAAAATAGTCAGTGATGTGTATTTAGGAACCAGTTGCTTATTTCACCATTCTAAGTTAATAATTCTAAATGACATTAATTCTAAGTGTCATTTAATTTATCTTGAAAAAATTCAGTGTCCATGAAAACATTACATTAATTTACTCTGTAATACAGGTTTGTATCTTTTTATATTAATAGCTCATGTTTTGTTTTCTTTGGGATTTTTAGGGTATTTTGTGGTTGAACAGCCTCATTTACTATGGTTTGCTGAGAAATTCTTCTTTCACAGTCCAAAATAATTGAAATTTGTCTGCTCAAATGTTGACAGGATCTAACCATTTTGTAATACAACGGATAATTCACTTAAGGGGATTATTTTTTGTCAAAAATTAAATATGGTCCTAAGATGTGTTTTTATTATCATGACCTGTTCCCGAGTTCCTGTTTGGCCTAGGACAAATCCCGGTGAACTCCACAGTGATGCCAGTTAAGCTTTGGTTTTGCTAAACCTGAGTTAATAACTGTTATTTTAAAAAAAGTTTTCATTTCTCAGGAGAGTGCTTTCATGATTATACAGGCCACACTTTGATTTTTCTCACACCATGTAGCCAGTAAATCACACTGACTTAGGTGAAGATTCCATTAGCTTAGCCTATCTGATCATAATGCAGAGAAATATAAAACCTTCTGTAGTGCCAGATGAAAGGTTAGGTAATTCACTGGCTACTAGATCCATGGCTTGGATAGCAATTTAGGAAATCTGGCTGATTCTAAGTAGTTTTATAGCCTCTTTCTTAAGCTCAAAACTACCTGAAATTTCAGGACATCACGCTCCTCTATCCTCACTTTCTTAAGCTATTGCTTTGAAGTCTCAAAAATCAGGGGACCTGGGAATTTGGCCATTCTTAGCAGGGTGTTTCCAAAGCCACAGGACTGGTTTTTTGAGAGAACACCATTTTCATCTGTCTGGGAGGGAATTCAAATTCAGAGCAGAGGGATGCCCCAGTTTCCCAGTTGAGGTGCTCTGTTGAGGTACCAGACTCAGGTGGCCAGGCATAGGAAGACAGATTTTTTTCTGCATAAGATGGGAAGGGAGACACATGGTGGTGTCAGGTACCTTCTCATATGACTACTTATGCATTTTACCTGCACATTTTATAAAATAAAATGCACAAGCAAAATACACAGAGGATTAAGAGAAATGTTGTTCTCTATGAGGAGATATTTTATCCTTGGAACAGGAAATAAAAACCCCAAACTTCTTTATATGGTTTATCACTGGTAAACCTTAATTTCATTTACGACTGAGGGTTTTTTTCTTTGAGGAGAGAGTCATGGCTGTTGGTAGACTCTTCCTCAAGTACTCACTACATATCATGTGGGTGCAAGTTTTGAAGAGAACAGTCAGCTCTATTAATTAAAATTCAGTACTGCGGATATGCTTAATTTAAAATCCCTTAGAAAATTATGCACAGTTGGTTCATGTCCACAGATTTCTAAGAACTTCTTTGTTACACAGCTGCTGCAATTTTTATTTCTAGTCAATGATTTCTTTCATAATAAACTCAAGCTTTTGAAGCAATTTGGTAAAACTGTAAAATGTGAAAGGACTGTAGCCCTCATAAAAAAGCAGCGATAATACAGAAAATTGCTGTGAATGATGTTCCGTCACGTAGGTGATAAAAAGGAATTAGAAGCAAGTGCTTCATCGATTGCTAATATAATCACAGAATCACCACTCTGCACTCTGGAAAGTAAGCAGCTGACAGTCTGGTAAAATCATTATCATTATACAATTAACATTTTTTCAGCTTTGAATGTGAAGCAAACACAACTCTAAGGCATCAAGAAGTGCAACCAGAGATTGTGGAAGGGTCCCAGAGAAAAACTTGAGAACCTGCATCACAAATGGCTGTTTGGTCTTGCAGAGTTTTTCCCTTTGGCATATTAACCACCCAGAACCCTTCAGCATTTATGGGTCTTGGGGTGTCTTCTGAAAGGAGCCTGACGTGTCTGCATTGACAGTCCTGGAAGAGCTTCAAGCTCCTAAGTCCTAATGGGTGCCCTGCCTTGACCTTGTGTCACTGTGACAGCCAGGCACGCAGCAGCCCTGCCCCCCAGGTCTGGTGTCACAGGATGGGAATTGAGAAGGGCAGGCCACAGCAACCTCATGGTGCCCTGCAGTCAGGGTCCAGGACAGTGCCACAGAAATTCAGAACTCTGCCTGCAGTGGACTTTTTTGTTGATCAGCAGTTTTCTTGCCTCCTGTCTTATTTTCTTGTCAGAGTAGTATAAGCTTTCCAGGAACCTGTAACATATTTTGTGGAGAGAAATGGAGAATTTTGCATGTGATTTAAAGTTGCTTTATAGAAATTGCTGGAAAACATATCATAGATAGTACAAGATAAGAACTCTGCATTTACGAGATTGCTCTAGTCATTGTAACAAGTCTTTCCTATCTCTTACCTCCAGCATCCTCAGAAATGGGATTAATATGAGTAGAATTTTTGCTTCCCAAACTGTTCAAATACCTGAATTCTACCATGTTCTTTACTAAATCTGTATCTTCATCTAGAGAGAATATTTTAGATGCCATTATATCCTAATAATATTTGATTCTTTTTTTTTTCTCATTTCATGAGAGCACTTACTCAATATTTTTATGTATAGAAAGAATTTTGCAAACCTTCCTTCCAGAATACCCATGGTAATCTACTCAATATCCTTACTAAGGACACTATTGCTTAGAGACCCATTCCTTTCAGATTTAAAAAATCTGCAAATGTAATGTGATATTTTAAAAATACAGCATAGCTTGGGTTTTCTTAATACATTTTGTTTTACAACTGATGATTGAAATAACCACTCAGTTTTCACTGTCATTTATCTTCTATCACATAAATTGCGATCACGAAAACACCTTTCATTACACTGAGATGAAACCACATATACTGTATTTTTAGCTACTGAAGTATGTTTTTTACTGGAAAGGCATATGTAATGTAAGCCAGAATCTCTTTAGCTATGGGCTTACCAAAATTGCTGCTTTATAGGCTTCTACTCTTCTAAAATGAGGGTTTTTTCTTACTACATTTTTTATTCCAGTTTTTCAATTTCAATTGCATTAAGAAGAAATGTAATCCATGCTCCCTCTTAATTTGTCTTGCAAATGACATAACAAACCAAAAAAGACATCAGGTGAAGATAATGGTCATTATTGATATTAATTTGAGCAAATCTCACTGTTTCTTAAGTATGTGATGTGCCTCTGAAGTGGCCATGTTAGAAAGCAGCAAGACAAAAGGTCAACTTTCTAAAAGGAAATGGACTAGTAATACCTCGTCAAACTTCTGGCATTTCTGTCTTTTCTACCATAATACAAGCCTGGAAAGTAAATTGCTGAATAAATTAGTGAAACCATTCCAAATCTTTACACTGAATGTGCTTGCTTGACAAGAAAGTGAGACTACAATGAAGATTCATAATCTTAAAAGTAACACTGCTCTGATTTTGAAAGATGAAACATTTTCAAAATAGGTCAAACAGCTTCATAGTGCACTTTGTAAATATAATGAGTTGTGCACAAGCAGAGAAGAATTACTTATGATATACCACCTACTACTTTAGAATCATCCCTTATACCCCTATGATAACTGAACAATCAGTGACACAAAAGAGATAAATTTGAGTTTACATTAAAAAGATTGCATGCAATAAAATCCCATAATTTCTACAGAAAAGGAATTAATTAAATATTAATAGTTAATCATTGAAAAAAATTAATTACAGAAAAGGAATTTTAATTAAATTTTGACTCTACAAACCAAACCAACCCTTAAAAGCAAAGTGTGCTGTCTCCTTCCATTACAATACACAGTTCAGTAGGATAGGGAAAAGAACACTTTGTTCCTTCTTCTCCCTGATTTTCATGTTTTGTTGATATGAACTGCCTACAATATAGAAAACATTGCATTCCTTTGTGAATATATAACTGTACTCACCTTGCCTTTGACAAGACAAAGTAAAGGCCTATCCTTCTGGATAGAAATAGATATGGTGTTGACCTCAAATGTCTCTAAGTAGAAGGTTATTCTAAAAACAAATCAGGGAGTATACTTTGATATCAGGAGGTTAAGTTGTTCTTCATGCTCTCTGGAGAAGTTTTATTATGATTGTCATTTGTTTCAGACCGAGTTTGGGATGTATATTGATGAAAACTTATTAACTCTTCACGACCTCTTAAGATGTCTGTGACAGCAGCTACCAGTAAAAGCCCATTTTATAACAGCAGGATATTCACACCCTACTAAACACTAATTGAACACTTGTTGACAGTCTGAACAAACACAGTGACCACATTTCCTTCCCACCATCAATGTCTTTGTCCTAGGCCTAAAGCACAGACACAGGTAATGATCATTGTGTAAAGCCACTGTAGAGTGCCTACAGCTTTTACGCTTTTGGTACAAACAATTGGTAGCAGGTTGGTGGGAAAAGTGGAAGGTAGCTTTTGGAGATATTAAAATTTACTTTACAAAGGCAATCATTAGTGAATTATATTTGCTCTTTACTGTTTTCCCAGCAAGACATAGCTGTTTTAATGATAGATTTATAACAGTTTAAGCACTTTTTCTGTGTGTGTAATAACCTTCTGGAGGGACTTGTTGCCATACCTCAGTGAGGAACTTAAATACCATCACCAGAAGTGTAGTTCTCTGATTCCCAAGTTCAAAATTGAAATTCTTTGAGTGTAGTCTAGTAAAGGGGAGTGACTTGTGCTTTTGTGTTTGTTTTTGGATTGTTTGGGTTTTTTTTCCAAGGGGTATGGTGGTGTTCCCTTCTGACTTGCAGCTCTTAGTGTAGTGGAAAGTCTTCTTCTGAGTGAATAAGTACTGTAAGTACTTACAGTGGTAAAAACTTATGTTTGTAATCATCAAATTAATTGTGTCCTTGTCATATGTCTACTACAAATTCATTACTGCTAAAACATTTAAGTTTTCATGAAAACCACAAAATCCTTATAGTAAGAAAATAACATGTTCCCTTTATCACCACTAAACTAGAAGATAGGGCATTGCTGATCTAGTGAGTCTTCATCACATTTATTTCTGGTTATGGAAAACTATGTTTCAAAGGATTGCACCATATTAAAGATTTTCTGGTTCTGAGCAGTGTATGTACCTCCTGTCTCTTTATGCCCAGAGCATCTGTTAATAGGAATATTATCAACTCCAGTTGCCTAAAGGCAGATTGTAAGGAATGCATTCACAAAGCAATCTGGTGCATAAAATGTGTAGAATTTTCTGTGCTGCATCAAATCATATTTCTTCAGTTTCATTTCAAATTAATTTACCAATCACTACAGATAATGCAGCAGTCTGAGTGCAGGATCCTACAGAGTCAAGAAATAATACTTGGAGTAAAAATGTATTAACAATCTTAAATATTCTACTTATATTTTTTTGCCCCTAAAAATACCCATTCTGTAAGGAAGAAGATCAGAAAAACTATTAAGATCAGAAAACCTTTGATTTATTTTTATGAAGATGACAATAAATTTGTCTGGGAATGAAACCAGCCAATACAGCAGAGGTCATGCAGATACGTGAGAGGGACATTGACAGACTGGAGACATGGGCTGAGAGAAACCTCATGAAGTTCAGCATGGCAAAATGCAGAGTCTTGCCACATGGAAGACCCCCTGGCAGTGCTAGACTGGGCAGTGCTAGACTAAAGAGCAGCTCTGGAAAAGACACCCTGGGGACATTGAGCTGAGCATGAGCCAGCAGCGTGCCCTGACAGCAAAGACAGCCAGCAGCATTAATGGAAGAACTGTCAGCAGGTTCAGGGAAGTGATTATTCACACCTTTGCTCAGAGCTGATTACACAGATTTTAATTTCTCTGTCCTGTACAGGAAAGACATCAATAAACCACCAGGGCAGTTGGGACTGCATCACTTGCCTTATGAGTCAAGGCTTAGAGACCAAGGCTTGTCAGAGTGGAGAAGGGATGCTGTGGGACTCTTAACAAAAGCATATATTTGCCTGTGGGGAAGTCAGAAAGCAGCAGAGCCAGGTGCTTTGATATAGAATCATAGAATCATATAGGTTGGAAAAAACTTTAATACCATTAAATCCAGAAGTTAACTTAAGCACTGCTGAGCCCACCACCAAGCCAAGCAGCACAGTGGGTGGATGAGAGTGAGTGGGCATAATTTGAAATAGGGCAGTTTCTGGGTGTGAAGAGAAACCTTTTCCCAATGAGAACACCCAATCAACAGTGCAAGTTGCTCAGACAGATCTCACTGTCCTTGTCTTTGGAAACTGTCAGGACACCTGGACAGAGCACTGATGAACTTGGCTTGACCTCAGAGCAGCCCCTGCTTTGACTTAGAGGCTGACCTATAGGACTTGGTGAAGTATCTTCACACTTGAATTGCCCTTTGGTCCTATAAATAGGCTACAGTACAACATTTTTAAAGGTATCTTTGCTTATATATCCAGTTGAGAGCATTTGTAAGACTATTTGACTAGTGTCATTTGGCTACACTCTACAGCATATTTCTGTGAAGCATTCATGGTAAATTCCAGACTTGACATAAATTTTAACAATTTTGAACAATCATTAAATGGTTATTTTACTTCTTCTAAGATATTAGATCAAATCAGAATGAATCTAAAGGGTTTATATGCTAATTTTTTTTTTATTAGCAATATTATAATTTTATCCCTACATTTCATTATTTATGCAGACAGTGATAGACACAATCAGTGCTATAAGTAACATAGGCATAGACGAGTTAAAACAAATAAGACAGATGACCTGATCAATTTTATGTAAGTAATCAAACAAGGCATCTTCTTTATTGTGTTACAGTGGTAACAGAACTGCATAGAATAAACTGCTTTCCTCTCCTTGACATGAACACAGCTGTGTGTGTTCAAGAACTTCTAGAAAAGAAAACCAGAAAGCCTTGATGCAAAATGAAGTCTGGAACAACTGGCATATATCCCTTCAAGATTTATCCAAGGGGAAAATTATCCAGAACATCTGTTTTGCATGTCCTGTCTCTTTTAATAATATAAGAGCTACAATGAATGGCTTAGATAAAATGCACGTACTGGATTAGTTGTGACCTAGACACTAAGAATTACATTTCATAACACACCAAATGGCTTCAATAACCTTCTAAATGGTTTGTGTACTTTTAAAACATGAAGAGTTACAGAATTGTGATCCCTGAGAATAAAGAAGGAAAAAAAGCCAAAGCAAAAAACCCCCAGGAATTACTCAAGACCTTCCCCTGTACAGGCCCTGGACATCAACAAATATCAAGTATTTCACCACATTCCTCTGGGTCCACTCCAACAGGTCCATGTCTTTCCTAGAGGGAGGGGACACAGCTGGGACAGCTGATCCAAAATAACCAAAAGTAATGCTCCATAGCACATGTAATCACATTCAGCAGTAAAAACTGGGGTGAAGATGCCACGCTCAGCAGTTGAAGGAGGAAGGAGGTGTGTCTGGAGTTGTGGCATTTGTCTTCCCAACCAACTTTGCTGTGGCTATTTGAAGGTCTGCTTTCCTAGATATGGCTTGCCTGCACATGAAGAGCAGTGAATGAATTCTTAATTTTTCTTTGCCTGTACACAGTTTTTGTTTTTCCTATGAAACTGTCCATGTCACAACCCATTAGTTTTCTCACTTTAACCTTTTTGATTCTATGCCCCAGTAGCAAAGGGCTGTGTGAGGGTTATATCCATACCAAATTAACCCACTGCAGCTGCCTGCAGCACTCCACTTTCCCCAAAGGAAAAAAGAAATCCTGGGGAGATTTTAAGTGTTTTTTGAATTATGGAAGCATCTGAAATATGGAAAATCTGAAATTTGCAAGACAGATGTATGAGAAAGATCTGAGATGCAAACATTTCTTTCAAAGATCATCCATTCTGGAGAAGAAGTGAACAGTAAGACAGATACATCAATCAATTTTCTTTGACCTCTATTAATCTGCTCTATCTTTCTAAACTTAGCACCTCTTAGATGAACTAAGTTTTCTATGGAATACCAGTATGCATGTATGCTAAGAATTTTCTAGTGGCCAAAAATTCCGAGTTAACAGTCTTACACTGACCATGACCAAAAACAAACAAACAAACAAACAAACAAACAAACAAACAAACAAACAAACACAAAACAAAACAAACAAAAAAACCCCAAAAAAACCCATAAAAAAACAAAGAAAACTGTTACTAGCAATAGTGAATTTAGACCAATATTCTGTAGCTGAAACATTAATACACTTATTTACCAGCATATTATTCTTCTTCAGCCATAACTTTCTCTTTAATTCTGCTGCCAACTGCCTGAACGGGGCAGGCTGACCTGCTAAAGCAAGTTGTTAAAGGCATTGTCCAAATGCCTCTCAAACATTGATAGGCTTGGGGTATTGAACACATCTGCAAAAATCCAGTTTTGGTTTCTTGATAAAGAAATGCTTCCTAATGCCAACTCTGAACCTCTCTTGATGTAGCTTTTAATCATTCCTGTCCTATCACTGGATACCAAGGAGACGAGATCAACATCTCCCTCTTCAATTTTGGAAGGATCCTTTGGAAGAATTATAAAGCTACTTCTCTTATGAGTTAAAAATTAAATTACTACTACAGTGTTGTGTCGAGGAAGTATAAAATCATTATGTTATTTATCAGTTCTGATCTTCAACTTTTATACTAGATCATGGACCAAACATCTTGAAACATTTTTTTTTGCCCAGTTTTGAAGGCAGTACTTTGCATGATCTTAAATGTCAGGGAATTAAGAGACCAAGCAGGAAGTTGGGAGCTAAGAGTGAAGCCAGCAGAAGAGAAACTTGTCAAGAGGTATAATCCCACAGTACCTAATCAAGACAGAAAGTCTGGGACAAAGATTGTGAACAAGGTGTCTAATGGTCAGACAAGACTTCAGAGACAAGGTAAACCCAAGCCTAGGGGGGAAGTCCATGTCTACAGACCAAGGCTAGGATCAGGGCCAAGATGGCAACCTAAATCCAGCAAGGACTCAAAGTGCCTGCATAGAAATTCTGCTCCCACATGGAGAAAGGAAGGTGTCAGATAGGTTTGCTTCAGCTCCATCTCATCCAGCTCTTGTCAATCACCTGATAATGGTTCTGCAGCTGCACTGAATCCAGCCTTGAGCAGACACTAACAAGCGCTTGGGGAACATGGTGTTTTCAATGGCCAAAAATGGGATTTTGTTCTTAACATTGTCTAGGTTTAGAAAGAAGGTAAAATTTAATGTAAACACATTTCTTTGCTAGAATATTACATTGTACAGAATAATATGATGTGGCACAGCTACATGACAAGATGCCAGTTCCCTGCCAAAACACGTTTGACAAAAAGCTTTTTGCAGCTTAGGAAAGTTTCCATCAATTCATACATTCAAACTGAAGGTATCATGGGAGACTCATTGGTATACAAACGCCTTGCACCTGTTCTTTTAACAGATACAGATGAGAACAGTGGGATGCTGGCTCTTACAATGCAGAGCAGAAGGTATTTACCTTACCTGGCACAAATAACAAGTTATATTATTTATTGTAAGATTTCATGTACAATTTAAGATAAAAAACAAACGAGTAAAATCTTAACAGTACCATAAAATATTTCCTTTAAGTAGAACATATGTTTTGTCAGTTAACAAACTTTGATTTCCCCACCTTCCAGAAAGCACAGTAAATCACTTGTCACACCATTATAATAATGAGTGATACACTGAAAGGTATTTCACTAAAGAGAACACAGCAACCAGTGACAGATATAAGTGAGAAAAAAGAAACTATGTGTACAAGAGCAGTAAACTATATGACAGCCATAAAAATGAGTACAGGGTAGTTGTTTTCCTGGTTATATTACTACATATAATTTGTATTTAAGTATTTATGTTATCCTTTCTTTATTTTTTGCCATCTTGGATAGCAGATATTCTTCATTACGTCTACATTTCACAAATAAGGTAATTCTTTATAACCCCTCTATTTTACTTTCTAGAGTTTTACAAAAGCCACTGACAAGTCTTTAATCTCTGTTACATGGGAGTTTTCTTGGTACAAGAGAGACAAGAAGCTCCTGGATCAGGTCTAGCAGAGGGATGGGAAACATAGATGATTAAGGGATTTGAGCATCTCTCTTGCAAGGAAAGGCTGAGGGAGTTGGGCCAGTTCAGCCTCGAAAAGAAACAACTGAGAGGAGACCTCATTAATTATATATATATATATATATATATATATATATATNTTCCACTCTGAATCTGAGGAATAACTACATTGCAGGTGACCATGCACTGGAAAAGATTCCCCAGGAGTTGTGGAGGGGTTGTGGAGTCCCACTCACTGGAGAGATTCAAGAACCATCTGGATGCAACCCTGTTCGGTGTGCTCTAGGATGACCCTGCTTGAGCAGGGGTTTTGGATCAGGTGACCCCCTTCCAATCTGACCCATTCTGTGATTCAGTTTGGAAAATCAGAGGCATTTTTATTTGAAATTAAATGTATTTGAGATGCTATTCAACCATGACTCTCAGGAAAACCATATATTAAGGAAAAATAGACATGTATTTTGAGGAATTTCTTCAGCTTTTGAAGCTCTGTCTTTCCTAGACTTTTGGTTGCTCAGTGAGATAGAAGTGTAGCACAAAGCCCTGAAGTACCATCTGAATTGTGTCAACCATGCTTTGAGCAGGAGCTTCAATTCTAGACAGCTCCTGGGTTCCCTTCAAAATTGATTGATTTATAAATTCAAAAAACATTTTTCATCACCATTGCTGTTTATCTGTTTACCTGGATTAATTAATTAATCATGTCTGTGACATTTTTAAGGTTAACAAACCTTTCTTTAAAATGGATGGTCTGGTTTGTTTTTGTCTAAAGAGAGTAAAGTATAAAGGGGGAGGCAAATACCAATTTGTTGCTATTGCAGGTGTTTTTCAGGCTGTCCTGAAACTTCTGAAATCTTACTTGCAGGTATAAGTTTACATGTCTAGTTTTTTTTTTTGTACACTGAACTTATGTTGAAGTGGACACACATGTATATATACAATATAATTTAAAATAAAGATTTTTCTGCATGAGGCAAAATGGCATCCTAAATATTTATTTATTTAGACCTCTAATTTGGATATTTCTTTATTATTCATTAAGTCAGTATCATTATGGATTAGGTACAGTTGAAAAAACCTTTTCATGTACAGTTTCATACAATTTGATTATTTAATTTGTTCCCATTTCTGTTGACAGAATTTGTTACGAAGTTCTCTTCTAGTATGTTTGCCTCTACTTGACAAGCAGTTGGCATGAAAGAGAAAAAGAAAACAAAACACAAGGCAAACACCTTCTACTTAACTATTCCTTTTAGGTGTTCTATTTTCAAGAGTTGATGTTCTATCTGTGTAATACATTTTTTTTCCACCTGAAATGCCTGTACGTAATTAAATGATCCCAGTTATACATTTGGCATTTGCCTGAACACTCTGATGAAAAAGCATTCTCTTTCAAAAATTTTCTAACAAAAATCAGAAGAGGCTGCAAAGCTAGTCAAAATGAAAAGACAGTAAATCTAACTGTATTGAGGCCTGGAAAAGTCATAGTATAGTAGAAGATAGGCCTCTCTGTGGAGTTTTTGAAACCTAAAGATGGGAGATGCTTTGGAACAGGAACAGGCTTCAGCTCTATATGATGTATCCATAATTTTTCCATTGTTTAATAGAGACCAATAGGTTACAATGGAGGATGGCTGGGAAATTTAGATGTGGGAGGCAGAATAAGGGAAGATTTGCACCAACAGTCTCATTCAGAAGCCAATGTATAGTGGAGACAATCACAACTTGTCGTGTAAACTCCACACTTGGGCTTTCATCTGTACCCTGAGGATGAAGCCTAAGGAGGAAAAGCTAAATGTTGAGACTGGGACTCAGTTGCCTGCAGTGGTCACAGGTGTCTTGCTTCCATGGATCCATGGTTCAGGTCCAACTTGGACCAGAGAGACTGGAGAGGCACAGGACATGAGGCAGGGGGCATTTCTGAAAAAGAGAGGCATGTGTTTCTGTGTTAGAATTGAAATCTTAAACCAGAAATCTTTCTTTACTCTCCACCCACCCTGCTTATTTATTAAATGTTACATTAAATACAGTTCCTGCAGACCCCCCACAATTTCCTTGCGACATTAGGAATACATTTGGGGAATGGTTAAACATGGATCTTTCAGGTGACATATAGTATATAATAGAGTTGAACACTATGTCCCAGTAGTGGAGAAGCATGTCAACAGTATAATATCCTATTAAACTCTTTCCCTTTATCTTTTACCATAAATATTTCAGGCACAGAACTTATTGATCAGGCAATTTCAACTACCTACAGAATTAAGTGAGACATTCTGAGGGGAAATAACCCATGAAATCAACCAAAACCCTTGGTGTTTAAATGAATAGGTAGAAAATTATGGAAAGAATAAATGAATAAAGATAAGAAAATTATCTGATGAAGTTAAAATATCATCATCTACAGGACTGGGAACTGCAAATCAACCACATCATAAGGAAATTTAAAGGAAGGAAGGTAACAATAACAAAATTACTTTTAATTTGGAAAGAGAAATTAGGTTCTGACAAGAAAAGAAATCACAATATTTAATTAACACTTCCTGGTGCATAATACAGGATGTCTAAATTAGCTCTATGTTCGGGAAGTTTTAGTTTTTACATTGTTTTGTCTATAAAGTGAAAGAAAGTAAGAGATTGTGTTACAACTTTCATTTTTTAATTCATAATAAGAGAAACTGATGATAAATTAATAACATTAATCTAGCCACAGATATGGGGACACCTGGAAATAATAACTTAGAGTAAAAAAATTTCTAATTAGGAAATGGTAATTTGGAAGGTACTAATCTTAAAGTAACTACAATTCGGAATTTTTGGTGAAAAACAACTTTCAATATGTGTTATTATTGGCTACTACATGATTTTTCTGTCTTGATATTTTAATAGCAATTTTCTATTGATATAAACAAATTTTATGTGTAAAAAGTACACAATTTGTCTATTTGAGAAAGTGGCTTGATGATTCTCTTAAAGGTATATATTTAAAACATGTATCAGAGAAAATATTATAAGACAAATATTATAAAAGAAATAATTTTAATCCAATTTGGTTTTAAATTATTCTACATATCTTTATTCATTAAAGGTGAAAGTAGATAAATATAAAATTTTCCTTACAAACCTATTACGCAGTAAAATGTTGATTCATGATAGTGATGGACAAGACACATTGAAAACTTTGACAGGACCTGTTCTGGCAGAAGGTTTCTCAGCAGGGAAATATGGGCATATTGAAAGAACAAAGTCTGCTCCAGCTGGTCAGGATCCAGATTTGTGTCATTCCAGCCTAACGAGTTGTCCCTGCCTCCCCTGAGGTAGGGGACCAATTACAGCTGGCCATTTCTTCAGCTGCATAAATGATTTCTTGGTAAACATAGTTAATAGGCTGACACAGTAAATATCTACTCCTTGACATTATAGACAAATAAAAGTTTTTCCTTTTTGTTCAGTAAAACTTAAATTGCATCTTTTTACTTGAAACATTTTGTTAAGATTACCGTTTTCTTGGTAGCCCGTGTCAGAGGAACCACTTAATTGCTACTCCAAAGATTTTCCAACCTTTTTAAACAGGCAGCTTTAAAATAACCAGCTACCACAAATCCAAGCTTTATTGGACCAAAAATATTTTAAAAACCCTTTTCCAGCTATGAGATGAGGAACTCTCTTTATTTCCTAGTTTAGCTCTATCTCCTGGAGTTTTTTGGTTGTTTTCTTTAACTTGGTTTGTGTTTTTATTTTGTGGGGCTGTTTTGCTATTGTTGTTGTTGCAGCTCCAAATGAGCCAATTCAAGCCAACAGTGAGACCCACCTGTAACAAGTGCTAGAACATAACACCTGCACCACAACTTATGTCCTGAGTAGAAAACTTTTTTGTTGTTGTCATAAGGAACTATTGCTTTGGCTTGCTGTCTCCTAGGTCACCTTTGAACGTTCACTACCAAGAAAGTTCTTTGCTCCTAGCCACCACATTTGAAGTTTAGCTATTTACATACATTAGTTCCTACTATCTTGTCTCCTTAATGCCTTCTCATCTGTCCCCAGAGTGTCCCCAAGGTGTGTTCTAGCATTTAGAATGATTAGTTATAACATGACAAGAGGCAATTAATTTTGCAAGGATTTAAGTGTTTATTGAAAGGTGGGTGCAAGCCTAACACTTCTCTGCATTTATGAGTTACTGGATTTGAACCTTTCTTTTCACTCTGCCTTGTACCTAGTTTTTACTTACTTTTGTGGTCTTAGTCTATATTTGGTGCAATTCTGTATCAACGTATTTTAACAAGTATAATGCTATAATTTAAAAAAAAATGTATATACAATATTGAAACATCAGTCATGAGTTAAGAAAATGTATGGACAGAGAACTATATTTAAAAGCACATATTTATTGTAAATAATCAAACCCAATACTTATTCTATGCCTAAATTTCTATCAAAAAACATTATTTAAAAGACTGAATCCCTGCTTCTGAACATACCTAACAACCATCACAAAAATTCAGCTGTAAGAGGTTTAGCTGGCACCTAAATAATATAGGGATCCAAAAGCTTGATTTTTCTTTCATTTGTGACAATAATTTCTTTCTCTAAACTCTTCCATCCCCCTAAAGCAATAATTGTGATGAACTATAGTATAAAAAATTATGCCTCTCTTGAGGATGAGAAGGCGGGCAGGCAAAATGAGATAAAAATGAGCTAGTATTTGGGAGCAGGGGAGGAGTGTGGTGTTGTAGTGATTCTTTTGTAGAATTATTTGAAGCATTTCAGACTACTTCATGATTAAAATATGTATAGAGTACATATTAATTTATACAATAAAGTATAAATATTGAAATGTCTTAAAAGTAAAAATATTGGAATGTCTTAAAGATTCAGTACTAAGCTGCATATTACATGAAGAAATTATAATTATGCAATTGGAATTTCCCACAGTATTCCAAGGAAGGCATTGGTTTTGGCATTGGTTTTATCTGACTAAAATAAATTTTTATAATTTACTGTTGTAGTCTAGATTTTGTGTACAGTGCTTGCACCATTTCCCAGACAAGACTTAATCTTGCTTAATGTACATGACAAAGGAAGAAAAGCTTGTAGAAGTATCATACTATACAGAAAAATGGACACTAAATATTATTAAGGAGAGTGCTGAAAACAATTATTTAAATAAAGCAACTGGCACTCATTATTAAATTTCAATTGTTTCTCACACACAAATCTCTGCTCAGTAGCATATAAAGGCAGTTATGAAATATGCCTTGAACATGTATTTTTTGTGAACTTCTAGTGTAATGAAACCTACTTGAACTAGTGAATGTATACGTAAATGAAAAGAGAGCAAACTATTTAAATCTCTAATTTTTTTTACAAGCCTATGGCTGTCTGTCTGGTTTGAAAGATGTGCCATATAAATATGAGATTGTTTTAGTATAATCTATCTCATTGTATAAGAAAAAAGAAAAGCAGAGATATGAAGCAGTTTCCTTTGAGTAGAACTGGTATCCAAATCTCCCTTATTTTCATTCAAGGGCCACTGTACCATTACACCATCTTAATCTTGCTATATGAGAAGGATTCTATACCTAATAAAAACGAGTGATTGGATAGTAAGATTGAGATGTTGTGGGATGCACTAGAATGCTGTA
Source organism: Dicaeum eximium (assembly GCA_013396995.1). Classification (NCBI taxonomy): domain Eukaryota; kingdom Metazoa; phylum Chordata; class Aves; order Passeriformes; family Dicaeidae; genus Dicaeum; species Dicaeum eximium. The sequence continues at coordinate 417,877 of VWZP01000483.1, forward strand.
TGCAGTAACTATTACACTTAATTTTTATGCATTTTCTTTTCCCATAGCTTAAAATATAATTACATTTGTAACACAAAGTTTTCACTAAACAAAGGAAAGTCAGGAGTAGCTCTTTAAAATCAGTGATGATCATGCTAAATCTTATATTTGCTGGGAGAAAAATTCTCCAGTAACCAGTGCTAGATATAAAAATGCCCAGTTTCTGATAGGAAATCCCATTTTTCTTTCAGACATCTGCTGTACAAATGTATAGTTCAACTCTTAAAACAGCATGGGTGTCATGGAGAAATTCCTCAATTGATAAGGGATGGGGCAAATCTGCCAGGACGTTCCCACTCACAGAAAATGAACAGGGTTCTTGAAACAAGTTCAATGACTTAGTCAAAAAGAAAGATAATTTTCCCTTTGATCTTTCAGTCTATATTTTTTATTACACTTGCTATTAAATTGTGATTAACTAAACATGCCAAGAGCTCTTCTTCTGTGAGTATGATTAGTCTAATGGCTCTTTGTCATTTCAATTTCACAAAAAAAATGGAAACTTCCCTGATGAGTAGAAGGAAATAAGGAAGTGTCTGAGAATACAACCTTATCTGAATATGAGTGATTATACTATTTCTCTTTGGAAATTTGTATGAATGGAATTTATTATAGTGCTCTCTTGATTACGAAGGGCTTACATGTCAAAATGTTGAAACACTAATAGCTTTTTCTTTTCAAATATATTTGTAATGTATAAAGCAGTTTAATTATTTTTTAATGTTCTTCCTTTTATTTACATATAATTTCTGTATCTAGTTATTTTCCCCTGTTTTAGATATGAATACCCTGCTAGATCAAAATAATTTAAAAGTTTCTGATATATGTGCTAATTTTTATTTTAAGAAAATATTCTGTGATTGATGTATAGAAGTCTTACGACAAGCATGTATAGAAGTCTTACAACAAGCATTCTGTAGATTATTTAGAATATAATACTTCAATATTTATTGTATGATTTTAAACTTTACTATAATTTTCAAATTAGAAAATGAATTTGAATATTCAATCTTTCCTAAGAAGAATTTATCATTGTCTTCTGTGGGTAAATCCTTCTGTAGAAATAATGATATTAAGGAAAATCTTTAGCCTGGTGAAGATTTTAAGAAAAAGGTTTCTAGTAAACTATGTATTCTATTAGGACATATAAGGCACAACACACAGACAAATGCAAGATCTGGATAATCATTGCATTTGTTTCAATTGCTCCAGAAAGTAATTTTGATTTCTAGTTGACACTTATTCTAAATTCTGTTATGTGGATTGTGGGTCCCATTAAATCTTCCAAATCAAAATAGAAATATGAATGAGCTTCCTAAATGTTTCAGCTTACTTAAGAATACTAAACTAAATAAAAATAAATGTGAAGCTTTAGTTGCCTTAAAACTTGTCTTTAATATGTATTTGTGGTTTGCCAGATGTCCACCTCAGAATTTTACAGAGCTTGCTTTATCTAGCTTGGTGGGTGAGTTTTACCAATCAGCTCTACTGTGCAGCAGTAGAGGTTAATTATGAAAAGCAGAAGTATTTTTCAAAGTGCTTTATTTCCTTCATGATTGTTCACAGTGACTAACCAGTGTCACCACGCCTTAATACAAACAGCAAAAGCTGACAGTGCCATATAGGAATTCACTTTAACAAAGCATTTTTCTAGTTAACCTGTTAGATTCCACATCTGGGGCACATAATGAGGATTTTGTACAAGAGGAAGAGAGAGAGAAAGAGAGCTAATATGTTTTGGAGGAGTATTTATAAAAATGAACTGGGTTTGGTAAAGATTTTTTTATGTTAAGAAAAATCAAAAATAAAATAGGTGAGGGGGTGACACACATAGAACTTTTCAGAATAGTTTCTCCAGATGCTAGAAATGTATACCAGTGTTTTGGTTTAGGTAAATATTTTTATTTGGGGGTGGGTATTTTTACATTTTAAAAATATGTATATGTCAAAATGTAACTACTGAAAAATAAAATCATGGCAATTTGACTTGACACAAAAGTTAAGAGTTAAAAGACATTTCTAAATTTTTCAAGGCAGAGGTAGACTTTTGTAAGAGGATTTTTGTTTGATAAATGAAGAAGTAATCCATCCTTCTAACATCAAGAATCCATTATATGAAATAGCATTAGTGTAAAAGCTTTCAGAATATTTTTTAATTTTCATGAAGTCTAGTAGAAAACTGATTAGATAGACATGTTCCTTTTTATGAAAAATTAGCTTTTTTTTTACAAGTCAAGCTTGCTTCAAGATAGCTTGCTACAAGATAGCAGCCTTATTGAGGAAGGTTTTATGATTACAGAAGGTATATTTTCAATATAATTCTATTAATATTTTATAAATATACAGGTTATTTCTTTAAATGTATTATTTAACTACATTACAGGATTTCTTTCTGAATTTTGTTTATTTATCATCCATTATTAGAATAATATACAATTGCTACACTTTAAACTATAATAAATAACACAAAGGACATAATAGTTCAGGAGACTGGCCTTACATTCTGGATCTACCTCACTTCTTTTTTTTCCTTAGGTGCTCAAGAGAATTTGCTGTTGAAACTAAAAGAATGCTTCATTATATAAACTTATGGTATTTTTCTTCCACTAGGGAATTGTCCTCATCATCGTTTCTTTCCTAGAAAAGATATGTTTGCTTCACATCTGGTGACAAATTAAATATTCACTGACATCTTTGAAAAGAGGTTAGTGGGCCTGGTCCTGAGCCTAACACTGGCACAAGAAGAGCTGTAATGTAAATAGAGCCTTGCAGAAGTACACAGTGACTTGAAGTACCTGGGAAATCAGTTATTATAGTCAGCCCTCTCCATCCCTGCCATGCTCACGCACTTACAAATGAGTAAACATTTCCATCTGGCATGTTGTCAGCTGAGAATATTTAGAAATACAGGGCAGATATTCTTCCAACCCTGATTTCCCCTGTTTCTTCTAATAAAAATGAAAGAAGACATGCAGACATTTAGATACACTACAAGTATCCTGACAGGTTCAGAATAAACCCTCAAGGTCTTTATAAGATCATAAAAATGTAAAATAATTTAGATTGGAAGGCACTCCCGAAGGTCTCATTCTACCATTCCTTTCTCAAAGCAAGAGTAAACTTCAGAAGTAGCTCAGATGGCCCAGAATCCTTCTCAGTTAAGCTTTGGGTATCTTGTACATTGTATGTGTCACCAACTCCTTTAAAGCTCACTATTTCTTTATTCCTGATTCAGATAGACAATTTCAGGTGTACAATTCAGTAAGAGGGACATCTGATGCCATTTGATATGACCTAGACATGAGACTTGTCTCCACCTGCCCTGTGTGGATGTCCTGAGCAGCACAGGGGTGAGCTCCAGTCTAGTCAGTGTCAAGAAGTCATTGTATTCAGCCTAATTTAACAGTTTAGGACTGAAGTATTAAGAGCTAGAGGTCTAAGGAATTAAAATATCAAGTTCACAAAAAAGTTTGTTTTTTTTTTTTCCTTGAAGACCTGTGTCAGGATGGGTAAATCGTTCCTTCATTAATAGGAGTGGTCTCATTGCACTGCCTAACTCCCAGGTGGTTGGGACAGGTAAACTAAATCCCACCTTGTATGACCTACATATGTCAGGAGCATTAGCTTAACTCTTACACACTGGCTTTGAAAAATCTTCCTGAGAAATGACACTAGAATATAATTCAATTTGTGTTATGGATATATTTATATTGACAATTTTTACCTCAGCCTAAAAAGGTGACCAAGATTCATTTATTGACTGATTGATGAAGGTAACACACAGAGACTCTCTGATAAGCTTTGGTGTTCTAATTATTATTATGTAAAAGCAGTAACCTTCCTTAGAAACGCCATACAGAAAGTTCTAATAAAATATGTGAATACTTGCTCTCATTGCATGCTTTATGAGATCCACAAGCATCTCATTAAATTCAGGTTGTGTGCATTTATGCAATTTTTATTTAATGGGAGATGAAAACTATTTCTGCTTTAACTTTTGGTTTCGGCTTTTGGCATTCTTGCCCCTTTTTTCACACAGTTATATGTACTTAAAAGGCATTTGTACATCTTGGATATACCATTCTGACTAAGTGGGCTACTTGAAAATATTTTAAGCATTGGGGAATTCAATTTTAATAATGCAAGAAACAGAGGTGTGGACTTTAGGAATAAAGGTGTACCCTTTGGAATCTATTAGAAACGTGACATAGTTCAAGAGCTCCCTCTTCTGACACCAAACACTATCAGAATATTTAGTCTAAAAGAAAATCTCCTGTTCAGGAAGGTAATTTAATGGCTCTGTGAGTCTCAAAGCTTACATTTTTTTACCACTTTTTTTTTTTGCGTCCAGGTCAAACCTGAGATTCTATACAAGTTTGCTATTTTAAAAAAAGCAATGCAAATGCTGACCTGCACCCACCTTTTTTAGTAAATCATGCATTTCTTAACAGGAAAAAAAATTTCTAAGTAGTAATAGCAGTTCACCGCAGTGGAGAACAATCACAAGCTTTAAGCATCAATCACAAGCATCACTTTACTGAATGCAAAAATTGTGTGAGATTTTCAACTCTGTGTAGAAATTTAGTTCCCTAGGTGATGTTAGAATAATGTAGATGTTGAGCTGTGTACAAATATGCAAGTAATGATGAATTCTGCTGTATTGTTTTCCCCAAGCTAGAATCCAGAATCCAATATTAGAATTTAGACTTCTGTTACAAAGCACATGTTGACACAGACTTCACAATGCAGCCAGGACCAACAGGATAATTAGCAATCACTGCCAACAGCCAGCATTCTTGTTGAGGGTCCATTCAAAGATAGAAACTGAAGAAGTATGGAGGAATGTTCCCTCAAGTCTCCACGTGTTATTTACCTGGATATGCTCCATTTGAGATACAGTGCCCTGAAAAACTGCCACTAGCTAGCTCTAAATCAAACAAAAGCAGAGGGCCCTTCTTCCCTCTGCAATTTATCTTATTTTCTTGTTCTTGAGTTTAGTTTTCTTTTTAATGGATTAAATACCTCTCTAGTATGTAAGAGAGCAAGGTGCCCTTCTTCCCTTCACTAAGTCCTAAAGTGTGGAAAAATAAAAAGAAATTATGCATACCCTATATGGCTTAAGTACTGAATCCAGGAAGAAGTTCCAGCCCCTGGAATCTGACCATAAATAAACCATTTGACCTTTGGAGGGATTTCAAATGTCTCTCTCTCCCCCTTCAGCTATTTTAACATTCATTCTTTGAAGTATCCAAAGTTGGAGGCCTGATTGGATATTTTATAATTTTCTGTATTAAGTTTTACACTTGGAAACAGACCTGTGTTAAGTGCATTGGTACTTAATGGTGAGAACTAGAAGTAGATAGGCTCTGAGAATAAATTTTTTCATGGCAGCATCTGCATAGTTGAAAATAAATAGGTGGACAACTTTTCACTTTCTGGGGCAGGGGCAGAAGTCTACCACTGAATCCATTCAGTCAAAATAATTACAAAAATATTTACTTCTGAATGTGTAAACGTGATGTGCGTGTCACAATATTCAGCCACACCAGGATCAACACATTTTTACATTTGTCCAAAAGGAGCTCCCTCATGACACTATTGATTTAAATAAAGAAAACTAGACATCTATCAGATACAACAAACTCAAGATGAACTTTTTTTTTTTTTTTTTAAAGTTATAGTTTTAGCTTCTAAATTTAGCTTGGAAGACGGCTTTTTAAAAAGCATTAGCAAACTTGTGTTGCTCATTTGACAGGTGTGAGCAAGGCTGGGTAAAGAAATTAGAATTACTTTGTTAACACAGTGTAACACAGTGTTACACTTCAGGAAACAAACTGTCTAAGAAATAATTTGATCTGTAGAAATATTTACAAGTTCCTCTGTAGTCAGAATCATAGTCTTACAGAATTTGTAGATACACTCATCAGCATGTTTTCTTACAGAGTAATATTCTTCCTTAGTATTTTCCTACTCTTTAACCTTCCTGAATATTTCCTTATCTGATCCTTAGCCTAAAGCTTCTATTATTTCTTTTCTTTACCTCCAAAGATTCTGACAACTGTTTGTTTTATATATAAAAAATAAGCATATAGTTTTATAGGAATTTTTGCTATTGTAGGATTCTCTTAAAGTCTTTGTCTTTGGTGTGCTATTAGTTTCCTCAGTTCTAAAGATAACTCTTAAAGGTAAACCTTATACCTTATACATAAATCTTAATGAGTTCAAATAGCTGTCAGTCAAAAAGGCTCAGCTGTTAATTCCAGTCTTAATACAGAGTTTTGAGACCTAGTTTCATCATCACCCTATTATTAGGCTCTTGCTCGTCTCTTGAAATATTCTGTTTTTGAAAAACCTCTGAGAGAATGTCAAAGGAGTGACAGCCCATCTGAGTGAGCAGGAACTCCTTTTGACACGCACTGCTCATTCAGAGCCTCACAGAAACTCCAGCAAATAGCAGATAAAAGGCAACAAAGGTCAGCTTTTCATCCACCTTTTGGTGTAATATTCTGTCTCAGATGTCCTCCATCCCACACAAATTTACTTACACTGCTACCACCTTTCTGAGAATTAATCCAGACATCTTGTGGGAAACAGAAAGAAGTGAAAGAAATAAAATATAAATAGGCAATCAAAAGGAACATGGTCAAGCTATTAAAAAAATAAACACACAAACATGAATTAAATATTTATATTCACATTTAAAGAAGAACTGGGAAATTAAAAAAAAAAAAAAAAGAAAAAAAAGAGGTAGGTGTATTTCCTGAAATTCTTTTACTAACTTAAAATAAATATTGTTGTCCACTGAATGATCAGTATTACACCCTTGAGCATGCTGGTTTAATGACCTCACACCAAAACTTCTGCATCTAGATATGAATATTAATGAGTTTGGAGTCTGAAGCCATAAAGTTTCAAAATAATGATTTTATAGGAATGTCTTTTTTAAGAGTAAATGATTATTGAAAACACATACTTTATAGGGGGAACTCTTCTGGACTAAGGAAAGACATTTACTTCATCATGTTACTGATTATGTTCTGCTTTATAGTGTTTTTAGCAATAGAAACCACTTTTATAAATTGCTGCCTCAAGGAATTTAGTTTTGTAAGGCGTCTTAGGAAGGTTTGGTAAGAGCTACTACCTTTCTGGAAGTGACAATGACTCCTTTGGGGCACTGTATAAATTTATTATGAAACACTGTAATGAATAATAAAACTATATTATCAGACTAAAAATTATTAGAGCACATTCATCACCTTCTTCTGCTCCAAAATCATATAGAAAATTGCAGCATCAGTATAAAATCTTGTGAATGCAGGGTGCTTTGGATTAGAATGCATCACTCTGACATTTATTCCATTTATAATGGAAAACATAAAGTAGATAGTGGTCTTTGTGACTGCCTCTCCTAGCAAATTTCAAAGTACACAGCAATTTCATCATTAAGCAATGCCCTTTCTCAGTCTTCCAAAACATTCTGGTTTTACATAAAATCATTGCACAAGTGAAGACACATGATAGATATCTTAAATCTATTCTGGAAGAAAACATTGGTTTTGCAGGTAACAAACACTTCTGCATATTGACTCATAGAGTTGAGAATGGTGCAAAGATCTCTTATTGAACCTCCTCCATTTTACTCTTAACTGTGATGTTGAAGTTTCACCACGATCAATTAGAAAGCTGATACAAGGAAAAACTCTTTGAGATTTCCCTCTCCTCCCAGTTTAAATTTAGCAATTCTGATAATCTTGTGGGTTAGGGCAGTGCAGAACAATCCCTCTGCCCAGCCTCATTGTTTCACGTCACACAGAAACTCCAGCCTGCCACTGGCAGAATTTGTCTCCTCAATGGCAAATATAGTAATTAATACAGCCTTGTAACATAAACAACTCATCCCTCAGTACAGTGGCAGACTTCCCCTGGTCTCATCCTAACTGAACTACCAAAAATACTACAACCACCTACTAAAAGGAAACCCTTTCTGGTCATAAAGCAACTTTGTACCCCACTGAAGAACTTTCTCAAGCTTATGTCAAGGAATAAAAAATTAACTGCTCAGCAACACTGGTCCCAGAGATATGTCTAAACCAATATACTTTGAAGCACTCCTGGTGTCCCTGGCATAGGTAGAGGAACTATATGCTGTAACCTGCTGGTATTAGAGATCATAATTTATAGTAGACTAGCCAATTAGCTTCATTCCAAAAACATCTTCTTGCTTCTAGGTTTTTCTTCATGACCATCTTAAGAAGCCAACTTTTTGTAGCTGTAACACAGGGTGCCATAAAAATGTTTAAAGGAGTGTTGCATTTCCTGTCTCAGTATCTTTGTTGTTGACCTTCTTCACATGTGCTTGGCATTTTCATCCATCTGCCTTTGGCAGTAGTACTTGCACAGTGCTGAGTCATAAAAATGTTCTAAAGCAGCCCACCTGCCCATCTGGTAGGTAAGAATATGTTTGCCATTTTCCTACTTTATCTCATTTTGACAAAAAAAAAAAAAAAAAAAAAAAACAAAAAAAACCCAAAAAAAAAATTTTTTCCTTCAAACTTTTCCTTTNCCAAAAAACAATTCTTTCCTTGACACTGTTTCCTTCTTGTTCTTCTAGCCTAATGAACAGGTGTTTTAATATTACTCCCTTCATCAAAACCATACTTCTTTCATGTCATTACCATATATATCATACATTTTTTAACAATTCCAACCCCTATATATATAGAAAAAACCCAAACTTGATATTTGGAAATGTCATTTAATACAGAGTTTATGAGTTCTAAAGAATTTTATACTGTGTGGTAAAGTTAAAATGTTATTTTATTAATAATTTGGGGGGGATGACAAATATTACTTTGTCTTTTTCTTTTGAAGAAAATAATAGAAAATAATTTTGCACTTTGTTAAACAAAGAAAGCAAAAAGGTGTTACAGGATTTCACCAGGATCATGGTTTTTCCAGAAAACTTGTTTTCACATGGATACTGTTTTGTACTGTGGATCATGGTGCTAAGCTTTGTCAGATCATGGATCATGCTATGGTCCTAAGCTTTGTCAGAGTAAAGAAACTTTGTCATTACAATGCAATTACTTTTCATAGAACATATATTTATTTCTTGCATATGTTTGAAAAATTATAAAAATATGTTTGAAAATTAAGCCATGACATAATCTGACTAGTTTATGGAAATTGATGATGAGCCTGGCTTTACCACTCAGGCTTGTACAGAGGTAAGAACTGCTAAAACTTGTTAGTGTGGGACTTCTATTATAAACAAGCAATAATATTATGGACTCATTAGAAACTATTTTAAAAATTTAAACTATTTAAGAAATTTAAACTGGTATTTCAGTGTTTCTTTGAACTATTATAATTGTAAGATATACTATGACAATATATCACCTTTCTTTTCAGTGAGACCACTTTTATATCCTAGTTTCTGTATTCAAATATTCCTTCAAGGTATGTTTTAGAAATATAGTTGAATTAAATTAATAAAGACAGGTTCAGCAAAGGTTGGTGGAGGAAAAATGAGATTCTTTCAAGACAAGTAAATTCTTAGCGTCTGCAATCTTGTTGAAGGTGTTTTTTAATATTTTCCCTTTAAAAAATCCTTTAAAAACAATTTAGAAAGAGGAATTATTATCAAAAGAATTATTGTCAAAAGAAATTTAAGCTTCTTTTTGTTCTGTAAAAATTTGCAGCACCTCAGTGTGACAAGGTAATACACTTTTTAAAATGGGTTTTTAAATAAATTATTTTATTTATCACAACAAAGAACACAGTTTTGTCTTTCTTGTATATTCCCTGCTTAAACCGTGCAACCATTAATTTTAGTCTTCAATGAATTTCTCTCTTTCAGAAAAGTAAATGCAGGTTTCTTGTGACAAGGAACAGACTGGCAGCTTTTCCAGTAACTGCTTCCTAAACTTTCCCTTGAAAAACTGTCGGAAGGTGTCATACAATATGGACAGTGATTGTCAGTTTTATTTTACAACTGATTTGCCAATTGCAAAGCAAAAGTTTTGTTGATACTAAGCAAAATGTGTTTTGCATCACTAATTGTGTCCAACCATTCTGTTTCCAAAAGGAGACAGGGCTTAGAAGAGTTTAAATCTTTATGTGACATTGGAATATTGACAGCTCCTAATTTTTAGGATTTTTTTTTTCCTGATGTAATTGGAAGGTTGTAGTTACTCTGTGTTCCAGTACTGATCCAGACTCCAGCAACTTCATCATTATAAATTATAAAAAAAGCCTTTTGGACAGTGTGAAGTCAAAATACTTCTAATGATCTTCTACATTTCATTACAAGCACTGACACTCATTTCAACTCAGGACACATTAAAACACTGTAAAACAAGGCTCCTAATCTCTTCACCTGTTTGCTGTAGCTCGGATGCAGTATGACAAACCAACAGGGATTGTGAACTTGGTGCTCACAAGCTACTGAGCTCTCTGCTTTCTGACTTGAGTCAATACTTTCTTGTTTTTACATCAGCTTCATTTGTCATCTCCTTGGGTTTTATAACACTTTAGAAAGAGGCTAATGACTATGACAAAACTAAAATTATTTCATTTTTTCTATCAAAATGGATCAGGAATATCAAGCAGTGACTTTCTGCAGTCCACTCAGGGGCAGACACTAGTTAATGAGGAATCCTAGAATCTTACTACAATCAAATGATAGTGTAGACATTTATTTACCTATGTATGATTGATCCTCAGTAGTGCAGGATAAATCAGTCCCTCTGCTTTGTAAGTTAGACACCTCAGTTAAGAAGCTCAGATTGCCCCTATTAATCATGCTTAAGTATGTACACATAGGTCATACTTACATTCATAAGTTCAAACACATATACTTCTAATCCTCTTAATCAAATAGAAAACAATTTTTCTTTCTACTGAGGAGCACATACAGTTTTCTAAGAGTGTAGGTATAAGGCAGCAGATATGTTCTTTTGACTATGCATCAAAAAAGATACCTCTAAATCCTTATTGCACAAAGATTGCAATAATAGGTGAAATTTGAGATGGTACTTTGCACCTTACAGCATTCTTCTGATAACAGTTTGACACCCATGAAAAGAAAGCAGATATATATATATGTCTGAAAACTGACTTCATGATACAAGTAATGCTTCCTAGATGTTCCCTGAACCTTGCATGACTTTTGTCTATGTAATTGCAGCCTAAGTTCAATTTTAAAACAATTCTAAGATGGAACTATAATTATTTTCCTAAACTTCAGGAAATTCACAAAAACAACAACAGCAACAACAAAAAAGCTTTGAATTCTGCATGAAAGATACCTGTGATACTGGGACTGGTAGTCACATCTTCAGTAGACCACATCTTCATTTGCTGTGAGAATGCAATCACAGGAACATACCCGGTCATAACCTCCTCTAACACCCTGAGAGAGAGAGAGAGAGA